>OY755090.1:11361461-11837267 GCA_963576655.1 Gastrophysa polygoni
CGCCGACAAATCTCAAACCTTTTGGGTTGGGAAGTATTTTAGTACGCGATGAGAAATCTTCATCCATCATTCAGGTCATATCATAATTTTCCCATCACTGTACGGCATTTCTATTTCTGTTCATTGAATAAATTGGTAGTATTCGATAAATGTCGCTTACACCATATCTGGTGCACTGTCTCAGAGACAATAAAAAGTTGGAAAAGCAGTCAACAAGCTTTGAAGGTAACTGCAAATGAGTTGTTCACTACCTAGTATGACTGGTGTCATGATTCAGATCCATGATATTTCCGAAATGCAGCAATTTATATTTGGACTATGACCTAATAGCCATTAAAAGTGTATCAATGAAGTGAAGTCATTTCTGCAAACCGATGGATGGACTTTTTTAAACATTAACTGCGCCTGCTGTAACTGTTGTTATTCTGATCTTCAAGGTCATTCAACTCCACATAATTAGGTATTTATAATGAGATTTTATAATTCTATCAACACCATAGTTTGAATTTTCATTTTCATTAAGTTTTTCATTCTCGTATCCAACCATGGATTTTCCAACAAGTTCAATTCCTTCGATTTCCAATGTGCTTTCAAATATGTAGCAACAGCAAGCAGTACTTGTAGTAGTATGCTTCGTGCTATATTCATTTTCGGACTCTTTACAGCATAAAATATTGCCTAGGTACACAGATAACATGCTAGCTACTGAATATCTTCTATTTTTTCTAACCACCTAACCTCACCTAACCTGAATCTGAATACTTTCATTCGAAATGTCAAAATAGTTTTTGAAAATCGCAAGCCCAACGACTCAAATGTAAGACGACGAGTTTGAATCTCAGGAAAATGTTCCTAATGCAAGAATTTTGCCGTCAAATGATCGTAAGAAGTCGACAAAAACTCTGAAAGTTCTCTCTCCCCCGGTTTTTTTTTCGCTTCTGTGAGTCCCATCTTTTAAGAATTCCATCTATAGAGATGGATACAGTTCCCCAAAGATTTGCCTTCCAACCCCCACTCCTCCTGGAGTGTTCCTCACTTCATCTTCTTTCGAAACCTCTTTCGCGGTGAACCTGAATATCATATATGATCATATATAAAAACCAAGACAAAATATGAGTAAAATTCCTTTATATCATTCAGAGCTTTGAGTCCCTCCTACACAAAAAGGGTCGCGACCTGTCGAACTTCACTCTACCAAACATCATTCATCAATAGAACGGCAAAGTTGTCTAGTGAAGTCTCTCCTGATGCCTTCTACCTCCAAACTTTGAAGAATTAGTCCAACACCGTCTTGCTTCCTCACAAACGAACAAAATAATAAGTTATTGATAGGAAGTCAAAATTCATCCCATCCCACAAAAAAAAAAATAGGAAGAAATAGGCTTACGAACAAACAGCATAAATTGTAATTCTGAAGCGGAATATTGTCCACTATAATTTCATCATTCAATTATGGTGAATACTTTTAGTTAATTATGATATCAAGAAAATGAAAATGAGAAAACTTTGAGCTTAAACTGGAATATAAGGTAGGCTGGCAAAATCGATCCGGACATCCGGAGATGAAAGGAACGGAAGGTGTAAAACAAGGACAGAATGACAGGACACATAGGATACATTCAATCAATAATAAATAAGATAAATTCTGGATATAATATTCATATTATAATTAAAACAGATAGTTGTATTCAAATAGATTGAGAAACTCAATCTTAAAATGATAACTCATAGAGATGATGCTATTTTTCTGAATTTTATGACTTTTATCCTTTCCAGTCTGAAGAAGCCAATCGATATATTTACAATAAACTCGAAAACGATAACATTTTCGAATAGATAATGGAGAGATCTTACAAACAATATATCACAAGCCATTGGGTGTTGTTTAATACCTGTCATTCGAAGGGAGTTGAAGGTAGGGACCGTATTTTTAAGTTGAAGAATGTCAATTTATGATTTGAATTGTTCTGTGTTTCTGGATTTTTCATAAATATGTACAGCAAACGTAATAATGAATTTCACGCACTGTAAAGTATTGTGGACCCTCATTCTTCCCGCTAGACTATTTTCGTATAGTGTTAAAGTTTGTCTTAATCAAGTAGGCAAAAAGCAACAACTTTTTATAGTGGCTGGGAATAGGGAGTTGGAACACCAGTCTATTTAGTAGTAGTAGTAGTAATTAGTACATAAATCAGTAGTAAATGAATACGTCAGTTACTGTAAGTATTCAGTTCCTCCTATAGGTACAGCAGCCCTCCACCTCGTTCCTACTGATTCCTAATCTATGAAACAAAAATATTTGCGATAGCTATCCTTTGTACGAATTGTTAATCAGCTTCACCTTGTATACGTTGCACAGGTGGTCAATAAACTACCGGATTTGAGTGCCTGCTCAATGCATCTTGTCCTTGTAGAGCAAAACCAAAGCCTTAAAGCCTTTAATATATCCATAACTTATATTTATGGCATTCCGTTTTCAAAAGCGATTTATTTCATGCTCGCGGTGCGTGTTTTGTCTTTATGGCTTGGAAATTCGATTATTTAATTTCATATATGCATCTTGCTACGTATAAATCCTACTCTACATTATATGTGCATTTCAAGAACTGTTGGAATAATATTTCCAAATACCGAGCGTTGAATTAGTGATTCGTAATTATAAGTTTTACAAATACAATTACCTCATTTCACAACATATCTATGAGCTTCGAGTGTGAGGAATTGTTGATGTTAAAGCCTATAGCATTCGATTATCATTAGCATTTTTATTGAAATTTGGGTGGTACTAGCGAGTGGTATACGATGGGTAAGATACTTGAGCTAGTCAGTAGGTAGTAGTAGTCAGTGGTAGGACATGCGATGCAATATTGGGATATTTATTGATATCCGGTTGGTAATTCAAGCATCATCTAGAGAAGAAAAATATTGAATCACTTTAATCGATAAAATCTGACCTCTCGAAATCTCATATTCTATGAGGTAGGTGTTTTTGTATACTTCATTTACATTTCTTCGACTAGAACATATCGATAAAAAAATACAAGATTCCCACAAACACAATAACGTATATTGTTTAACGAGCATGGAATGATAGTCAATCAGCAAGAGGGAAATTAGCAAAATATCAGAAAACTCACCACTGGCGACCAAATAAAATATTCATGAAGCCTAAAACTGAAACAATGTTTTTTCTCTATTGAAGCAAAGCAAATTACCTACGAAGATCAAAGCACGTCGAAAAAACTACAACCATTTTTTTTTTTTTTTATTATTTCCTAGTGCGCCAGTGGCATCGTTATGCACTGATTAAGAAATTTCAGGTACAGTTTTAATCATTTTTATTCAAATCAGGATAAGATTCTTTTATCTTCATTTGGAATCTCCGTTCAGTAATTGGATCCTAATTGCCCATGTTAGTGTGTCTAAATATTGATATTTATATACCGATTTTACTTGCCAAGAAAAAATCTCATTAGCTATTGATGACAAGATGGCCAGAAGATAATTGCAGAATTAATTGTATCCTCGATTGTATCATTTGACAAATTGTCTTTTTGTCGGTACTACGATTTCAACTCAGATTCTACTATATCATGAATGATCGAATGATAGATAATACGAGATGTAATGAAGCTATTTTTCTATCCACAAAACTAATTTTAGAAATATGTGTTTTGAGTGAGATATCTAACACTGATTACAACCTCGATTACAACAGAAGATGCTGACCAGAATTGTGAAGGTTCATCCCGAGATTCACCCCCTTCAAATCTTCGAAGTTTTCAGAATAAAAATACATCTTGTCTACTATAAGCTCTCATAGTTTTTCTTCCACTAAAAAATATTGAAATTACAGGAAAAAATCAAATCCAAACAAAATCTCATGAATCTCTTGAAAATTGGTATTCTAGGATGGATGTTCAAAAGCGTCGAGGAAATCGTTTTGGCTGATGAACATCAGCCATCAAAAAACACAAATGCAATAATATACGAACACTTCCCGATGCCTGCTATAAAATCTGTCTGGTTGATTGTCCGTATACAGAATATGGCAAACTGGAATGAATTCACCAAAATTTCAAATGACCTCATGAAAATTCTTAGAACATGGAGAATAATTCATTGAATCAATTGAAGTTCTCAACTTTTGTTCCATTGATTCTCGGTAACACCTTCCTGTAGATGATATAACGATGAACCTTTGTAGGTAAGTCTTCGACGTGTCTCTCCATTGAACAAACTTTTCACCACATACAATCATCTTGGATTTTAATACAGGGTAAATCGAAAGAGCAAAAATTCAAAATATTGCCATTGACTAATTATTACCCTATATGACATATTGCATTGGAATTTTTTATCGGTGTATTTCAGCTATGCCAGGTGAATTATATATTCTTTTTGTTTTTGTGTACTGAGTATATATAATACAATTCTTGTTTGAAAATCAGTCAATGCTTTCCAAAAATTTTGCATTTTCAAATATGCATGATATGTATGAGTTTGATCTTAATTATTCATCCTGAGATTTCACAAAATTTTGTTAATTGCTTTCTCATTTCACTAATCTACTGTATGTACTGTATAGTTTTTCTATATGTATCGTATATACTTTGTTCATGGGATTCTTATCTTCAGACGTGTTCCGACTATTTTTTTTTGCCTTTCGACGATTTTTGAAAATATATCAATTATATCTATCCACAGAATAAGACAATATATGATCTATCTATCTACCCAGAGCAGGATTTGAGAGGGGCCAACGGGGTGGCAGCCCCGGTGCCCCCACTAGATTGGCATCCTCACAATATTTGCTAATGAATACCGAAGGATATGCAAAATTATACTTCTCATTCCATATTTTTATCAAGATTATGATGGTAATCGTTGATAAATTTCTATTAATCTACGATCATCATCATCACACTAACTCAGGCTCAAGGAATGGAAAAATATGTCAGCTTTATCTTTTCTTCAAAAAAATACAATTTTCTGCAAGTGTGCTCTTCTCATCTTAGGTATTTCAATATTCCTTTGGAATTTCCAGTCTAATTCTATAACTAATTCAATTATTCAAAACAAGGAACTATTGAATTCCCTTTCTTCGGAATTTCCCAATTTTTCAAATTTACTGGAGGATGTTTTTCGAAGGACACAAAACACTAGCGATAGACACCCTGTTATGTTCGAAAGTTACTCAAGAGCCTCCACTCTTTTGTTATCCCAGTGGCTCCAAACCTTCGAATATCTATATCTGTCTATCTGATAATGAATATAATTGAGGAATCTATAGGAACATTTAGGTAAGACATGTAGAAACTGTATCAAAAATGTCACATGGATTTGTGCGAAATCATAAACAGGAGCGCAACTCACAATAACATTTTCCAAATTTGTATCCATCAGCTTTCTTCTGCTCGTTCAATCACACTCGATGTGATAACAATCACATTTTTTCTTCGATGGAAACCAATCACGAAATGCAACTGTCAATTCACAAAAACCGAATATTCGACAATTTTCGAAAAACGTCGCTCTCGGCGCGCACTTTCTCTTCTTCCAGAAGATCAAAGAGACCGACCGAAGAGTTCGGGAGACTGCGTCGCACTGTAAAGGAAGACAAGAGACGGTCGCGTGGAAAGTGGTGAATGAACCAACCAGCGAGCGCATGCAGAGCAATCGAGAAGTGCATCACATAAAAGCCGCCAGGATGAGTTCGGTGGATGAGGTGAACTTTCGATGAAAGCGCTTCTATTTGACACCCGATATTGGGTATCAAAGTTTGTATATTTTAAGTCCCAGTCGGTAAAACCTTCGACCGTTTCTTCGATAAACAAAATCGTTGGTTACTCACACTTAATCCTTCATTGCTCTCCACTCACCTATTGGTTGATAAAGTCATGGAATTAACAGCAAGTCGCAAAATGAAACACAGCTGTTTTTTTGGTTAGGTACTGATCGTATGTGTATATCCTTGAACATTTCAGAATTAGACACATGGTGACAGTTTTTGTTTTCTTGGTATTTCTGTTTGGGCATGTTTCTGAGTTTGTTAGTGATATTCGATTCGATACATCACTCTGAAATATTCGGCTGCAATGTTATCAACATTTCATGTTGATAACAAAGTTGAAGATTGCTCATTGATGAGAGATTCATATCATGAATGATGAAAAACAATCAATAATCTAATTATCTATAAGTAGTTATCTCCCGATCATTGGACCGAGTTTGGCACCAAGGATACTATGTTGCAAAACTACATGGTTTGCGGTCCCAACTATATCGTTTCCTGTCGAGTTTACTCACAGATAGATCGATGGAAAGATAGATGTGGTAGTATATGGAGTACCATCTGATGTAATGACTATCAATACTGGTGATCCATCATGGCATCAGTTTTTGCTCCTCATCAACGATATGTTGATTCTCTGTTCAACGAGCTTTTCGGATGATAGTACACTTCAACTTCCTTCTCCTCTAGAGCCCCTTACTGATTCAATGAGACCAGAGGTGCTGGGGTGGGGGATGTTCTCACAGAAATTCTGAGATGGGATCAGGAAAAGAAATAGAGTTCAATGCAACAAAAACTCAAGATTGTATCTTGAGCAGGAAAGTAGATCACGCAATGCCAAATTCTTTGCACGGCACTATGTCAGGTCCTACTATTCCTATGAAGTCGTCGACATCCATACTCGGTATCACCACCAACAGGTCAACATCAACACCAACTCCCTCATAGGCCGATCGTGTGAGGTCCAATGCGAGATATGTTTCAAAATAGCTTGGCTTTTTGCTCACAGTGTACAAAGCCCAAATTCCACCTGTCCTCGAGTACTGTTCACATACTCATTTGGAGTTAAGCTCCAAAATATATGCTGAAGCTCTTGGATCATATTCAGAAGAGAGCCTGTCTTCAAAAATATCAAAGTCAGTACTCACTGTTGAAGCTTAAAAGTTATATTTGAAAACACTGCGTGATATCAAGTGATTCCGTTAATACAAATCAATGTATCTTCTTTTCCTTTTACTTCAACACCTCCCATTTTCGTAACAGAATATTTTTGACTATAGTTCATAGATCAAACTATCATTTATTTCACATTTATCATTAATTTTTCTCAAATAATCGCATATCATTAGAAAACAAACTTCATGTATATCATGTTTTACTCACTGTTATAAATGTATATTCAATGATGAACTATATTATAACACATGCACTAAAACGACCACACTGTACGTCCAATGTGTACGTTATAGGAGTCTCACTAGTTAGTACAAGTGTATTATATTTCGAGGAGTCGATTTGTCAACAACATCACGTACTCGTGAAGCAGATTTTTTTCTGTTCGAAAACTCCCTATCGGCATACGGACCACAGGGGTAGTCCTATACACAACCGTTCCTCACCCCTTTACCATTCAGCTCGGACCCTCATTCTTTGTTCTCGGCGGCACACACTGTATTTTATTTTCAAATTATCCGCGGTGTGGCATCGAGAAGGCCTAATTATTGGATCTTTTGTGAGGCGGCATCAATTTTCCATGTCGCTCCGACAAATGCCATATACAAGGTGATCTCCGACAAAACAATAAATCCAGGAAAATAATGGTTCCTGTATTATGGAGGCATATTTCAAAAATATAAACAGAGATCAAACGCAAAACTCTATACTCTTCAAAAAGTCCGCTATGAGATTCTCTAGCTGAGTCATGTGGCTACGGACTATACAGGGTGGCCCGTACCGCAAGACATTACAAGCTGATAAAGAACTTTTCGATGAAATCCGAAAACAGGTTGAGTTTGTTTGTCAGGGGGACATATTTTGACGTAACAAGCATAGTTTAACCGTCAACCCCCTAAGTAGAGGTGTCACCCCAAATATTTTTTTCAAATGGGAAGGGGAGTCAAGCGATACCTCTTTAGAAGGGGCTTGTCATTCCCTATACAGTACTGCTCAGATTTTTCAAATCGATATACCCTTTCAGAAAATATGGAGCGTTGAAACTCCAACCATCATGTTGGACAAAAAATACAAAGATCGGTTCAGTTGTACTTTATCGAAATAAGTTCCTTCGAATAAATTCGCTATTTTTGACGATGCACAGATTTTTTTAGGCTCATTTCAGAGAGTGAAAAATGAATGGGATTCATTTCTTCACGTTTGAGTTAGGTCAAGTAGTTGCTGAATTATGAGTGAGCGAGCGTTACACAATGGTAATTTTCTATTCAATATGTGTTTTTCGGACGAATGTTCCTACTTCCTCAATGTTTTAGTGAATCGCCTCAATTGCCCCACACGCAACACCCCCAGAAGTTAAATGTGTGGGCTGGTATTTTTGGAAATTCCATTGTAGGACCTTTTTTCCTTTCTGGGAATTTAACAGGCGATATGTACTTGGATTCACTAGAAAATGCCATCGACCCAGCTCTAATAAATATCATTGAGAACGATCCCGCATACGATGAACAGGAACTGATTTGCCAACAAGACGGATCTCCTCCTCATCATTCCCACAATGTGCGCAATTATTTACATGACACATTTCCAGGACGATGGATAGGACGACGGGGCCAATAGAATGACCACCTCGGTCACTCGACTTAAGTCCTTTAGATTTTTTTTAGTGGAAACACATCAAATGCGTTCTTTACAAAAGACCACCAGACACATTAGAACAGTTGCAACGAAGAATCATTAACGTATGTCGTGAAGTGACACCCCAAATTCTCCAGAATGTACGACAACGGTTTGAAAATAACTATTACCACTGTATGCAGGTTGACGGATAGCAATTCGAGTACAATTGAATCAATTTTTGCATTTCTCGTCACACATTATCGTTGGAGTTTCAACGCTCCATATTGTCTGAACAAGTGGATCGATTTTGAAAATGCAAGCAGCACTGTGTAGGAAATGACCAGTCCCTTCTAAAGAGGTATTGCTTGCCCCCCTTCCCATTGGAAAAAAATGTTCGGGTGCAACCCTTACTTTGGGAGTTGAAGGTTTTACTATGCTTGTTATGTCAAAATATGTCCTCCTGACAAACTAATTTGACCTGTTTTCGGATTTTATCGAAAAGTTCTCTCCCAGCCTGTAATGCCTCGCGGTACGTTTTCGAAGGGCCACCCTGTAGTATACGCATACGCAATTGGACAACAATCTATCATCGTAGATCTTGATCTCCCAAAAACAGAAACCATATCTAAGCTAGATTCTAGATTCTTTTGGCATTTGACTTTGAGTTTGGACTATCCTTAAATTCATAAAGATGAACTGCAGTGAGTTGATTGTTGAAGCTAATTGCTGCTGGTGAGCAATTCAAAATCGAGTTCAAGAAACTCATCAGTATATCCAAGAACGTTACCTCACACTATGATCAGTATACCCTGTTTTTCACAGTGTCAATCCTTTTCATTTTGAAGTTGATGGATATACGAATAACTTCTGTTTTGTCAGCATCGAGGAATAAATCATTATTAATGAAGTTGGTATTTGATAACCTGAGTAATACTGTCAGTACATTTATTCAGTAAAATTAGATCCTAACCCTATTTTATCGTTTATGAAAAGTCGTCTGCATATATATATATACAGGGTGAGTCAAAAATGTGTACCGAGCTTTCTGGGGGTGATAGACCATTGAAAAATAAGTTTAGTTTGATGATTAAACTCATGGCCCAAAATGCATATTAACGGAGATATATCCTTCCAAAGTTGATAAAATTGAAATAATTTCTCCGCATAACTTCTGAACGATGAAAGCCACCTGATTGAAATTTTGTGCATGGATGTATGTTGTCAAAATACATTTTTTCGTCCTACTTCCACATTTCTGATATTGTTATAAAGGGTGTTTTCAGAGGGTGAGTCATGATTTTTTTTAGAAAACTTTTTTCCCTGTATTATTTTCGGTAAAAAAACAGGAGCATTCGATGGAACGAAGAAAATTACATGAAAAAGATACTCTTATTCAAATACAAAAAATTCAGCCGTTCGTGAGATATTTGAGTTTTTGTAGTTACATGATATCAGCAGATTGATTTTATTCATCGCGAGATTCATCGGTATAACGATATTTCAGCAGGCCATGAACAATTTTGTTTTTAATTTTGTCGATAATATCACCTCCCTGTGCCACGTTACTGAGCAATAAGTACATAGCATAAGTCTGTCCCAACAAGGTTTGAATAAAAATAAAAGTTTGATAATGTTTTCGGTACTTCAAATTAATACATAATTTTGAATTGAAGAAAAAGAAAAAAACAAATTAATGTAGCTGTTCGAAATGTCCACCGTTTTCGGTTATACATAATCTGAGGCGTTTACGTAAATTATTCATCAAACCGTTCATAGTTTGGTGATCATTTTTCAATAACGTAAATTCGTTCACAATTTTTTGCCTCAGCTCCTCAACATTCCGAATTTCGCTTGAATAAACCCTAAATTTCATGTAACCCCAGATCGAAAAATCTAGTGGATTGAGGTCAGGCGAACGAGCGGGCCAGGAAATAGGAGCGTCTATGCCTCGTCCTATCCATCTATCAGGAAAATTATCATTAAGCCATTCACGTACAACTCTTACATAATGAGGTGGTGCTCCATCATGCATAAAGATTTCCCTACGTATGTTGAGAGGAATGTCTTCTAATATCGTACCTAACTCATTTTTTTAAGAAGTTGAGGTACATTGCACCATTCAAAGACCCTGGGAACATGTAGTATCCAACGAATTTGTCTCCTAAAGTCGCAGCCCAGACGTTCACTTTGAAATTATATTGAAAATGCGTTACTTTAACAACGTGTGGATTTTCGTCAGCCCAGAAATGAGTGTTGCGCGAATCGAAAACACCGTTTCTAGTAAAAGTTGCTTCGTCTGTGAACAATATTTCGTTTAAAAACTCAGGACATCTTCGAGTTCGTTCCAGCAACTCTTCGCAAAATCTCATTCAAAATCTTATTTCATTGTCTCGTGGTAACAGTTCTTGTACCTGCAAATAATGATAAGGGTGTAGCTGTTGCTCTCTGAGAATCCTGGTTACATTCGCTTGTGTTGTGTCTATTCGTCTTGCTGATTTCCTTGTACTTATTTCCGGATCCTGTTCCACAATATTTAATACTTCTTCTTCAACTTCTTCAGTCTTTGTACAATCCTCAAAATTGTTCTCGAATTTGGAACGCGTCGAGCGGGAAACATCTCTGCATATCGTCTCACAGCAGCATTTGCATTTCCGAAGCACTCGCCAAGCATTAGAAGCATATTAGTTTGTTCAGAGAACGAATAACCTGCCATATTTCTTAAAATCTCAGTTGATAATCGCAGTGATAAATGACACAGAAAAACCACACGAACAAATCGACTACAACAATGTTGACTCGAATGTTGATGACATGAACGTCAAAATTGAGAACAAAATTATTCATCATGGCCTGCTAAAATATTGTTACCGATGAATCTCGCGATGAATAAAATCAATCTGCTGATATCATGTAACTACAAAAACTCAAATATCTCACGAACGGCTCAATTTTCTGTATTTGAATAAGAGTACCTTTTTCATGTAATTTCCTTCGCTCCATCGAATGCTCCTGTTTTTTCACCGAAAATAATACAGGGAAAAAAGTTTTCTACAAAAAATCATGACTCACCCTCTGAAAACACCCTTTATAACAATATCATAAATGTTCAAGTGTGACGAAAAAATGTATTTTGACAACATACATTCATGCACAAAATTTCAATCAGGTGGCTTTCATCGTTCAGAAGTTATGCGGAGAAATTATTTTAATTTTATCAACTTTGGAAGGATATATCTTCCTTAATATGCATTTTGGGCCATGAGTTTAATCATCAAACTACACTTATTCATATATTAGAAGGCTAAGAGAATGGATCCCGAAATGGAGCCCTGCGGTGCTCTCTTCGGAGTTAACTCGATGAGTTTCATTGTGTTGATCCAATTGTAGAGACAGAAATTGCTTCTGATTGTGAAACAATGATGACAACCAACTGAGCCAACTTAAGCCAAAATTTTCTAATTTCGATATTAGTTCCGATGGTTGACACAGTCGAAAGTTCGAACGAAATCGTTGATGAAAATATGTCGGGAAACTATTCACTATAGAGGTATCGGTATATTGTATAACAAGATCCTAATGAATTAAGAACCAAATTGTGCGCTGTTTAATTAAGCTCTAATCGTTGGGTTGGTTTCATTCAGAATTCATACTTCTTCCTTGAACTTCCTGCAGGCTAACTTACAACATGGGAGGGCCTCCACGGCTCTCCTATGCAGAAGATTAAGGGAGCTTAAAATAAATGTGGCCCTTATTCAGGAACCTTGGGTACACCAAGACAGAGTGAGGGGCATGGGACTAGCGGGAGGGACACTGTATTATAGCTCCTCCAGCCCGAAGCCAAGAGCATGCATCTTTGCAAGAGGTGTTGACACGATTCTTCTACCAGGATTCTGCCACAGAGACCTGGTAGCCGTTAGAATCAAAGTCAGCAGTACAACTGACGAAAGCTTGAGCGATATTGTAATTTGCTCAGCCTATTTTCCTTATGAAACGGAGAACCCTCCACCTGAGACAGGACGCCTTGTGCGGTACTGCGAGGAGATGGGAATGCCCTTGCTGATTGGATGCGACGCAAATTCGCACCATACACTGTGGGGGAATCGCGACGTCAATCCGAGAGGCAGGGCACTTCTGGAATTCCTGAGCTCCAGTAATCTGGAGATCCTTAACAAAGGATCCGTGCCAACATATTTCTCGCCTTTGGCACGAACGATTGTTGACTTAACGTTATGCTCGACAGAGCTAACAAGTAGAATCAGTAACTGGCATGTTTCGACAGAGGAAAGTTTGTCTGATCACCGACATATACTGTTCTCAGTAGCAGGCAATAGCCAAGAAGAGACTCGATGGCTTAGAAATCCCAGAACGACCAGATGGAACCTCTATCGTGAGGAACTTGAAGGGGGACTCTGGAACATGCCATCACGCTATGGATCCGAAGCAGAAATAGAGACGTTCGTAGGATGTCTCAATTCTGCCATACTCGAATCCTACGAAGCCAGCTGTCCACTCAAAAGAGCAGACCGCCTGGGCAAAACACCATGGTGGAATTCAGAAATTGAACTCCATCGTAAGGAAGTTCGCAAGCTATTGAACAAAGCCAAACGGACAGAATCACGGGTCCACTGGGAAGAGTACAAATCGTCCCAGAGAGACTATAAGAAAGCTATCCGCGCGGCAAGGAGGGACTCGTGGAGAGCATACTGCCAGGGAATAAATCCTGTTCCTGAGGCAGCAAGGCTCAACAAAGTTCTCTCAAAGGACCCGGGAGCAAAGTTGGGAGCGGTAACCCTTCCTGATGGAAGCTTTACCTCATCGGATGCTGGAACGTTGCAACATATGCTTGCAACGCACTTTCCTGGCAGCACCAGTGTTCAGCCTGAGCTTGAGACTGTCACCCCAATAGACGCTATGGTGGATTACACGATAGCCTCAAGAATTGTAACATACGACAGAGTGAAATGGGCCATTGAGTCCTTTTCGCCCTATAAATCACCAGGTGAGGATGGAGTGTGTCCGGCCCTTTTACAACAAGGGATGGACATACTCATTCTACATCTCCTGAAGATCTTTCGAAGTTGTTTAGCTCACGGGTATGTCCCTAAGGCTTGGAGAACAGCTAGAATTATATTCATACCAAAGCCTGGGAAATCCGATTTCACGCAGGCAAAATCGTTTCGGCCCATCAGTCTCACATCGTTTCTCCTGAAAGCGCTAGAGAAACTGGTAGACCGCCACATCAGAGAGGAGCCACTAAACATCTTCCCACTCAGTGGCCAACAATTTGCATACCAAAGTGGCAGGGGCACCGATGCGGCTCTTCATCGACACGTCCATAGAATCGAGGGAGTGCTAGACCGTAAGGACTCTGCCTTAGGGATATTCATAGACATTGAGGGTGCATTCGACAACACGTCATTTGACTCTATATGTCGTGCAGTAGAACAGCGGGGCGTTAGTCCAATTTTAATAAAATGGATACACGCACTCCTCTCTCAGAGGATAGTGAGAGCGACTCTCCAGAACAGCTCGGAAGAGGCCGTTGTATCGAGGGGTTGTCCGCAGGGGGGGGCTATCTCCTCTTCTGTGGTGCCTCGTCGTGGATGACCTCCTATTAGAGATACAGACCATGGGCTACTATACCCAGGCCTATGCAGATGACATCGTCATCCTGATAGACAGCCGAGTATCAACTCCTAGTCGGAGACTGGCACAACGGGCCCTGGATGGGGTGGACCGCTGGTGTCGCAGCACGGGACTAAGTGCTAACCCTGATAAGGTGGAAATTGTACTTTTCACCAGGAAACGCAAGGTAGAGGATCTCCCCGATATACGTTTATCGCGAAAAACCCTGCGGTATAAAGGCTCCACCAAATATCTAGGAGTCATTATTGACTCCAAGCTTAATTGGAACGAGCACATCGAGAGGAAGGTCCAGAAAGCAACTGCGGCATTCTGGGCGTGCAGGAGGGCGTTTGGGGGAACGTGGGGGCTCAAGCCCAGCATCTTTCATCGGATGTATACAGCCCTCATACGGCCAATGATAACTCACGGGGCCATCGTATAGTGGCCGGGAACACTGACAGGCAAGTCGAGGATTCAGCTCGATAGAATCCAACGACTGACCAGCATCTCGATAACAGGAGCAATGAGGACGGCGCCGTCAAGGGCACTGGAGACTCTAATAGGACTGCCACCTCTGAACCTATGTGTAGAGCATGAGGCGATGAAGGCCGCCGCTCGCTTGCAAAGTTCCAACCAGTGGAGGAGCGAGGGAACGTACGGCCATTCTCGCCTCTGGAATCAAATGACTGATGATTGCCCCTCACTCAGCATGAAAGGGGACAATATAACACCTATTATTCGATTCAGGAAAATGCCCCAGGTCAAAATTCCAACAAGGAGGGACTGGGAGCAGAATAAGCACTGCATGGTACCCACCAAGGGTATCATCTGGTATACAGATGGCTCTAGGATGGGAGAAAGCGCAGGTGCGGGGGTCTATGGGCAATCCCCAAGGGTAGACCATTACTTTACCCTTGGGAAATATGCCACGATTTTTCAGGCGGAAGTATTCGCAATACTCGCATGTGTTCAAGAGAACATAGAAAGGGGCTATCATGGCCGGCAAATCACTATATGCACTGACAGCCAGGCAGCAATCAAGGCACTGATTTCGTACAGAGTGACCTCCTCCCTGGTGTCAGAATGCATAGACAGCCTACAAAGGCTGTCAGCGACGAATAAAGTCTGTCTTCTGTGGGTCCCTGGTCACTCAGGGGTACCTGGTAATGAAATGGCCGACAGTCTGGCCAGGAAGGGTGCGGAGGGCTCAGTGATTGGCCCAGAGCCAATACTGGGGGTCACTCGATCCTGGAGCAATTCTAGAATGGCGGGAATCCTGATGAAGAAATTTCAGAATAGCTGGGCGGAGGCTCCAGGAATGAGGCAGTCCAGACTCCACATAGGAAATCCGTCACGAAGACAGACAAATGCACTCCTGGATTTGAACAGGAGAGAGCTGAAATTGGTGGTGGGGCTCCTGACAGGGCACTGCCCCTTGAACAAACATCTCAACACGATCGGAATTGTAGAAGATCCTGAATGTAGATGGTGCCTTGAGGACGAAGAGACTTCTACTCACATCCTCACTGAATGCCCGGCGGTGGTAGCAGCAAGGGAAATACATCTTGGGGGCAGCATCCTGAACCCAGAGGATGTGAAAAAGATTCGGCCAAGGAAAATGGTATCTTTCGCCCGCGAAATTGGCCTTCTCCACGGCTGACTTACGATCCCAGGAGTTGTGGGTGCACAACGGGTACGAAGAGGTGGCCTAAGTGCGTTAGGTCTCAGACCGCCCACTTTCTTACATTACATTACATTACATCACATTACATTACATTACATTGCATTACATTACATTACATTACATTACATTACATTACATTACATTACATTACATTACATTACATTACATTACATTACATTACATTACATTACATTACATTACATTACATTACATTACATTACATTACATTACATTACAATTCAGGAAATTCACAACTCTTGGATAGTCTATATTTCTCACCATGAAACCAATAGGTATTATTGATTTTTTGCATGACCCTTTGAATTCGGACTCAGCTCTAATTTTTACGTTATCATGATAGACAATAACTGTCCATGGCTTGAGTTAAAAAATGATAGGTATCAGGTATCAGTTAGTATCAGAATTCAAGACATACCATTCAAGATATACAATAAACAGTACTATCATCATCATAACAGCAACTGGTACGTGCAAAATGAAACAACTATAACGCCCCTTGTGGGCACTGGAATCTTACAGGGGGTAGTAGAAGGTTCAGAGAAGATCATCCTGCCACGGAATCCGTAGAGGCATTAGTATTTAAAACAAAAATTGAATACACTCATCTAAGAAGTGCCTCATGTGATTTTTTAATCCTGTCCTATACCCACCATTGCATAAAGAATCATTTATTTTAATGTCAGTTCCTTGATCTCTCAGTAAAATGCATGTTTCGTTTTCATTGGGCCACCCTGCATAATGATTCAATAGACATCATTCTTAGCACAACTTTTTTGAATGATTTTCATATAAACAAATCAGTTATCATAGAATTATATTTTTCCTTCAATTTCTTTCAAATACTGATGTTCTTGGAATACGCAGAAGTTGAAGAAATATGGGGCATCAGTATAGATTTATTTTAGTTTCTAATTGGGCGATGGTCGAAATAAGTTTGACAACCTACGGATTAGGTGTACAAATTTTGTATGTGGCCACCCCGACAAGCTAACTGATACCCTATCGAATTAGCAAGGGACGGAAATCGATTGATATATTCTCCAACATGCACGACTGTCTTATCAGAAAATGCAATGCGTTATCCTATGTGTATGGTGTGTGGATATCATTTTTAGGATTATCACGATATCATTCATATTCATTCGGGTCAGTGTAAATCAAATTTTTCAGAATTAGTAAGTTCGTGTTACAATCATTTTGTTTATTGTCACTACTCACAGTGAATATTCACTATGAAGTGAATATTTACTTCCAGAAGAGATTCAAAATAGGCATGTACATCTATTTCAATCTCTAAATTATCTATTTGAATTGTCCCTCTGTATTCAATTGTCTATTGAATTCTAGTTTTAGAGTTTACTCTTTCAAAAAAGGCTGTGAAAGTTTCATTCGCTCTCGAAATCATTCGACATCTTCATTACAGCTTTATACAGAATGGCATGAGTTAGTTTCAGACTATTAGATCTAGATGAGAGATCGATGGAAATGGAAACTAAAATTTTCCTTCATGGAATGAGATTGAAGAGAATTTTTTAAGTAGTACGGAGAGAGTGTAATGATAAGAGAGACAAGAGTAATGAGACTGATTGAGGTTTCATGCACGAGTTTGTTTATCCACCGTATTTTGTTTTTCATGTAGGCCGTCGGAAAAATATAGTGCACAACTAGTAGGCGAGACGACCGTTCACAAGACGGGACCCCACGATAATCACTTACGAATATCAAATTCTATGCAGATTTATATTTTAAAAAATATGAATTCTGACACAACAAAAGTGCAGCTCCCTCATTTACAACGAGTCGTGTTTCGTTTTTCAAATATACCAAAGTGAGTTTCTCGTATTTTTTTCGAAATTATATCCGTAATCGTCCGATAAATTATGTGAGCGGCATTGCAACCAAAAAGTAAATCATTTATATCACATCTCATCCACAGCAAAGAATGGAAAAATAAATAATCATATTGAAATAAGACAGGTCGATTAAATTATTTGGGCTCATTTCCTGTTTTCATTCAGTTTTCTTCTCTATAATTACAATTTCTTGCATATTGTGTAAAGTGTGAGTTGTCTCTTCCTCTCTTCCTTTTCTTGTCTTTGACTTCTCAATATTCCTTTCGCATTTTTCATTCAAAGTCGAAAATTATCTATATTATTCAAAACAAGGAATTCTTTCATTTTAATTCAACTTTCTTCAAATGAATTGTAAGATTTTTTGTCGATGCAATCTTCGAACGACACAAGACACGAACGATATATATCTATGTACAAATATATGTATTATTGAAATGATTATATCCGCAATATATTCTTCGTTCTATTGTTTGGAAGATAATCAATGGCCCCCATACTTTTTTTGTCCAGAGCCTCCACACCTTCGAATCCGTCTTTAGAGGGACAATATGAATTCCTTCTGAATACAATATCTTGTACCAATTCTGATTATCAAAATATCAGTTATTCGATCATTGCTAATAGTGGATTTATGGAATATAAACCAGATTTGTTTAGTGATATTTTGATGGCACCCTGCATAATCATATATTCCTTTCACTCATGCAACCAGTCCCTTTCAGGTGTTTGATAGAAATCGGTGTTGATTATTGATGATATATCTTTGTTGCATTGAATTCAATGAGGCGCATTTCCTCAGCTCAATTTTTCCTGTGATTTCTTCGCTCTCTACACCCAGCACGATGAATATCATCAAAAACGAAGAAGAAACAAACGATTTCACGGAAACGAGTATTCGCTTTCATAGCGATAAACCATAACTCAATTGCCGGGCGATAATAAAAGCTCTACAAGCATTAAGATTAACCTAATAGCTTATTTTATTTATCGAATTATTCATTTAACGAGCTGCTATCACGAAATCCGAATGAGGTGTTGAAGTTGTGCCCATAAAAAAGTTCATCAACGGGCCGATCATTCTTGAAATTCATCGTACTTAGTACAAGGATCAGATATAATGAACCCATTTTTCATTCCAACTTCTGAAGTTATATACAAATAAATCTTGATTACGTATTGTATCGTATTGAAATGGTTCTCTTGGAAATCCCAATGATGAATTGGAATTGAATTCCAGCCACCCTGTACAGAGCGATTACAAATTGTTCACTTAAAAATTTATTGAATTTGTCGTCCATGGTGACAACTACTGATGTATTTGGTTCACTTCTGAAAACAAAATTATTATTATTATAATGTGTGCATGGGACGATCATGTGAGGTCCATTGCGAAGACTGCTTCACAAAAACTCGGTTTCCTTTTCCGTGCGAAGAGATACTTCACATCCCAGCAACTGCTTATGATCTACAAAGCACAAATTCGACCTGTCCTGGAGTACTGCTCACATGTTTGGAGCTCAGCCCCCAAACATACGCTTAAGCTCTTAGATTCAATTCAGAAGAGAGCTATTCGCCTAGTCGATGACACAACACTCACCAAATCATTGACCTCTCTAGATCATCGTAGAAAGGTTGGCGATCTCTGCCTTTTTTATAGGTACTTCCATGGTCGGTGCTCAACGGAGATATCATCTATTATGCCACCACGCGCGATTCCTAGTAGACAAACCAGACGAGCTCAAGTTGGTCACCCCTACACTGTCAGGCTCGAGACCTGTCGAACATCGCTATACCAAGCATCATTCATCAATAGAACGGCAAAGTTGTGGAATTCTTTGCCTAGTGAAGTCTTTCCTGATGCTTACAACCTCCAAACATTCAAGAAAAATTCCAACACCTTCCTTCTTTCCCAAAATTCCACCGCTGGCTAACACGATGTTCCTCGAACATCATAGGTTTCCCTTTCGTGTTGTCCACAGATAAAAAAAAAAAAATGCTATTTGAGATGGAATCACAAAACCCGCGAAATAATACGTGACACTGACGTATTATTTATTCTTCATCAGGTTGATTATTTTTTCAACTCTCATAATAGATACCCATTCATTCAGCTGGAGAAAATGCACGTTGAACCACCAGTCTGAGAATTGATCATGTTTTTTTTTGGGGATAATATTGTTACATTTAGTTTTCAGCATATGGGTTATCAGTTTAGTTGATTTTCAAAATCGAACAATTGAACACAGATTTGAGAGTTATGCAGTTATACATCATATAGGTGGGTGGTGTAAGAAATCAATTCGATAATCTCAATAAATGAATAATTCTACATCTTGCATCATTATATATCATAATGATTAATTAATCTATCAACAGGATGAGAATCATCCTGCATACATTTGATGTCACTGGAGGTGGCCTGAATCAAAACGTGAATATGAATCTTGAGGACGAATTATTATAATTCATTATAGATCAACAAATAAAGGTTGTCCAACGAAAATGTCCCCTCAATTTTTGTAGAAATGTGCTCCAAAACACTCAAACTTCTTGGTATTTGTAGTTCAATCCGTGACGAAGAAAAAATTAGGTAAAATGCTTTCTTTGGGTCATCACATAATTTCGATCGAACTATGATTGGTCATACCAATTATAGGCATCGAGGTATTACCGATGAAAATACGTTATACGTTCCTCCGTATCTTCGTACGCCTCTGACCTCGCCGAATAATTCCTTTTGTATGTATGCTTGATAATAATTTGTTGGGTAATTTGAACCGATGAATGGGTAGAAATGAATCCACTACAATGGCCGATCTTGTAGAAAAGAGGGTGTGATACGAGTTTGGCGAGGGAACTCGACAAGATGATATATGCCGCTTGACAGGAAATGTCCATACAGGGTGACCACTGTGAAAAGGCCCAATTTGTTTTGCAAAAATGGACATCCTATACAGATCTTTTTTACCTCTGTCACCATTAGAATTTCATAAACTAGTAAAGATACAAGTGAAATCAGAGAAAATTTTGAAGCTGAATAGAATAAATGAACATGTTTATTGAAAAAAATGCTCTAAACACCAATTTTTTCCAGTATAGCTTCATTTGATAATCATTTGATAATTTGATTATATGACTAAGTCGAAATCGAATGAAAAACTAACCACATTTCAATTTTTCTGTGTTTATCGTATTGAAAAAGATGAGTGATACGATTGAGTGGAAAAGTTTTTCAGCCCTTCAATTATCAACGCTTGAATTCCTTTGAATTCCTCTACTTCTGAGGGATGACCACCCTGTATAGTGTAATATATGGAAATCGGCGCGCATTAAGGCCTCTTCTCCATCTCGTGTTTTGTCAGAGACCACCTTGTCGAAAGGTGTTTTGTAGTTTTCGTAAGACAAGTTGATTAATGCCGTATTTTGGTAGGCAATTTGTGTGTGGATTTATCTCGACATGAAAGGTTATGAAATAAATCCTCACGAGACAAGCGAAAATCTTGAAGAATACACGATACCGGTAATGTAACAATCCTTATCGTAATTTATGTTTCCTAAGCCCGGTGAAAAATTGACGTAATTGAAATGGACGTGGAACTTCTCAGCACAATTCATCAACGGAACAACGGTACCTAATCATTTCATTCCAGAATATTTCTGGTAGGAGGTGATTATGTGTGGAGGTTAATTATTACAGTTTTTTTCTTACTTTTGCCAACACGAAATGAAAACTTACAATATTCGTGGAGCAAAGGGTGAGATAGATGTGGAATGTTGGAATGTTGGAAGAGGAAGAAGTTGTTTGAATATTTCTTGGAGCTTTGGAGCTCTGACCATCGGGAGAGACTTCATCAGGCAGAGAATTCCACAACCTTGCTGT
Source organism: Gastrophysa polygoni (assembly GCA_963576655.1). NCBI lineage: Eukaryota > Metazoa > Arthropoda > Insecta > Coleoptera > Chrysomelidae > Gastrophysa > Gastrophysa polygoni. The sequence goes on from OY755090.1 coordinate 11,383,109, forward strand.
AATATTGAGGAACGATGTTTGGTAGATCGAAGTTGTTCGATAGGCCTCCAACCTGACAATGCATGGATCACCAACCTGAGCTCTCCTAAGTTGTCTACCTGGAACCGATAAAAGACGGAATTTTCGATGAGCACCAATAATGGAAGGAAAGAGAGAACACGCAATTTTCTTCGATGTTCTAGAAGAGTCAATGAAATCGTGAACGTAGTATCACAGACTGGGCGAATAGAATTTAAGAGATAAGCGCATATTTGGGTGCTGAATTCCCGACGTGAATAGTACTCAAGGACAGGTCGCATTTACACTTTGTTGATCATTAGGAGCTGCTGGGGTGTGAGGAACCTCTATGCACGGAACATAATGCTAAGTTTTTGTTCTTGCAATGGTCGTCCACGAGAGAGCGCTGTTGGTGATGATAGCATGGATATTGACGACTTCATCAAATAGTGATACCTGATTAAATCTCATTTTATTGCATTGAACTAGATTTTCCGATCCCCTGTCAGACCAGACCAGATACATTTTCTTGGAAGTATCGTTTCATAATGAGATTCTCTCTAACGCCACATCGAATGATCTGTCTGCGAGGAAACTAGATAGTAAATTAAATAGTTGAGTCGGCAAACTTTGTGACGTTTGGCTGTAGAAACCTTTGGTGCCCACCTCGGTCAAATGCTTTGAATAAGGTATCCTATGTTATAGCCACTTCCTAACCACACATCAGATACCTACACTTTGTCCCAGATAAGATTTGGCACACCGGGATCGAAGATAAAGTGAAAAGAGCTCATACCCGTCGTTTTTCAACCTTAATGGAACTACCATATTTTCACCCTTAATAGAACTAAAATAGTTGTGTTAACATCATTTCGAGTGGATTTCTATTACAAACAGATTAAGAGTGGAGCATTCGAGAATCGAGCAACTTTTATAGAAGTTATCAAGGAAAATAAGTTTATCGTTTCCTGTAATGTTATCATTAAGAAAGTTCCAAAATGAAGCCCATGGAGCTCAATAGGGAAGTATAAGAGAGTTTCGAAATAATGTCTTCGCACATTCCTGAACATTTCTGGTCACTGCATACATTATTAACAATTCTTGCTCGTATATGCCATTATATTAGTCTTCGACCATGTCGAAGATATTAGTACTCACCATATAAAGACCTTCTTTTGAACCGATTCTCATCGTCCAAATGACAGTTCCACAGGCAGTTGGAAAGAGGTAGACCAGTATTGAATGGCCTGCTATATCTCCTGATTATCACTGTTGGACTTATCTTATGGTTGTAGTTGAAATCAAAAGTTCATCAACAATTGTTAGTCGAATAGTGTGTAGTGCAATGAGTCCAAAAATGTTGAGAAATGTGTATGAGGCGTCTGAGCGATTTTCAATTATCACTTCGAGGCAAGATATCGCTGATTCATAAAAAAGGTGTATTTATTGTGAGGGTATGTTTATTTCATAACTCGATTTTTCCAGTATCCACACATTAGATGATGACGAATGTTCCATCCATACTCTTCTCGACACTATCTATTCGACATTCATAATAAATAGAGGTTATATAAAGCTGAAGAGTATGGTTCCGTACGCATATCATCATAAATTTTAATAACCAATTAGGGAGTCCACGTGGGTCATGGAATTCAGATAGCTGTTCAGTAGTTTCGATAAAATAATACGAAGTGACACCTGAGAAAATATTGTCAAAATGCCATTGCCTGATAGGTCACGTTCGTGCCGTGTCTCGGTTTTCCCAGTTATCTCCCTTGTGACTATATTTCCACCCATGCTACATGTGATCCTTGTTCGGGCTAGTAGGTATGCAACTCCATTCGATATATCAATATGTCATCCAATCTCGGAATCCATTCGCTACCAGGCCAAGTCAAATGGTTTAGCAAGCCTACTTAGGGCCTGTAGTTCAATCGGAGGTAACCCAGTGATTACCGAGTTCACCAATTTTATTTCAGTTCACGATAAAGGTAAGATTCACCCATTTCAACATATTGTGTTGCATGTATTGTTGACTTTCTTCTTTCTTTTTGACCTCATACAGAAGACATTATGGACGATGAAGATTTTTTTTTTATATATCAGTTCCGTTTTTCTCTGTTTCCTTTGATATTTGGAATACAGCGGCCCGCCTCAGCATAGTACCAGGTCAGATACATGCACTTACTCATTGTGTAACATACCTATATGATCACACCAAAAGTCTCGGACCCTCGATCTTTCTTATAAATATAATGAGAAATGTTTGTCAAACAATGTTCATTTCTGAATGCATTTTCACCGATATTAAATATATATAAATTATATTAAATATATTAAATTATATAAATAGTTCAGTTATAAGATGATTATATTAAGTTTGATTAGTTTTTTGTTTTCATCGAAACCAAACATCAATCAATCAGTAACATGTTGACACGAATGTGCTCTGATACAATCAAACGGGTGATCGTATCCTGAGGAATATTCTTCCAGTATGTGATGGATTGATGAGGTTTCGAATTGGTCGAGAGTCACAACCCCATATGTTCTCTTAGGGTTTTGGTCCGGCAAGGTATCTGGCCAAGATAGTTGGGGATCATTTCTTTGTTTAAGTAATGTCTCTTGAACTTTTCTTTGCCTATGTTTTTTCGTCCATGAGAATGAACATATCGTCCAATTAGTCGAATATGCATAAATAGTGGACATGATCACATTTTCTATTTATACTTCACTTGTTATATTCTGAAGAATAGGAATTGATGAGTTGCGATGATCGAACATGAGTCCCCCGTAAAGCATTACTGTCCTACTTTCCTACCTTGATAGGTAGTAACTTATCGAGGAAAATTGGCCTCTATTGGCGGCCTGTTTCTGGTTTCATCTTTACCCATATTTTTTCCCTGAAAGTCGTAAGCTGATTATACAATTATCCTCTGCTTCTAGAATATAAATCAACAACAACAGGTAAGACCAATCTTGAATTCCTTATATCTTAATATTGAATTTTCAATATGTTGATTGATTCTTTTGGAATGTATTTATGGAGAAAACGAATCTAGCGCTTATTCTCCAAATGAAAGATGTGATATAATTATTCAAGGTCTCGCAAAACGAGTCGTTAGTGAGAAGAACAGATGAGACCACCTCAAATGATTTTCATGAAAAAATCTAAATACGTTAGCCACATTATATCTCACACCTGACACACTCAAGGATCTTTGTTTGTTATTCGTTTCGTGCATATACCTCAAGGACTATAGAAACCTTGTTAACAAACAATCTATGAAACCTGTTTCTCCAATCAATAACGTACCTACGTTACGTACTCTCGTTTTGTCAGATGCAAATTTCTCATCTGCCGCAGGCCGCAATTCTCAACGGCACACATCAGATTATTGATTACTCATAATGAAAAGAAGAAAAGGAGGTGGAGAAGCAGCAAAAGAAGCAGAAAATTTATCGGCTGGCTGAGGGCTACTAGCCAGTTTATGGGCACTCGACGATTGTTTGTTTTAGTTGAAACGGTTAAAGACGTTGAAGTTATCGCCGTTCGAACATCTCAATCTCTGCATTAGCAACGAGGTTGAAAAACACACGTCGAAATAGATATTTCAGAAAAATATTGCCTTGACTTCAATACCACAACATTAGATGTATACAGGCTGACTCCTCAAATAATACAAAGTGTGGTACTGAACATTTTTTTCAGCTTCAGCTCTAATAACTGGGACTGTCAATGTTTTTTTTTCAAATAGCAACATATATTTTTTGAATTGGTCCTGGATTCTTTTCTGAATGTAGTTTTTCTGAGTGAAGTTGACTTTCGCAAAACAAGAAATAATGGATCTTCTAATTAAATGTTATATTGGGTCATTGATTGTGGCAGATGATGTCTGAATCAACTTTGTGGCCATGAAGTCAGTGTGACATTTGTGCCATATAATTTACTCTTCTGAATAAGAGAAATATGATCATTACTTGCACGGGTTTTTGCGAAACGAGAATGTTAGGTTTGGTTAGGAATTTAGGTACCTCGAATGCTCTGTTATATTACACTTTTCAACGAGTTATGTGCACTATTTGTCCTACGACTATATCCAAGTTTCGCCCACTGTGCATTGTCACCCATTGAAATATGAATATGAAGCCATTTCAATACGCAAATGCGAATTGAAATATCGTTCGATACAACTATTTAATTTTTTCAAAGTAGATATTATGAAGTATCATAAGTCCACTCCACTCCTCGTACTCCAAGGGACTCGTGCGACTAATCAACATCTTGTATAAATTTTATCATAATAAACTATTTTCCTTTTGATACAAGATGAGTACCGCAAACAAATCTTTCCGGAAAGGTGGAGTTGTGACGTATATTTGTGTGATGATGTCTACTCCGGCGTCGTTACCTACTAAGGTTCAGATTTGTCATTTTTCTTGAGCGGCCAGTAATAATGAAAATATTATGGCAATGTAAGAAGATTCTGCTGAGTCTGAGGAGCATCGCAGCACCGCAAAAACATGGCAAAAAATAGTGAACATTTCCAATAAACGTAGATCAGTGCAGGTCATCGTTAGCAAAGTGTTTCTGATGGGCACCCTAAACACTGATTTCGTGTTTTTCTATCAAACAGAACTTCAAACATAGTATATTGAGAATCAAGAATGGTGAGAATGAATTTTTCGTAGCACTCAAGACAGGTTCTTCAGGCTACCTCCGAAAATACTAAAGTTGAGCCAAAAAAATGCACATAAAACAAATATGAGCCAAACCTCTATACTAATAAATTGAACATTAATTTCAATTTCAACCGGTATCTGTGTATACTCAAATTGTCTGGAATACCCACACCATGGAAAGTGCTTTGGTGGAAAGCACTGGTAGGTGGGCAACTCGAATTGCTAGATAAATGATGAGGAGAGGGATTAATTACCCCCTGTTTCCTCCTTATCGTAAATCGGCCCTTCTATTCCAGATGGCTACATGCTACATTTTCTGTACTCGAGAAATTTTTATAGAAAATTCGAACTATATATATCTATATATATATATATATATATATATATATATATATATTATCGAATTATAATGAAATTGAGAAACTTCAATTAGAAAATTAACCACCATTCACCAAAGTCAGGAATTCAACAGAAAAATTGAATCTAAAGTTTTTGAGATCAGAACATTCAAAATTTAGCCCCAGAACAATGAAAACATAAAAAATCGCAGAAATTGGCACATTATTTAGTAATTTTCAGATAATCTTCTAATGGAGATCTGAGGAAGTTCAGCCTTGAAGAAAATGAATGCACGACATTCATTCATGACCAGGAATACATTTTTTTCGTATGCTAGTTGCAATATTTGTTTTGTATGAAAGTTTCATTGCAAGATAATTCTTGCAATCAATTCAAATTCATGATAAATCTGTCGATTAGGCAATAATTGAAAGAGTATATCTGTCAATAGCTTAAATGTAAGACAAATCCATCATATAGCATATTATTAGCATTATTATTATTAGCATGATATTTGAATTTACTGTTTAGTCGCCCCTAGCTCCAAAGAGTATGCAGCCCTAAACACATAAAGTTGTTAATATTGGTAGAACTGATGATTATGAGTTGCCAACCTTTGAATACGTGAAGTTTAGTGACATCTAACGGCCGATAAGCTGACTTCTCTAGGCGCGCTCGTCTTTGCGCAAGTAATCCCGAATATGTCACGTTGTCAATATTGGTACACCTGATGATAATATGTTCCAAACCAGGGTTGCGGTATAAACGAACTTAATGACAGCGCGTTGATTGGGGGTGAAATACGAAAGAGTGCCATTGCCGCCAACGTTTTGAAAGTGCACTATGAGTATTTTTATTTTAGAAACCTGTCTGAAAAGCATTCGCAGTTTCATAGTCATAGCAGAGATATGATACCAGATGTCATAGACAATATCCTCAAATATTTCATTAAATTTGATATTCATTTTTAGGTTATCGAAATGTTGGGTTGAACCTGAACGTTTTCAGGAAAGAATTCGAGGAATTCTTAAGGACGAATATAGCACCGCCCTACTGAATATAATATCCCTGAGATATCTTAATTAATCATGGAATTCGTCAGAGACAAAGATGAATCAATCTGAGAGAGTGGTCTCTGGGGATAACTTATCTCTTGTCTCATGCATACGCGGAATAAAGTGTCATTGACAGTGCCATCTAGCGGTCTATAGCATGATATACCGGCTATGCGCTCTTACTTACTTGCATGTTCCTACACTGCAAATTCTTACGATATATTTATTGTTTTGCCTACACATGATAGATGGAACTTAGTGTTAATAAATCTCATCTGATGAATTTCTTCCAAATCAGAATGAGCAACGTTTCAAGTTGTAGTACTTCTCCTTTTAGATAATATTTCAATATTCAAGAATTAGAAAATTCACTTCAATTTAATTCAAAGATCACTTCCGGTATCACCGGAAACGTATAGTATTTTTCTAATTCTAAGTAAGCGCGATCACATAGTTTTGAGACGAAATACATATGATTTTTCAGAAGAATTTTTATTTTTCCATACCTAGAATGCAAAATTAGAAAAAATACGTATCATACTAAATAACCCTGTATGGTATTGAAATAAAAAAAATCAAACGGAAACATAACTCAACTAACTATGAAAATGTAAAGATCACATCTTTTACGAAAAGCCTATACCATGAATCCTCAATATTCCTGGTTCGCGATTAGTCCTCAAGTATTAAATAATACATGTTCTTATCCCTGGAGTCAAATAATGACCTTGATCCCCAATGAATAACCTACATACGATAGATGCAGTATTTGAAAGTCGTAGAGAAAATTAGTTATTTGTATGTCATTCGATACTATGTCGTTTCAAGACAAGAAGAAAATGACAAGATTAGATTTCATCATTACCTAAAAGAGATCGAACAAAATGTGCGAGTATTATCCCAAGGTCTCCCAAATTAATTTTCCATAAAAAAAAGATAATATATATTTTATTCAAGTTTCATTTCATTCTGAAACGATCACGAGTCACTGGAATGAAAAACTCGTTTTTTTGCCACACCAAGAAAACTTTCTTACAGTTGGAATGTATATAATTATTTGAGAATAAGAAATGGCTTGTGTATTTATCCACCCACGATAAAAAATTGTTCAGAGAAAATCGGTAGAAGTATGAATTAATCGGACTCAACAACAGTAAGAGAATAACACAATAAGCTCAATAAAATATATTCAATCTTCATCGCCTTTTTCTATTCATAATTTTCCTTTTGCTTTCCACGTTTTCTGAAGAAAACATGTCTCGTAAACATTCCCAGGAATGTCTACTGTTCCTAGAGTTTTGTTTGCAACAAACTTCGGACAAAAAGCTGTCGCGATGGATGAAAACCATATATAACGGAAACACGAAGAACAGAGATGGAAAACAGGCGAGCCGGAAAGCGAGCATCCCCTTGAATTTTCAAGGGGATGCTCCGCTCGTTTCCCGACGTGAAAATCGAGCTATATTTCGCATCGGCAGTTTATTGGAAATATTTCAGTTTTCATTTTCCAGCTTTCAGCTAATAATCTCGCGGATCTGATACTCTCGAATTTCGAAAATAATAACTGAATTTTATATATTCATATACTTGATATCAAAGACTTCGTGGAACATATGTTTTCATATAATCGAACGATTCACTGATCTGGCTTTGCGCAGACACAATTTTTGAGATGCTTCTGGGCCTTGTCGTGAATTCTACAAAAGCGTAGAAAGCCACTATTGTGTGTATTTTTTTTTTAATTACGGTAAACTTTTTTCAATGAATTCGATATAACTTGTGTGTCATGGATTCCATGCTTATCCACTGATGTTTTTCTTTGAAATTCGAAGGAAATAGTTTAATATTTGCGAGTGCCAAATATGAATCTTAGGCATGATTTCTGAACTTTCTGAATTCTGTCGTAATTTGATAATACTAATCGTTTCCGCAAATTCCTTCAGTGAATTTATGATTTCAGACAGTTTTCTTAGAATTCAGACTTTTTTCTCTGAATTTCTTTTGAACACTCAACAGTGACAAGTGAAAATTTGTCAAAGGACGAAGCGAAGAAAAACATTTTCCATTGTGTTGAAAAAAGGAGCAGATTCGTTTCCAAAACGTCCACTAAGATAAGTAGAAATTTTGATATTTGTTGAAAATATAATGTGTATCTGGAAAATCTAGACAGCATTTATCAGAGATTGTCATACATCAGAAAGTCTGAATGCATAGAAAAAACTGTCAATTCAGATTTTAAGTCCTAATTCCGAGAAGAAGTCTTCTGGAAATGGAAATTAATACACACAACATTGACATGCCTGGACATTCGTAGAATTCAATAGCAAAATGAAGAATCAAATCAGCGATTGAGATGTTTTGGTGTCGAAACTCATTCGTCGAAAGGAGGTATTGAGGAATGTAAACGATGGATTTTTTTTCTCGAATTATTAGTAATCAAAGATCAGTTCACATAATTATCATTGATAAATGTGGAACGTGTGTCATATTTCACACGAGTAATAGACGTTTAGCAAGAGTCGCGTAGCGGCGAGTGCGAAAACGTAACAAGTGCAGGAGCTTCCAACGAGTTAAGTACACTATTTTTCCTACGACCAATATACATTTCAATTAGGTGCATTGTGGGTGCACGAAGTTTGTGTCAAGTTTTACCTATTGGGATGAATTCGCATTGATAGTCTGACAGCGAGAACTTTTGAAAACTCGCATTGATGTGTAGTACGACACGTACATTCAGAAATTCGCATTGATTGCCTCTTCTTCATGGGTGCTGGAACTGATGAATCTGATCCACAAATACTTCGCACGGCGGAATTGCTCACTGTCCTCACTACAGCTTCTTCAAGGCATTCTCATGGGTAGTACATTGTTTCGATGCATAAAGATGTATACTGCGATGATATTTATCGAAAACTAGTAGTTGTTCGTACGAAGGTTCTGAATTCTGAACTGCCATAGTGAATATATCTTTTTCAGCCAATCCAAATCTTGATCAAAGTAAATTGAGTGAATTGAACAAGAACGACGAGAAAAACATTATATTATTATGAGATGATATTCCTCAGACAACGACAGAAATGGATGTTATATCAGTGAGCATAATGCACGGACATTTAGCTCATGAAACGCATAGGTATCACAATCGAATAATATACTAGAGGAAAATGAATTACTAATATTTATCGAATGCGTTGTAGGGTTGTAGGAATGATCACCGCTCTCTCCGTTAACTCTCGTAGTGCATACAAGATTCTATTTTTTAGTGAAAAATTGATTGCTTTCATTTGAATGAGCTGACCGATTTCATGATATTCGACTTTAGTTAATTGTCTATGATATTTTCCACTGCAAATGTACAAATGCACTATGAATAATATATAGAGAAAATATACCTACAATAGACAAAGTTCTTTTTTCAATGCCTACCAAGTTCATACGTGTACCAGCGACAATCTGACAGTCATGTCCTAGTTGTTCGGCCTCCATCAGCGTCATAGATGAATAATTTCGCGATTTATTATTCCTATCGATAACTCTATGGTTTTTGATCACGCAAAATCGGCCAAGAATGTGAGAAAATACACACCAGTTGCACACCATTTCGATGTCGGGACTGCTCTAGTTCCACTTTTTACAGTTCCGGTCCGATCGAGTCGGAATAAATTATAATGTCAAGCGTATTCTCATTATCACTGTATTGGAGATGATGAAAGTTGATGGATTTCGTCTGTTTCATCGATATCCACTGTGCTGTACAATCCTCGCTAGCAGGGCCTGATCTATCTTCGTTAAATAGTCAATGATCTAGATATTCTAGAAGCTCATAGCAAAAATAATATTGCGGCCCTTCACAATGACACTTTTTGAGAGATATTTTCAAAAGATCTGAATTTACGGAATTTCAATTTTATATACTGTCTGTAAGTTCTTCGAGGAGGTGGTACATTTATTTTTCAGCTTTTAATGGGATTTTCTCACCTCGTTTCTAAAATATAGAGTAGAAGTTATTAAAAATTATTACAATATATTTGTAGTAAGGACAGATTCGGGATCTGTCCCAAAATGTCACTGCGCTTGAAATTAAACCTTTAGATACCTAAAAGAAAAATTCTCTATTGGTCAGTGGCATCTTGTTTTTGAAATTTGGAAATACAAATATATTCAATAAAAATAAAACCTCTACTTATCTTGGTGGACGTTTCGGGAACGAATCTGCTCCCGTTCTCAACACAATTGAAATATTTTTCTCTTCGTGAAATTTTTCAATGTTTTCGATTTTGACACTGAAAAGTGACAATTTTGTAGACGGAGGAATTCTGGTTACAAGGTGTTTTCATTAATTGATATCGAATATTCCATTTTCATATTCAAGTTTCAAGCATGTCCATTTTCATGGACAACATATGGCCGATTGGGGTAATATCAAGATCATAGGATAAGAAAACAACAACCAAAACCGGAAAATCAAAGAGTCTGGTTGCATTCTCCTGAACGGAGACAATAATATTGCTTCTTGTTCAGTTGATATAGATAGAACTTGGCATCCACTTCTGAAACTTGAATATGAAAATGGAAAATTCGATATCAATTAATGAAAACACCTTGTAACCAGAATTCCTCCTTCCACCAAATTGTCACTTTTCAGTGTCAAAATCGAAAACATTGAAAAATTTTACGAAGAGAAAAATATTTTAATTGTGTTGAGAACGGGAGCAGATTCGTTCCCGAAACGTCCACCAAGATAAGTTGAGGTTTTATTTTTATTGAATATATTTGTATTTCCAAATTTTTTCAAAAACAAGGTGTCACTGACCAATAGAGAATTTCTCTTTTAGGTATCTAAAGGTTTAATTTCAAGCGCAGTGACATTTTGGGACAGATCCCAAATCTGTCCTTACTACAAATATATTGCAATGATTTTAAATAACTTCTACTCTATTTTTTAGAAACGAGGAGAGAAAATCCCATTAAAAGCTGAAAAATTCAATTGCCTCGATGGCCTCGATAGTAAAGTCGAGACAAAACTGAAGAAACCTCTTCATGGCATTTTTTGATGGTGAACTTCATTTTTTCAAATACGATCCTGATATTTTGATATCGAACGGTTTTTTGAAATCAACTGGAAAACGAAAAATTGCATCAGAGAAAGTCTGAAAGTCAGTTTGTTGGTCCTCCCACTCGCGAAACTTCCCTCCCATATTCAAAACCCAAACTGTATCTCTCGTAGATTCCGAGATACATAATATACTGGCCCTCCTTATCTGGAGCACAGTGTAAAATTTCGGAAAAATACGCCACATGTACTTCATCCACAAAACAAAACGTAACAGAAATGATTACTAAATTAATTTTTTCCTTTTTTGAATTTAAATCGGCACAATAGGCTAATTTTTTCGACCGCGATCAGGTGTCCTGCGGAAAAAAGCAGTATAACGCTTGAAAAGTATTGGAATTTTGAATTATTCGAGACCGAGTTCGAGACGTTTATTTGAAATTCAGCACATAGCACTAAAATGGAGTTTTAAAAAAAATTCGAATAACTTTCTTGCTTTCTTCAAACTCCATTTTTTGTCCACTATTTTTTTTTATTTCATATACTTCAACATTATGCTTTTATCAGATGCCGCAATAAAAAATTGACTGAAATTCATTACTTGAATTATCATCGACTTCCTGGGCATATTTTGTTACATATTTTCAACGATATATTTTATTTTTCTGTCCATATATTTTAATGTTGATTCTGTTTCGTATTACTTATTTTCATATTGTGAATTATTATTAACATTTTGTTGTTTTTTGGTAACCAATATTCAATTCGTTTGTGTGCTGTCTTGCTCTGGATGGCGTCGATTACCACCTCTAACCCCATTAGGACTACCATTACCTATACCTGCCACCTTTCCTTTAAAATGAAATGATCTCCATGCAGCTCATTCGAAATTAGGTTTGTTCTTTCTACAGGCGTGCGTGATTCACCCTATACACGCACACAACTTAGTTTGGGAAGTCAGAAAAATTTGCCCGTACTAGCTTGTTTGCCGCAGAAGAAAGTATTCAAAGTTATCTATCAATATGCACCATTTCTTGCAAACTCCAAGGAATATTTAAAAATAATATAATAATATAATAACGATTTTATTGATAGGTATCAATTACAAGGACAAAAAGATATAGTAGGTGAATAAAGATTAATTGTTATGAAAATTCCCCTGTATACTTCGATTAATCATATATGCACGACAATGGTGAGTCAATAAAAACACAAATTTTGTCCTACTCAATTGTTAGAGTGACAAATCTAAAAACTGGCACAATGCCAATGCCTCTTCCCGTACCTTTCGGGATAATAACAATTTTTAGAATCTCTCGAATCATTCGACATTTTTCATCTTCTCAACTCGCTCAAATATAACATAAATTTATCGACTCTTATGAGATCTCATTAGTGACAAGTGAATTCGTAACACCCTGTATATGTTCTCCTTATTTTTTGTATTATCTGCGAAGATCCAACTTCCCGCATCGAGAGATAAAATATCCTAACCCAAATTTCCGCGTCTTGCGCTGCAGGAAAAAAGAGAAAAAGGACGCGCCAGAAACTCGGTCCGTCCGGCATTCTACGTCTCCGCTTCGCCGCTGATATTTTTCTTTTCGAATCCAGTCTATTTTTTTTGTTCCCGTTCGGTCGCTCTCGGGCGAGAGGTGGGGAAAATGCCTCGTGGAAACTTAAAAATGCCGCGCCGTCATAGCCCGAATCGATAAAGCGGGGACCAATCGCAAGAGGGCTCGGAAATCGGTAGACACTGCAGAAAGATTCGGGCGGTTGGAAGGTAACGCATTTTGTGCATTCGATAATCTTTCTGCGATCTTTCTGAGACCAGTGAAGGAATTAATATCAGACATAAAAAATAAAAAACCATTCCGGCAACAGATATGAATATATTATCTTTTGTAGATAAACACTTATAATAATAATAATAATAATAATAGTAATATTTATTTACCATTCAACTTACACTGTTTATAATTATATAAGGAGTATTTTTATAATAGATTCATCAGTTGGGCAAATAGATAAAGAAGACCCACAAAGACTCAGCCTGTGCGTGGGTATCAAAATTATTGGTAACATTAACGCCTATAGAAATATAGAAAACATTTAAATACATATAGCTAGTTACACTTTTTAAAATTTACATAGATACACATATACATCCATACACATTCTTAAGTATACATTGAATTCATACAAAAATACAATTTAATGATTATAATCAATTATTTTTCATATCGATCCAGTGATGAATATTTGCTCTAGGAGTATGTGTTAACCATTTTGCAATTCTAGATTTGAAGAGAGTAAGGGAGTTGATATTTTTTAAATAGGCGGGTATAACATTATATAACTTAGGAGCAAGATAGGTACAGCTGCTTTGACGAAACTATTTTGTTAGGCTCTGCTAAGGTAGTCACAGTCTGATCCTAATGTTTTCAAATTTAGTTAACTGTGACACTCATACTTACCTGAATAAAATGATGGTTTTTTTATCTCTCTATAACTATGTCTCAATCTGGGTTAAGCTAATTTACATGATTCGATACTTTCATGAATTTATTGAACAGAAAAAAGAACTTTCAATTCATCACGAACAAAATATATCCATGCAAATGCTGCTGAAAAACAAAAAAATATCGAGCTGCAATAAAAATTCTATTCAAAACATACTGAACACATAATAATATACTGAACACACTTGAACAGGAATATAATTTTCATGCTTCTTCTTAGGCCATCTCTTGAATCAGGATATACTAGTCCAATGGAACGGAAAACCCGTTCTACGGAGATGAAGGAGAAATCGTACAAAAAAATTGACTGACATAACAGTTTTTCATTTCTTAAACATTAGCTTGTGATCACCAATTACCACCACTGAATTCTTGAGTAAACTAAGTAAGTCCGTTGGTCTCACTTCAACCAATCTTATGGACATGATTGATGAAATATTGAAGAGTTGACCAATTACTAACAATTATATTACTTGCTCTTGGGTCTTTGATAACAAACCAATATCATTTAAAATCCGACAGTCTATTCAGTCATCAACAGGGCACTGTAAGATATGAAAATATGTGTATGTGATACTTTTTTGTCATGATACATGAAGTAATTAAAAAAAATGATTCAATCAATAATCACATCATAACAGTAGATAAATTTCCAACGTGAAAATGTAACCTGCCAGATTGTCACCTGATAATGATGGCAAAAGTTCAAACAATGGAAAACCAAAACAGGACAACACTTTAAAAAATAACGGTCTTCTCCCCAATATTTTTCATCGCATGCTAGAATTTCACTAAACATTTACTTAATATATAGTCAGAATCAAAATTGATAAATGATACTGGGAGTGCCTGAATGATATTGTTCACACTAACGACATTCTATTGGCTATTAGTTGGATTAGATTTAAATTTTTAGTATCGTATACCAACCAAATGAACAAGTCCCAGGCCCACACGAAAATGCGTTACCTCTCCTATTCAGAGCTCGCTACCCCTACCTGACCACCGCTACGCATCACGTGGTGCGCACATCCACCAATCCCCTCACAAGTCGCCCCATCCTCGCCAGTCTAACACCGCTCTCGCGCCAGTCATAACCGAGACGCCGTGTAGTAGTCAGTTCGCCTAGACCGACGCGATGCTCTCTCGCACGTAGAACCTAGTGCTCAGTGACCATGATGGAGGACCCGACGCAAGTGTTGTTCACCGAACTGCCAGTGCCGCTGCTGTCGACGGCGGCACTGCTCAGGCACCACCACCACACGCGGTACCAGCCGTACCATCTACCGCACCAAACGCACCGCTTCCACATCCAGCAGTTCGTGCAACCCCACAGGACCGTCGAGGATGAGGGCCAGACGCACATCTCGTGCCTCTACCCGGAGATCCTGGCCATCATCTTCGGCCACCTGGAGGTGCGCGACAAGGGGCGGGTGGCGCAGGTGTGCACCACCTGGAGGGACGCGGCGTACCACAAGAGCGTCTGGAGGGGGGTGGAGGCCAAGTTGCACCTGAGGAGGGCGAATCCGTCGTTGTTCGCGTCTTTGGTGCGGCGGGGAATCAAGAGGGTGCAGGTGCTGTCGTTGAGGAGGTCGCTTCGTGACGTCATTCAAGGTTAGAATTGGTTCGGTTCCTTCTGTAGAAAGGTTGTTTGTCGATTCGGTGATTTTGCACATATGATGCCATGGCTTTTTTTTTTCGAAAATTCTATTTGTACTAATGGCGAAATTCACCTTCTTTCGTCGGCCCATATTGAGAAGATCATCATTGCCCATCGGCCTTCTTACCTCACGCAGAACACCTATCATACATTCAAGGACTCGAAATAAAAAAAAATCATATAAGAATCATTCAAGAATTTAAATTCATTTTCTTTAGCATCATCCATGATGAAGCTGGATATTCCCGAAGTTTTTTTGGTGGTTCTACTCACCTCTTCGTTCTTCGAAAATGTAAAGGCATTTCATCTAGAGCTTACTGAATGAAAGAAGTCCACTCACCCACTCATGGTGGATTTATAAAAACATTTCACAATTATTATCATGAACTACTTGAGGTAAAAAAAAATGAGATTCAAAGATGAAGTTCTATCTGTCAATACTAATATCTGAATATCTATTGACACAGAACAATTTTATATTACCTCAGGTAATAGGTATCCCATCATCATGTAGAATGGCCACGTTTAAAACATCTCCTGGTAAGCTGACCACTGACTTTATATCAACCAAGTACTCCTAGTCATCTTGGTGTAAACACTACACTTTCGTCAAGTATCCAGTATACCTGACCAAAATAGTCAGATGACCAAGATGGCCTCGACTTGCCAGCAAGATCCTTATCCCAATGGTATTTTATCTGAATGATTACCAAACTAATCAAATCAGAACCAAGCTACTCCCTCATCAAAGATGATGTAAACAGGTCGTATCTTATGAAGTTAGTATGAATTTAGTATGGTCAACTTGATCAGTGTGAATGTGGCCAATGTAGACACCAACTACAGCAAATATGGGATGGAAAGACGTTTTTTCAATGAAGCGGATAATATTTCAAGACTTAAGAGACAAGATGCCTGAAGCAGGGGCAAATATTGCTAGGCTCAATGGAACAACAAAAAAAAACAAAAAGTTTTCCCTACGTCCTTGTCATATTGTCAAGTTAAATTAACATTGTTGAACAAGATATTAAATAACCAGAGAAATTAATCTCGCACTTTCCACGCTGTTGTACATCGTCCAATGTGAATAGTTCAAACATCGTCTGGTGTTTTTCAAGGATAGGTGTAGGAAATTCAAAAACTTGATGATACACTCGATAATATATCACCTAGTCAGTTTGATATTTCCAAACACCTTGTATAGAGACTTCGTATAGCGGTACTTAGTACTTATATTTCTGGAAATTCATTCTCAATACTGAATATCTAATGATTTTTTGACATCGTTAAATCGGTTCTAAAATAAACTTTCTTCCTATAATGAAAGAACATAAGGAAACCTTCAGCAAGTTTCTACGGGCTTATATTGTTTATATATTTTGTAACCTAAATATTTCGAAAACTTATTCTGCTGCTCAAAATACACATAATCTAATCTAAACTATTAAAATCCGCGTCTGAGCATACAGAGATACACATTCCATCATTATATATGCAACATTTTCCTTAATTGTGCCCAATGACCCTTTCGAAGGCCTTGCACACCCGTTGAAAGCGAGGTTGAAAGTATTAAGGTTCAATGGCATTACTGGGTGTTGGAAATAACCTGTCATCAAATAATGAGGTCCTATATTATACAGGGTTGGGATAAGTATGGAACCAAGTAAATATCTTTTAAACGAAAAGAACGATATTTATTTATATTTTTTTTGTTAATAATATACTTCCGGTGTAACCGGAAATGCCATCAACATCTTTAATTTGAATGCGACACACTATATATTTTTATAGATTTCGAAAGAGCTTGTTATTTTGAATTCATACATACTGAGTTTAGTGAAAAAAAAAATGTAGAATCAAGGAGTATAGCACTTTAATCAACCTCCTTTGAGTTATTTGCATTAGAGCGAGAATCTATTTAGATAGACTAATTGATGTTGTTTGTATGCATAGTAATAAAATAAACGTACAATTTACAAATTGTACAATTTAGAACGGTTCAATTGAGTGAAAAAGAGCGTATTGAAATTTTAGTGATGATCGGTTATGCTAATTGTAAAATTTATTTCCGTCAATTAGAATTTGACACTTGGAGAACAAAAGAGTACTCGTTAATTTATTACTATATATGGATACAAACAACATCAATTAGTTTATCTAAATATTTTTTTGCTCTAATGCAAAAAACTCGAAGGAGGTTGATTAAAGTGCTATGTTCCTCGTTTTTACAATTTTTTTATAACAGGCTCCTCAAAAATATATAGGGTGTCCCATTCAAGTTAAAGATGTTGATGGCATTTCTGGTTAAACCGGAAGTATATTATGAACAAAAAAATGTACATCAGATGCATTTTGTTCCATTGCACTTAGCTGCAAATTTTCATAAATATCATTATTTTCGTTTTAAAGATATTTACGTGGTTCCATACTTCATCCCAACCCCATATAAGGAGAGTTGAAGAATGTCTTCTGAGCACTGGATCAATTTCGCAAACAACTTTCCGCAACAAATAACATCATATAATCATATATACAGGGTGTCCTTAAAAGGTCTTTACAAAAAGCTACCACATAATCTTCAGACCAAAACAATTCGATACAAGCAAACTTACCTCAGTAAAAAGTTGCTTAGTTTGGGCGCTAGACGGCTCTGAAGTTGAAATTTTCAAATCGATTTTGCTTCATAACTTTTGAACGGCTCATGAGATTTTTTTCAAATTTGGTACGTTGGCATAGACTCATCGGGCAATAAAACTCATATCATAATCATAATGAATATCATTCCATGGGCGTAGAACTTGATTTTTTCAGTAAATAAACATCTAAAAATCCTACGCCAATGGAAAAAAATTAGTTTCAATATGAAATCTAAATTATTTAACTCATTCACTACAAAAAAGGTACTCTTGACAAAAGTCGATTCCTCTCATGGTTTCGACAACATTTTAATTTTAGTGATTTAGCGCATAATTAATAATAAAACGATTAACAGATATTTCATAAAAATTGTTCAAAATGTTCACCATTTTCACGTATACAAAGATTTATACGACGCAAAAAGTTGAAATGTACTCTTTGCATAACTTCTTCATCGCCTGTAAGATTATTCGTCGCCTGTTGGATACGTTGCCATAATTGTTCTACAGTATTCACAGGGGTCTTGTAAACCGTAGACTTGAGATAACCCCATACAAAATAATCCATCGGTGTTAAGTCTGGAGAACGTGGTGGCCAATTCACGGGTGCATCATTACCTCTACCTATCCATCTGTCTGGGTACTGTTGGTTTAAAAAATTCCTAACATCCACCGAAAAATGTGGTGGAGCTCCATCGTGCATAAACCATATATCTACCCGATGTTGGAGTGGTAAATCTTCCAACAAATTTGGCAACGTATTTCGTAGATGTTGTAAATACATGTCTCCTGTTAATCTTTGTGGAAGTATGACAGGACCAATTATAAAATTTCCTATTATTCCAGCCCAAACGTTGATTTTGAATTCGTGTTGAAAATGGTTTATTTTGATGGAATGAGGATTTTCAATTGCATAAACGTGTTCATTATGAAAATTAGTTATTCCTCTTCTCGTGAAACAGGCTTCATCAGTGAACAAAATATTCTTTCCAAAGTTCAGATTCATTTCTCTTTGCAAATTAATGAACCTACAAAACATCAGACGACTTTGTGAATCATGGATTAATAAATCTTGAACTGGCGTCTTGTGGTATGGGTATAATAATTGTTCTCTTAGTACTTCATGAACGGCATTCCTAGAAACTTCTAGTTCATTACTTATCCGTCTAGTACTCAATTCTGGATTTTCTTCAATACGGTCTAAAATTTCTACTTCGACTTCGGGAATCCTTACATAACGCTGTCTTCCATAATCACCAGTTCTAGGAGCAAAATGACCGGTCTCCCGAAGACGTCTCTCAACTGCAGCAAAGGTTGGGTGGCTTGGTACGCGACGATTTGGAAACCTTGCCGAATACACCCTCACACTCTCTCGACCATTTCCTTGACAATATCCGAATACCAATAACATATCGGTGTATTCTTCATTGGTGTATTGTACGGCCATGATAAATCAGAAAAGTCCGATATCAACAATCAACGTCAATAAAACTCGACAAATCAACACAGATGAAACTATGGAAACCAAGAATGTGAATATCACTGTTTTCGAGCAGATAATAATAGTCTTCAGAAAAAAAAACAGTGCTACTTATTTTCAATAGAAATAACCTATGCAAAAAGTACATCTCAACTTTTTGCGTCGTATAAATCTTTGTATACGTGAAAATGGTGAACATTTTGAACAATTTTTATGAAATATCTGTTAATCGTTTTATTATTAATTATGCTCTAAATCACTAAAATTAAAATTTTGTCGAAACCATGAGAGGAATCGACTTTTGTCAAGAGTACCTTTTTTGTAGTGAATGAGTTGAATAATTTAGATTTCATATTGAAACTAATTTTTTTCCATTGGCGTAGGAGTTTTAGATGTTTATTTACTGAAAAAATCAAGTTCTACGCCCATGGAATGATATTCATTATGATTATGATATGAGTTTCATTGCCCGATGAGTCTATGCCAACGTACCAAATTTGAAAAAAATCTCATGAGCCGTTCAAAAGTTATGAAGCAAAATCGATTTGAAAATTTCAACTTCAGAGCCGTCTAGCGCCCAAACTAAGCAACTTTTTACTGAGGTAAGTTTGCTTGTATCGAATTGTTTTGGTCTGAAGAATATGTGGTAGCTTTTTGTAAAGACCTTTCAAAATCCGCGGTGATGACATTTCGATATCAGTATCAATGTGTTATGAATTTTATAACAACTATTTGGTCTTCTTTTCTTACTGCAAGTAAAATTTTCAATACAACTGAATATAATGAGTTATACATACTTTTAATCGCTTTCATTGAATCCAAGCAAATGAATAATAATGCAGGCTATATAATATAACCCTTGAGAGCCTTGAGAGTATTTTCAGTCAGCTAGTGAAGACCTCGGAATAGACACTCTAAACATTCATCATTCTGAGTATGGATTCCTGAATTTCCTCCAGCCATAATTAATTATATTTCTCATTACTCCATTCGATTCTGATCAAGATTTTGATAGTAATAGTGACTATAGTATATCAATGTAGAATTATGTTGCTGTCAAGAATATAGATTCTTTTACTCAAATACCGATGTTAAAAAAGATCATAATGAAATATGGACTATCGATACGATATCTATGTTGTTGAAACCAGAGTGTTCTGACCTGAAGGCTGATAATTCAATGTTATCTACTGTTGAATGTGTTGGAGATATCATAATGTCTGTTTTGAAATTGAAATCGAGCTTTCATTATACATAGTGTATCTAGGATGAAATTCGAAATCAATCTGGCGCAATCTATCGTATGATATTGATATTTCTTCACTCCAGTGTTTTTGTTCTATACGGAATTTATTGTGGAACTTTTCCGGCTCCTACCTCCATGAAGCCTGCAGAATCACCTTGATATTATCTTTTCGGCCAGAATTCCAGGATATTTCTAAACGCTATTATAATAGATGATCAAAACCCGATCAAAACCACTTGTAAAGTTTGACGTACATCCGTAGTCTAATAATGCCCTTATCTGAGGCTAACCTCTCCATATCACCCATTAAATTTACTCTGCGTTTTTTAAATCGTGTATTTGTCTAACTTAACCATTGCATAAGTAAGACAGGAATGATCAGTTCAAAATGAACAATATTTCCGACTGCTTTGCTTTTTTCACTCGCATGTGAAAAATCTAGATATGCGATAAGAGTGAAAAAAATACAAAATTCTGCAGAATTGGGTTGAACGTAAAATAGTTGTGTATACGATGTATATATTCATTCTCGAGTCCATTCTATAGACAAAACTATTGTAACTTAACTTTGAAAAGTTGCCGCTCTCCAATTTTGCCAGAATGTTGTATTTCAATGTACCAGGTTCACAGTTTCACTAATTTGAAAAACTCAAACAAGTCTCATAGAAAGTTACAGATTTTGCCTTTTGACAATTTTGTCGAAAATGGATGATATCCTGATATTCTATTAGTTGCAGAACTGAATTAAAATCGAAAGCAATTGATGGATAATTTGACGTAATTTTGAAGCTATAACCCGATCCTATTGCCAATTGAATTCTTCTTTGTTTCTCAATTCTGAACAGTAGAGCTGTCATATAAGGCTATCAAACTGAATAAAAGTGTAAAACAAAAAGTACTGAATTCGGCGATAGGATATAATGAAATAGCTTCGAATACTGGGCGAAAAATAAATAATATGGTGGCACCGCCAGCTAGAGGTCAGAAAAAATAATGTTGAAGATCTCGTTTCAGATCATTTTACGGAACTACTTTTGAGTTACGCTTCAATTGAACCTGTAGTCGTCACTTATTTGTATGTGCATTATGCATATTTGTTCTAATGTTTTATTCATTCATACTATACGCAAGTCCCGCACAAAAATTTTGGAACGATTGCAGTTTGCGGTTATAAATTAACTCGAAAATTAATAAACTTTCTAATTATTGAGCGAGATTTAAAACACGACACAAGAACGTACATAGAAGAAGCTTACATAGATGTGATAAAACACTGAGTTTTTTTTCGGAAGGATATTGATATGAAAGTTAGGTAGCGTGCAGGATATATTCAACAGGGTTGCACTATAAACGAGATTTCGGACAGCGCTGGGATAAGTGGAAATTCACAAACATTTTGAGAGTAAACCTCAGGTGAAACATTAATCTCTCTATGAATAATATCTAATATCGTTATAGAAGTGTGATATGATTTTTTCGATCACTTGCTGTTTCAAAGTCATCGTAAATTATTACTGAGTATTTTCTTTTAAAATATTTCCTGAACGTCATCAGAATTCGAGGAATTCTCAATTGGATAAACTGTTTATGTCTTGAGTGTTTCACGCTGTATATCAATAAGTGCCACTTTAGGAACATCTTCCTACGTAGGTGTTCGTTGCAAGAACATCAAAACAGGTAGAAACGTTAAATAAAACCTTGAATATTTCTTGCAGATTAATTTTAAAATGATATATCAGTTGCGATTTAGCAGAGAGTATATAACAATCAATAACGCTTAATATAAAAAATAAATTCCTTTGGGTAACACGAGGGGTATTATCTTTTTTCGGTATTTTCTTTTCTCAGAATTAATAAACAATACGAGACAAGTTGTAAACAAATTGGCGATATGAAAACAATGATAAAATTGCTGAGATTATTCATAAGCATCTAAAGAATACTAGTACGAAAAAGTTGGCTTCAAGAGCACGGGTGTGAAAACAGCAACGGTTTTACAGCAACGGTTTTTTTTTTCTTTTTTTTTTTCGTTTATGGTATTTCCTGGTGATTTTTTTATGTGAGTGCACCATTCCGCAGTTGTTGAAGAGGCTCTTAACAAGAAAATAATTAATGAAACAAAAACCACCCCTCAACAACCCTCCAAAGTAGAAAAATCTTGAAACAGTGAAACAGTTGAAAATACCCGTTGCTCGGGATTTTCCGACGGAAATGAACTAACTCACATCCGCTGAATACGCTCTATGGGGTGAAATAATTTGTGAACCAAAAACTACCCCTCAGCAACCCTCCGGACTAGAAAAATATTGTTACAATTGAAATACCCGTTGCTCGGGTTTTTCCGACGGAAATGAACTAACTCACATCCGCTGAATACGCTCTATAGAGTGAAATAATTTGTGAACCAAAAACAACCCCTCAACAACCCTTCGAAGTAAGAAAATTCTTGAAACAGTTAATATACCCGTTGCTCGAAATTTTTCGACGGAAATGAACTGACTCACATCTGCTGAATACGCTCTATAGGGTGAAATAATTTGTGAATCAAAAACTACCCCTCAACAACCCTCCAAAGTAGAGACATCTTGAAACAGTTAAAAATACCCGTTGCTCGGGTTTTTCCGACGGAAATGAACTAACTCACATCCGCTGAATACGCTCTATAGAGTGAAATAATTTGTGAACCAAAAACAACCCCTCAACAACCCTTCGAAGTAAGAAAATTCTTGAAACAGTTAATATACCCGTTGCTCGAAATTTTTCGACGGAAATGAACTGACTCACATCTGCTGAATACGCTCTATAGGGTGAAATATTTTGTGAATCAAAAACTACCCCTCAACAACCCTCCAAAGTAGAGACATCTTGAAACAGTTAAAAATACCCGTTGCTCGGGTTTTTCCGACGGCAATGAACCAACTTACATCCGCTGAATACGCTCTATAGGGTGAAATAATTTGTGAATCAAAAACTACCCCTCAACAACCTTCGAAGTAAGAAAATTCTTGAAACATTTAATATTTCCGTTGCTCGAGTTTTTTCGACGGGAATGAACTAACTCACATCTGCTGTATAAGCTCTATAGAGTGAAATAATTTGTGAATCAAAAACTACCCCTCAACAACCCTCCGAAGTAGAAAAATATTGTTACAATTGAAATACCCGTTGCTCGGGTTTTTCCGACGGAAATGAACTAACTCACATCCGCTGAATACGCTCTATAGAGTGAAATAATTTGTGAACCAAAAACAACCCCTCAACAACCCTTCGAAGTAAGAAAATTCTTGAAACAGTTAATATACCCGTTGCTCGAAATTTTTCGACGGAAATGAACTGACTCACATCTGCTGAATACGCTCTATAGGGTGAAATAATTTGTGAATCAAAAACTACCCCTCAACAACCCTCCAAAGTAGAGACATCTTGAAACAGTTAAAAATACCCGTTGCTCGGGTTTTTCCGACGGCAATGAACTAACCCACATCCGCTGAATACGCTCTATAGGGTGAAATAATTTGTGAATCAAAAACTACCCCTCAACAACCCTCCGAAGTAGAAAAATATTGTTACAATTGAAATACCCGTTGCTCGGGTTTTTCCGACGGAAATGAACTAACTCACATCCGCTGAATACGCTCTATAGAGTGAAATAATTTGTGAACCAAAAACAACCCCTCAACAACCCTTCGAAGTAAGAAAATTCTTGAAACAGTTAATATACCCGTTGCTCGAAATTTTTCGACGGAAATGAACTGACTCACATCTGCTGAATACGCTCTATAGGGTGAAATAATTTGTGAATCAAAAACTACCCCTCAACAACCCTCCAAAGTAGAGACATCTTGAAACAGTTAAAAATACCCGTTGCTCGGGTTTTTCCGACGGCAATGAACCAACTTACATCCGCTGAATACGCTCTATAGGGTGAAATAATTTGTGAATCAAAAACTACCCCTCAACAACCCTTCGAAGTAAGAAAATTCTTGAAACATTTAATATTCCCGTTGCTCGAGTTTGTTCGACGGGAATGAACTAACTCACATCTGCTGTATAAGCTCTATAGGGTGAAATAATTTGTGAATCAAAAACTACCCCTCAACAACCCTCCGAAGTAGAAAAATATTGTTACAATTGAAATACCCGTTGCTCGGGTTTTCCCGACGGAAATGAACTAACTCACATCCGCTGAATACGCTCTATAGAGTGAAATAATTTGTGAACCAAAAACAACCCCTCAACAACCCTTCGAAGTAAGAAAATTCTTAAAACAGTTCATATTCTCGTTTCTCGAGTTTTTTCGACGGTAATGAACTAACTCACATCCGCTGAATACGCTCTATAGGGTGAAATAATTTGTGAATCAAAAACTACCCCTCAACAACCCTTCGAAGTAAGAAAATTCTTGAAACAGTTAATAGACCCGTTGCTCGAAATTTTTCGACGGAAATGAACTGACTCACATCTGCTGAATACGCTCTATAGGGTGAAATAATTTGTGAATCAAAAACTACCCCTCAACAACCCTCCAAAGTAGAGAAATCTTGAAACAGTTAAAAATACCCGTTGCTCGGGTTTTTCCGACGGCAATGAACTGACTTACATCTGCTGAATACGCTCTATAGGGTGAAATAATTTGTGAATCAAAAACCACCCCTCAACAACCCTTCGAAGTAAGAAAATTCTTGAAACAGTTCATATTCTCGTTTCTCGAGTTTTTTCGACGGTAATGAACTAACTCACATCTGCTGAATACGCTCTATGGGGTGACATAATTTGTGAAACAAAAACTACCCCTCAACAACCCTTCGAAGTAAGGAAATTCTTGAAACAGTTAATATACCCGTTGCTCGAAATTTTTCGACGGAAATGAACTGACTCACATCTGCTGAATACGCTCTATAGGGTGAAATAATTTGTGAATCAAAAACTACCCCTCAACAACCCTCCAAAGTAGAGACATCTTGAAACAGTTAAAAATACCCGTTGCTCGGGTTTTTCCGACGGCAATGAACCAACTTACATCCGCTGAATACGCTCTATAGGGTGAAATAATTTGTGAATCAAAAACTACCCCTCAACAACCCTTCGAAGTAAGAAAATTCTTGAAACATTTAATATTCCCGTTGCTCGAGTTTTTTCGACGGGAATGAACTAACTCACATCTGCTGTATAAGCTCTATAGGGTGGAATAATTTGTGAACCAAAAACAACCCCTCAACAACCCTTCGAAGTAAGAAAATTCTTGAAACAGTTAATATACCCGTTGCTCGAAATTTTTCGACGGAAATGAACTGACTCACATCTGCTGAATACGCTCTATAGGGTGAAATAATTTGTGAATCAAAAACTACCCCTCAACAACCCTCCAAAGTAGAGACATCTTGAAACAGTCAAAAATACCCGTTGCTCGGGTTTTTCCGACGGAAATGAACTAACTCACATCCGCTGAATACGCTCTATAGAGTGAAATAATTTGTGAACCAAAAACAACCCCTCAACAACCCTTCGAAGTAAGAAAATTCTTGAAACAGTTAATATACCCGTTGCACGAAATTTTTCGACGGAAATGAACTGACTCACATCTGCTGAATACGCTCTATAGGGTGAAATAATTTGTGAATCAAAAACTACCCCTCAACAATCCTCCAAAGTAGAGACATCTTGAAACAGTTAAAAATACCCGTTGCTCGGGTTTTTCCGACGGCAATGAACTAACCCACATCCGCTGAATACGCTCTATAGGGTGAAATGATTTGTGAATCAAAAACTACCCCTCAACAACACAACAACCCTCCGAAGTAGAAAAATATTTTTACAATTGAAATACGGGTATTTTTAACTGTTTCAAGATGTCTCTACTTTGGAGGGTTGTTGAGGGGTAGTTTTTGATTCACAAATTATTTCACCCTATAGAGCGTATTCAGCAGATGTGAGTCAGTTCATTTCCGTCGAAAAATTTCGAGCAACGGGTATATTAACTGTTTCAAGAATTTTCTTACTTCGAAGGGTTGCTGAGGGGTAGTTTTTGGTTCACAAATTATTCCACCCCATAGAGCGTATTCAGCGGATGTGAGTTAGTTCATTTCCGTCGGAAAAACCCGAGCAACGGGTTATTTCAATTGTAACAATATTTTTCTACTTCGGAGGGTTGTTGAGGGGTAGTTTTTGATTCACAAATTATTTCACCCTATAGAGCTTATACAGCAGATGTGAGTTAGTTCATTCCTGTCGAAAAAACTCGAGAAACGAGAATATGAACTGTTTCAAGAATTTTCTTACTTCGAAGGGTTGTTGAGGGGTGGTTTTTGATTCACAAATTATTTCACCCTATAGAGCGTATTCAGCAGATGTAAGTCAGTTCATTGCCGTCGGAAAAACCCGATCAACGGGTATTTTTAACTGTTTCAAGATGTCTCTACTTTGGAGGGTTGTTGAGGGGTAGTTTTTGATTCACAAATTATTTCACCCTATAGAGCTTATACAGCAGATGTGAGTTAGTTCATTCCTGTCGAAAAAACTCGAGCAACGGGAATATTAAATGTTTCAAGAATTTTCTTACTTCGAAGGGTTGTTGAGGGGTAGTTTTTGATTCACAAATTATTTCACCCTATAGAGCGTATTCAGCAGATGTGAGTCAGTTCATTTCCGTCGAAAAATTTCGAGCAACGGGTATATTAACTGTTTCAAGAATTTTCTTACTTCGAAGGGTTGTTGAGGGGTTGTTTTTGGTTCACAAATTATTTCACCCTATAGAGCTTATACAGCAGATGTGAGTTAGTTCATTCCCGTCGAAAAAACTCGAGCAACGGGTATTTTTGACTGTTTCAAGATGTCTCTACTTTGGAGGGTTGTTGAGGGGTAGTTTTTGATTCACAAATTATTTCACCCTATAGAGCGTATTCAGCAGATGTGAGTCAGTTCATTTCCGTCGAAAAATTTCGAGCAACGGGTATATTAACTGTTTCAAGATGTCTCTACTTTGGAGGGTTGTTGAGGGGTAGTTTTTGATTCACAAATTATTTCACCCTATAGAGCGTATTCAGCAGATGTGAGTCAGTTCATTTCCGTCGAAAAATTTCGAGCAACGGGTATATTAACTGTTTCAAGAATTTCCTTACTTCGAAGGGTTGTTGAGGGGTTGTTTTTGGTTCACAAATTATTTCACTCTATAGAGCGTATTCAGCGGATGTGAGTTAGTTCATTTCCGTCGGAAAAACCCGAGCAACGGGTATTTTTGACTGTTTCAAGATGTCTCTACTTTGGAGGGTTGTTGAGGGGTAGTTTTTGATTCACAAATTATTTCACCCTATAGAGCGTATTCAGCAGATGTGAGTCAGTTCATTTCCGTCGAAAAATTTCGAGCAACGGGTATATTAACTGTTTCAAGAATTTTCTTACTTCGAAGGGTTGTTGAGGGGTTGTTTTTGGTTCACAAATTATTTCACCCTATAGAGCTTATACAGCAGATGTGAGTTAGTTCATTCCCGTCGAAAAAACTCGAGCAACGGGAATATTAAATGTTTCAAGAATTTTCTTACTTCGAAGGGTTGTTGAGGGGTAGTTTTTGATTCACAAATTATTTCACCCTATAGAGCGTATTCAGCGGATGTAAGTTGGTTCATTGCCGTCGGAAAAACCCGAGCAACGGGTATTTTTAACTGTTTCAAGATGTCTCTACTTTGGAGGGTTGTTGAGGGGTAGTTTTTGATTCACAAATTATTTCACCCTATAGAGCGTATTCAGCAGATGTGAGTCAGTTCATTTCCGTCGAAAAATTTCGAGCAACGGGTATATTAACTGTTTCAAGAATTTCCTTACTTCGAAGGGTTGTTGAGGGGTAGTTTTTGTTTCACAAATTATGTCACCCCATAGAGCGTATTCAGCAGATGTGAGTTAGTTCATTACCGTCGAAAAAACTCGAGAAACGAGAATATGAACTGTTTCAAGAATTTTCTTACTTCGAAGGGTTGTTGAGGGGTGGTTTTTGATTCACAAATTATTTCACCCTATAGAGCGTATGCAGCAGATGTAAGTCAGTTCATTGCCGTCGGAAAAACCCGAGCAACGGGTATTTTTAACTGTTTCAAGATTTCTCTACTTTGGAGGGTTGTTGAGGGGTAGTTTTTGATTCACAAATTATTTCACCCTATAGAGCGTATTCAGCAGATGTGAGTCAGTTCATTTCCGTCGAAAAATTTCGAGCAACGGGTATATTAACTGTTTCAAGAATTTTCTTACTTCGAAGGGTTGTTGAGGGGTAGTTTTTGATTCACAAATTATTTCACCCTATAGAGCGTATTCAGCGGATGTGAGTTAATTCATTACCGTCGAAAAAACTCGAGAAACGAGAATATGAACTGTTTCAAGAATTTTCTTACTTCGAAGGGTTGTTGAGGGGTTGTTTTTGGTTCACAAATTATTTCACTCTATAGAGCGTATTCAGCGGATGTGAGTTAGTTCATTTCCGTCGGAAAAACCCGAGCAACGGGTATTTCAATTGTAACAATATTTTTCTACTCCGGAGGGTTGCTGAGGGGTAGTTTTTGGTTCACAAATTATTTCACCCCATAGAGCGTATTCAGCGGATGTGAGTTAGTTCATTTCCGTCGGAAAATCCCGAGCAACGGGTATTTTCAACTGTTTCACTGTTTCAAGATTTTTCTACTTTGGAGGGTTGTTGAGGGGTGGTTTTTGTTTCATTAATTATTTTCTTGTTAAGAGCCTCTTCAACAACTGCGGAATGGTGCACTCACATAAAAAAATCACCAGGAAATACCATAAACGAAAAAAAAAAGAAAAAAAAACCGTTGCTGTAAAACCGTTGCTGTTTTCACACCCGTTTCAAGAGCTGATATCAAAACTTGAAAATGAGACATGGTATTCTTAATTCGTTTTGGATACAATGTAATAATAAGAGTGGGCTTGATTCTTATTGTCTAGTCTTTCCGCACGTTTAAAAATATTTCACATGTGGATATTTTATCAAACACGTAGAGATCAATTTTTATAAATTAATGAGGGATCTATACAATTTCAGAATTATTATACATTGTGAACAAAGCTAACCGGAATAACGTCGATATTCCTTTTATACCCAAGGTTTTCCAAATAAAACCTCTGGCACGTTAATCATTATTGTTTCAGACATCCTTTGTTGAAATGGATTCGGGAACCATCATATTGTATCAGATCGGAAGACAATCGAATAAAAAAAACTTGATACATGCAACAAGTTACCGAATGTATATATGACTCATTTACCTCCATCTATAATAATGCAGAGGCGAATATAGAATTAATTGATGCTTGGAAATCGTGCTGTGGTGGTAGGAAAAAGAAACAAAGCAAATATATCGTCATTTCGAATATCGCATAAAATTTACATAACTTGTTTTTATGGCGATGTGTACAGTAAAATCAATATTTATGAGGAAGACTCAACGTTTGCGTTGGTTCGAAATGTACTGAAAAGAACTTTATTGAAACAGTTTTTGTAACTTGAATGACCTAAGGATTCTCAAAATTGGGTGAAAGGTACAGTAACTAGGAATTTCTGAAGTTAGGAAACACTTTTAATGTACCTTTGACATTTCAAATATGGGAAATCCGAGGATAAATCTGTACAGTATTCTGAAGTTTAGAATTGAAATCACATCACATTTTCCGCAGCAAATGAAGTCGATATTTTCTTAGTAACAAAACAATATGACGTCAACCGTAAATATACAGTGAGCTTCAGGAAGTTGGCATCATATGGAAAACTTATAAAGTTATAATTTTTCAACAGAAGGATTGATTTTTCACTAAAATGAAAATTTGTTTATCGAGAACATTATCAATGTAACGGAAATGCAATGTTTTTGTCCTTCATTTTCGTAAGAAAATATTGACTAAATATCTATGATAGATATGTGTTATTTAAAATCAAAGCCCTACGTTGGTCGCCATTTGTAACCTTTTTTCTTTATTTATCGATAAATTCGTACTATTGCTAGATTTCACTTGCTGTGATCACATGTGCCGTACCCTCACTTCTTCTTGTCCAGCTCTGCCACCTTTGTGTCAACCTAGCAGAAAAATTCCAGAAAACATGTTTTTTTACAAATTTCAAATATACCATAATTACTGTCTGTAAGTTCTTCGAGGAGGTGGTACATTCATTTTTCAGCTTTTCGTCGGATTTTCTCTCCTCGTTTCTAGAAAATAGAGTAGAAGTTATTAAAAATTATTTCAATATATTTCTAGTGAGGACAGATTTGGGATCTACCCCAAAATGTCACTGCGCTTGAAATTAAACCTTTAGATACCTAAAAGAGAAATTCTGTATTGGTCAGTGACACCTTGTTTTTGAAAAATTGGAAAATACAAATATATTTAATAAGAATAAAACCTCTACTTATCTTGGT
Source organism: Gastrophysa polygoni (assembly GCA_963576655.1). NCBI lineage: Eukaryota > Metazoa > Arthropoda > Insecta > Coleoptera > Chrysomelidae > Gastrophysa > Gastrophysa polygoni. The sequence continues at coordinate 11,414,183 of OY755090.1, forward strand.
GGATGTTTCGGGAACAAATCTGGTCCCGTTCTCAACACAATTGAAATATTTTTCTCTTCGCAAAATTTTTCAATGTGTTTTCGGTTTTGACACTGAAAAGTGACAATTTGGTAGACGGGGTAATTCCGGTTACAAGGTGTTTTCATTAATTGATATCTTTGATTTTCCGTTTTTTCAAAGATATCATCGATATTCGCAATTTCTTCCTTTCGATGAAAGATAAAATTCTAGATTTTGCGGTAATTAATTAGTAATGAGAGAGAAGAAATGAATTATGGCATGAGTGAAATTTCAAAACAAAGCATTTTTCTACTAGATTGATTTAGAGCTACCAGAACCGTTGGTTTTTTTCCCGTTTTTTTTTTTTCATCAAATGAATAGTAATGAATTCGCAAATGTGGTATAATAAATTAGTGATAAAATAGTAATACATTATTAGTAATTGGTTTTTGGGGTTCTGGCTAGTTACATAGAAGAGCAGCTAAGGGCGAATGACGCCAGCACCATTGAAAGCTCACTGATGTTGTGTTGAGATGAAATAGAATGACACTTCATCATTATTCGCAATATAGGTCCATTTTACATACTCGCTATGTCGCTCGAAGCCGCTGTCGATCACCCGCGCCCTAACCTCACTTCTTCTCGTTCCAGGCATTCCCAACCTCGAATCGCTCAACCTGAGCGGATGCTACAACGTCGCCGACATCGGCATCTCTCACGCCTTCGTCTCTGACTGTCCATCGCTCACGCAGCTCAACCTCTCGCTGTGCAAGCAGGTCACCGACAACTCGCTCAGCAGGATAGCACAATACCTGAAGAACCTGGAGGTTCTCGAGTTGGGCGGCTGCTGCAACGTCACCAACACGGGGCTGGTGCTGATCGCGTGGGGCCTCAAGAAGCTCAAGCGGCTCAATTTGAGGTCGTGCTGGCACGTCAGCGACCAGGGCATCGGCCATCTGGCGTTGGGGAATCAGTCTTTGGAGTATTTAGGTGAGTGTTTTACGAAAGTGTTTGTGAGCACGAGAATTAGATATATGTCGAGTCGAAGAAGTCCTATTCGTTCTGAAATATCACAAAGCGTTAATGAGCGTCGAAAATTTTACCCCAAACCTAGTACTCCTAGTAGAATCCATTGCTTATTTCAAATTCGCAATATTAGAAAAAGTTCATTGCTAATTTATCACTAAGTTCGCGAATTCATGGAAATACAAACGGATCTGCTAGTTTCATGTCAACATAGAACCATACTACAGAGCATTTTTTTTCTCAAATTTAAATTCCACTATAATCTCTATCATTTTTCAGTTTTTTGTGGGATTTCCTCTCCTCGTTTCTAAAAAAATGAAGTAGAAGTTATATAATTATTTCAATATATTTGAGGACAGATTTTGTGATCTGCTCTAAAATGTCACTGCTCTCGAAATTAAACCTTAAGATACCTAAAAGAGAAATTCTCTATTTGTCAGTGACATCTTGTTTTTGAAAAATTTGGAAATATAAATATATTTAATAAAAATAAAACTTATCTGCTCCCGTTCTCAACACAATTATTACACTTGCCTTCACAAGATTTTTCAAAAAGCTGAAAAATGAATGTATAACCTCCTCGAAAAACTTACAGACAGTATGATCTCTTTTTCTTTTCTATCACTTATTTCTTACAAAAAACTTTTATTTATTATTCAAAGGAAAAACCACCAGGTTTCGACAGTTTCATCGCGATTTAATTATTCCTCATTTGATAAAAACACACACACAATTGAGGACTATCACACTAAACATGCCTTATTATATTTATATTTCATAATTTCTTATTCTTTTATTACTGAACCACCAACTCGCAAACTTTTCTTTTCATTTGAAAGGAACATGCTATTTACCAAATTTCAAATTCGTCAAAATCTATTTCTTTTGTTACATGTTTTTATTTCTAATTTGAAATAGGTATATCATAATTTATTACTGTTATTGCCACAAACTCGGAACTTGTGTGAATTTATGATTTCCTCTTTTGGTTCTGTTAGGTTGGCATCAAGATGAGAGGAATTGGTGATTTTCCTTACAAATGAGATTCAAAATTCTTTCAATAAATCAGTAATCAATTGTGGTATATATTAGATTTAAATAAAAACATGTTCTGACAGTGGTTCTGCGTTATTCTAGGTTGTCATGAAACTAATGTGGTAATATATCATTGATAAATTATTCCACTATTGCTAATTTGAAGTTTATTAGTGTGATCTTTTTGAGCATCAAGGTTAGAAACATGGCAATTCTAAAGTCGAAAAAGCTTTATTCGTTCTGAAATATCACATAGAAACGTAGAACAATCAGCCATTCACATAGGAAAAATTCTATAAATAATTGAATATGTATAAATAATATGCAGAAATATTCTTCATCTCGGGTTCCACAGCTTTGAAGGACAATTTAAAATTATCCTTCAACAATTCCAGTCTGGAAAACGACCTTTCTTCCAAGACCTGCGCGAAGGACATTGCGAACAAAAACTGTATGCATTTCGTGAATTTCGAAGACGTTCAAAGCTAAGGCTTTATCATCACATGGAAAGTCAAAATTTATGATGACTCACTCACTCATCAGTGATTTTGAATACTTATTGTGAATCTCTCTTTGCAAGCTGAGGCCATTGTTAGGCGAAGAATTTAAACTCCTTCACAAATTCTAATCATTGAACGTTCTGGAAAACGTTTACTAATCTCTTTCCGTAGTAACATGAAGTTCCTAGTGTTCGCCAAATCTTTCTTGAAATGATACATCCATTCACATTATTGATGTCTGGAATATTTAATAAAGTCAACCAGTGTTAACTGAATTGAATAATAATCCTCTACATTCGATGATACTCTCAACGATCTGGGTTCGTACTCATGAACAGACTGTTTATTATATAACTGAAATAAAAATTTATAACTCTTGAATGAAATAATCGACCAGTGGCGTGCGCTTGGGTCGCAACAATACCACAAGGGATTATTTAGAAATTACTATTAGTAATTGTCGACCCTAACCATTCCGTTTCTCTTGCAGGCCTCCAAGACTGCCAGCGCCTCTCCGACGAAGCCCTCAAGCACGCCACAGGCCTCACCTCTCTCAAGTCGATCAACCTCAGTTTCTGCATTAGCATCACCGATTCCGGCCTCAAGCACCTCGCCAAGATGGCCAACTTGCGCGAGCTGAACCTGCGCAGCTGCGACAACATCAGCGACATTGGCATGGCCTACTTGGCCGAGGGCGGCAGCCGCATCAGCTGCCTGGACGTCAGCTTCTGCGACAAGATCGGCGACCAGGCGCTGATCCACATCAGCCAGGGCCTGTTCAACCTCAAAAGCCTGTCGCTGAGCGCTTGCCAGATATCCGACGACGGTCTGGCCAAGGTGGCCGAAACGTTGCACGACCTTGAGACTCTTAATATCGGCCAGTGCAGCCGGGTGACAGACAAGGGTCTGACCACCATCGCGGAGTCGCTGACGAGGCTCAAGTGCATAGACTTGTACGGGTGCACAAAGATCACCACGGTGGGTTTAGAGAAGATCATGAAGTTGCCGCAGTTGAGCGTGCTGAATTTGGGACTGTGGCACGTGAGGTGAAACGCGTGATGTATAGATAGGGTGGTTTTTTTGAAATTGGTGGACGTGAAACGGAATCTGAAAGGTTTGCCTGTAGGAAGGTGTGTTCGCGTTTTACGTAGGCGCTCTTGATGTGGATTTCATCAGGTCAAGAGAGTAAAGAAGGAGCCTACGAGAGGAGCCGCCATTGTGTGTTATGTTCTCATTTGCCAAATTACACTTTTTTATGCTCTCGTAGAAGCCCATAGAATGTTTATCATTGGAATATTACATTATGTGGACTAGAGTCTGGGCTCATCCAGATAGAATTCGAAATTGAAAAAAGTCAACATAATCTTTTTGGACTTTCCACAGCAAGGATTCATTTCTGCAACTGTCTTTTTGGGAAACTATTCAAAAATAGAACTACTTATTGATATTCCTTGAGACATAATTATTCCAAGGCAGAAAGGCTTAAACTTCAAAAGTGATAGTGATGGTTGGTACTGAAATTTTAGACTTTTCTAATAATAACTATGAATGGCAACTTTTTTTAAGTCTAGTATAGAAGTTAGAAAATCAATTGAAAGGAAAAATACTTGACAATGCTTTTCATAAAAAATTTCTGACATCTTTCAAAATTTATTGATTTTTGGCTGAAGGGACAAAGATGCTGGAGATGAGCTTCTTTCTTGTTATGAGAGCAAGACGTGCATAGGGGGTTAGAATGAAATTCTTTCCATCTATTTCAGGAGCTATTGGTTTCTTAAGCCTATAGTCTTTTTCTTGAGGAGTAGTTCTTTCGTCCAAAACTGTAATAGTAGAGTGGTTGGAACAGTATTGAGCTAAACAATTTGTTCAGTCTTTTCAATAGCCTTGATGATAGGTGTTACAAAAAAATTCGAGATATATTGGCAAATTCAATATGCATTCCAAAGATTTCACAAAATTCACTTGTATCTATTTGAAATTACTGATTTCAAAGAAGGTCTCTGTATTATTTTCTAGCTTCTTGTTTTCATGATGAAAAAGTGCTGAGGCATTTTCTCAACTAGTCCAGGTGATTTCTTCAGAATATTCGAATATTACGGTATGTACAGGGTGATACAAATTCCGGAAGACTTCCTACAGGTAGACCCGGATTTCCGGAGAACGCGCAAGATGAGCTGTGATAGATTAAGGGAAAAAACGAATGACGTAACAAAAAATTTAGGTTAAGCTGAACTTCCTGCGTCCCGAATGTCGCGGGACCCCTTCAATTGTTACAACCTAACCTGAGATAATATAAAATGAAAGTCCCCCTCAAAAGACGAATTTCGATCACGTGACACATGATGATGGATGCTTATCAAAAAGAGATTTTCAGATTTCGGTAGGTTCCAGTGAACTCGAATATATCGCTCAAGTTTATCAAATCATGCTATGCAATTGATTGTTTATGGTGACAATGGTGGAAAATGGTTATAAAGAAATTCTATTCTATTCACAATTGCCATCAAGAAAGGATCTTATTACACGGTATAAAACTGATATTAGAATTCATTCGATTGAAAACTGTTAAATAACCTTTGCTAAGGAATTGGTCCAACTTTTCGTCCATTTTATGGCATTCTACTCGAAAAGCAGTTTTGTGACGAGATTTCAATGAAAGACGACTTTCTCTTCCTGCCGTTAAATTGGATTTTGTCGATTCGTGACGCGAAAAAAAGGCCGTTCAGCACGAAAATTCGACAAGCTTTCGTCGCAGTTCACCCGATTCGCCGGCGTATGATGTGCCAATCAGTATTCTGAAAAATATCGTAACAGTTTTTTCTACAGAATAGTCTATCGAAGTCGATGGTCACGTATTAACGGTCCTCCACAGCGTTAAAATAAATTGAAAACGGCGCAATTTAAGAAATCTACGTAAGTTTTTTTTCAATATTCGTGCATTCATTTCGAGATTCATAGTATCGATGAAATTCACAGCCACAAAAATCTGTTCCAGAAGAGTCTATATAGATATCTAAATAATGAAATTATAATCTGATTATTCCACGTTTTTATCACAAATTCAACGTTTTATGTTTCATTCCCGACATTTTTGAGTATGTGTATAAATATCGAACCTTCAAGAGCACTTGACGCGAAATTGAATGATAATACAACAGCTTTAAGTCTTAGAGTCCAACTGTCAAAGACAAATATACAACTTTTGAAAATGACTGTCCGGATTACTAGATGTCTGAACTCAGAACTGTACACTGATTTTCCATGTGAAGATATGTTTGTGAATTGATTCATTTTTTTCTCATTCAAATGATATCTGGTGATATTTCCATCATTTTGTCCAATTCTGGTGTGCTTCGGAAACACTTATAATTGAAATCGAAGCTAACTGTATTTTAATCATCAAGTTATGAGTGAATTTGATTCTATCAGCGTGAATTTGATTTTGATCAACATTGACAAAATCTGCAATTTTTCCGACACACGCAGATGCTTTTCATATAGATCAAATAATTCAAAAGTACTCGTTCTTTTTTGTCATTCATATTGCCAAAATAGGATAAAAACATCATGATGAAAGGAAGACAAACTGAAAAATTTCACTCGAGAAATTTATTTAGGAACTGAAATAATTGCACGATGAATAAGTTTATTTCATTTATTTTTGCCTAGGGGTTAGCCAAGTCTATTCGCTATCAATGAAATTGTAGTAGAGTTTGTTGAGAGCACACAGTACCTTCATATGACGAGAAACAGTTTTATTCGATCGGTGTTTAGGTTTTAATATTTTTTTGTGCGAATGATTATTTGCACAAAAAAACGCATTTGTTCAAATTCCGTTTGATTAATTGAATTCAATACAAATAAAATAAATTATGTAATCATAATACCTAAATAAAATCAAATGCTTCCGGAACTTTATCGGACTTCTGAACCGATGATAAAAAATATTTTCTACAAAGCAATATTATTTTACTCTACGATCGATAATTTTCTATTCGATTTCAGTCCACACGTAGAGAGGGTATTGTTTGCTCTGCAAACTTTTCAGAAGATATAGAATAGAATGAAAATAAATCCTGAAACGTGTCCAATCATAATTGTGCAAAAGCATTCATTATTTGTTCGACTCTGGAAAACCATTCGCGTCCTGAAAGTAGCGTCTCGAGTGTACTGTCGAATGTCGCAGCGCATCGAGCAAAATATGGCATATTTGATAGGCTAATATAACAACGTTTTTATGGCCTCCAAGGACATTCCTCTTCTAATATAGCAGCGCTGCCATTCAAGTCGCCATACATAACAAGCTTTTTTAATTTCTATAATAAAACAAATGACATAACACTGCTCGGCGAATAATGGTTTCATTTATTTATCTGTCGACGAGCAGGCACACATGGCAATCCGAGATGGCCGTGAAATTCGGCGTATGTGCGATTTATCGGTTACGAGAAGTCATTACGTCACATTAGACTCTGATCCTCTATATTCACTGGGTTTCAGAACATCTCTGTCAACTTACATGAAGATTTCGAATATTCAATGCTACTGAAGAAATCATTTTCTAGACTGATTAAAGATAGGCATTCGAATGAATATAAATAGTCATCATCTTCTATTGGCAAATCTATTTATAGTGTCAAGATATCAAAACTATTTCTCGAACGTGATTTTTATATTTAATCTATAGCAAAACAATAGATGAGTACATTGTTGAAAGTCCATTGATGTAAAATTTTTCAAGGTGTCAAAACTTCTGTCCTAGGCAGTTGATTTTGAAAAGTATTTTTGGTATCAATAGTGCACTACTCACTCAATTCTTCCTTCGTGTATACCTTACGTAATTAGTTTGAAAGAAATATCGTTGTGTCTTTGTACCGGAAATCTACAAGGCGGACTAGCCTTATCGGATTCCTCAAGATTATATCAAAAATGATGTAGCTTCATGTTTTGAACACTTCATACAAGTGACACTTGTATTGGCGAAACCCTCGCGAAAAATAATTATCATCCAACATTTCAAACGGGTTTGACTCGGTATAGCTGCCTTTTTTGGTAGTTTCTCCGTCTCGAAAAAACATTCACGGCATAAATCCAATTTATACAAAGAGATTCTCGACACCTGCTTTGAATTTCAATAGCGCGACAGGGCGAGCGAAGTTATGCGGGATTCAAACAGTTCCAAAAATATTCGAGTTCACCGGAGTCCAATGTAACCTGAAATGATATAGATAATTGACCCAACTTATTGACCAAAGGTATACATGTTTATCACCATCGTATGTAAGGATCTTTTTTTTTTCATCTCGCTGTTCAGATTCGAAAATTTACAATTGTTTGAGGGCATTCGTATCGTTGTATTGTAGAAATGACACTTTACCATAAGGGTGTGCTATGAATTGAATCGAAATTTTATCACGGAAGCTCTTTAAAATGTAAGATTATAATGGGTATAAAATGCCAATTTTTTTTTAATTTATTCTAATATTGTTCTGTTTCAAGGCATCTGAGTTAGTACACTTGATGATAGTTTATTAGTAATGCAAAGAATTTTTTGAGATTTTCGTTGGTTTTTGAGAAATTTCTTATATTTTAGTAAATTTTTGGATTGAGCTTCCGTGAACTATGGCCATTTTTGTGTTCAGCGAAATTTCCGAAAATGTTTGAGATCCTAGCAAATGTAAAAATTATTCTTCGGCGTTTTCGATTTTTCTGTAATTATTTTATTATGTAAATATGGATGAATGGTTTCCATATGATTTGAAAATTTTGTTAACTATTTAGTTGATGATGTGATATGGCGTTTTGCAATCATTTGACACCTATTGTCACTTGGAGGTGAAATTCAATTGACTATAATCAATGCCCAAACTGAAGCATCAACACTTAGTTTCTCACTGTTGAGTTGAATTTTGTTGATTTTCGGAGCAGTTACGTTTGACACTATATTATTCGAGAAATGATATCACGAATGATAACATCTCCCAAGTTATCAGAACTAGATTTCTCATCACATGGTTTCGGAAACTCATTTTGATTGCTTGGGTGACGTAATTTGCATTTTCAAATATTCCAGCAATCTTTAGGCTTTAATAGTTATTATGAATTGCCATGCCTGATTTTTCAACTTTGTTATTTGACCTAGCCATGTTTTCTTTCCGTCTGATGTCAGGCGATATTCTTTTGAGGATCATGATTTTTTAGTTCTAAGTTATGTATAAACTGTACAGTGATATTATGATGTATATAATCGGCAAGTTATCAATATTTGTTACTATTACGTTATGTTTTCATAAATTGATCAAATTTGAACTTAATACAATTTTTATTGATACACTGGTATTTTCTCTTAATCTCTTCTAGCGTATTATCTTTACAATTTACCTCATCGGCTAATTAAAAATTCAACTAATTGTAATTTCATAAATAGAAAGAATATTTTTAGATAATATTCGAAATTCATGTTTGTCAGCATTGAAAACGGGGATACAGTTTACACGTCATTGCTCCACACAATATGGATACATTGATACAATCCCATGGGTTGAAAATAAAATTTGATCATTTTCTGTATATATTCGATCAATTGGCTTCAAATATTAGTAAGTATAAAAAACCGAAAATATCAACTGAAGGGAAGATGAAATTAGCAGAAGTTTATTTTGTCTCGAAAATGGAGAACCTTCATAGAAAATTCATACCGTTTCAAACCAGTTTTATAAAAGGTAGGCCGACTCATTCTCTATTATTATTCGAAATATTTCGTCTCTAGAATCAGAGGAGGTATAGCAACCGAAATACGACAAAGATTCTTAGAAATTGTAAAACTACCTGGATTCATCTTGTGAAATCTGTCCGCCACATGGTTGGATCTCTGAAGCTGTAGAACAGAATTCATTGGCGTACATTGAAAAAAATTGAATGAACGAAATGAAAAACGAAAGAATTTGCCTGTTCATTAACACTGGTGTGATTAATGCATTCAAATTCAGGTATCTCACTTTTTCGCAAGAGCGAGATTGTCAATTGTTCCAAATTATCACTTGGGGGCTTCAAGAGTGAGGAGAATTTCCTCGTTTTTGCATAAAAGAACTGTTGCTCTGTGTACATACCTATCGTTCGGGGAATTATTAATGTGGAACATAATTTGAAGTCATGCGATTATGATATGATTAGTTCGTCTTGCTGCGGTCTGATGGAGTAGTTGTCTGCTGTGTAGTGCGAATAAAAAGTCTGTTTTAAATTGAATGCATGTATCTATAAAACAGAAAATTTGCATAGTCCTCTCATGAGAACCTTAGTGTGAATGGTATAAGTTTTGCTTGTATAGTGCTCCAAGAAACGCAGTAAGTCATACTTATCTACTTATTTTTCTACAAGCATCATGAGTGTAACTCGAACACTAGAAAGGGTGATGACTAACTACTCTCATCAGTAAGAACTTCAGTCACTAAATTGTGCTCCTCTGATGATTTCGTCAATAACCTGGCACAAATAATGAGTGAAACAATAAGTGCAAAGTTCCAGAAAGAAATAGATGCCCTGAAAGATAGTAATAAAATATATAATAAATATAATAGACTCGATGTTGCAAAAGCAGGAAAGATTCGATGAACTATCACGAAGTAAAAATTTAATAATGGACTTCAAGAAAAACCTAATGAGAACTGTACCCAACTTGTCCTGGACACAATTGTTACTAAGATGAAAATTGATATCGAATATTTGTATTGGTAAATATGGCAGGAATAAATCCTGGCCCATTATGGTAAAATTCACTTCAGTACGTCACAAGAATAGTATCTACAGCAATAAAAAGTCATTAAAAAACACCAGCATTATCCTGAGAGAGGATATCACTCCAGAACAATTCAAGATATTCCTAATATGTATATATTTATCTATATTATCATACAGGGTGTAACTGAAGAAGTGTAAAACATTTAAGGGGGTGATTCCTCATCGAAGCATCTCATGTTAAGATACAGCCCCTTGAAGGGGGTACATAAAATTTGTTTAACATTTTTTTTCACAAGCACTAAAGAAGTTACAATATTGAAATTAACCCGACATTTCCTACTACCAAAAAGACAGCCAGTAATTTATTTGGTTCACCCCATGGTTGTAAGAGGTGGACAACTCAACCCCTAAAATTTATTTCTGATGTAACTTTTTGTCTTATCATTTGTTTACCATTCAACAATTTATTTCCGATAGCCTGTTTCATTCTAAACAAAAAATGTCCCCTGATTTTTTTGCCGAAAATAAACCAGTTTGCTGCAAAAAAATATTTTACGAACAACTACAGAGATACATCGTCATAAATGCAAACTAGATTTATTGTTATTTTGTAGTTACTACCTGCATCAAATGATTCAAGGTGGATGAACACAACTAATTCATTGATAACAAAACATACAACATGTAGAAATCATAATTAATGTTCGATATGTCTACCTTCAGACATTACGCATGAATATGTACCCCCTTCAAGGGTCTGTATCTCAACATAGGATGCTCCAATGAAGTTTCTTTCTATGAAAGATCCTATCTTTTTTTCGATGAGGAATCACCCCCTCGAATGTTCTAGACTTATTTAGTTACACCCTGTATTTTAGCATGCTTGAATAATAATTTGGTCAACCTACTTTATTTTATTCGCACCAGAGAAGACTGTCTCGCACCTGCGTACTTTTTATTTAGTTGATAAGCATTACTTCTTCTTTCCAAAAAAAAACGTGTTTAGGTCTCTCCTTGTTCATATTAAATACCATGTCAAATCTGAAATTCGGATGTTTAAATGTACGATCTCTGGTACCTAGCCTAAATGAAATTAAAATTAGTTGAAGATTTCGATGAATTTGCAATTTGCGAAACCTGGCTGAGGAGTGAAATTAGTGATGAAATACTGAATATTCTTCATAGTTATACACTATACAGGGCGGATAGAGATATCAGTTAACCAGGGTACAACCATTTTCTGAGAGATTGAAAAAGCTATCCTTAAAGTTTGCCAAAAATGAATCCAATCTCCAAAGTTTCCGGAAAACACAGAAAATTAAGAGGTGGTGGGTTATGTATATATGTGAAAAACAAATTAAAAGGCGAATTATACAATTGTACTTTCAACAGTTCAGAAAACTTTGGATGAAAATCACTTACAAAAGAAAGAGTATTGCTGGGGGTGTTATATATAAGCCACCACAACAAGACAACGTCTCATTTCTTAAGGAATTCGAGGATAAATTGAGTTCAATATGTCCTAGTTTTGATGACGTCAGTTGCATGGGTGATCTAAACATGAATCTTCTTAACTCGGAGAATTTGAATGTAGGGAAACTTTCTTCCATTCTTGAATCATTTGACCTTACTGAGATCGTGGATAGTCCAACAAGGACAACACGAAAGGGAAAACTATAATGTTCGAGAAACATCGTGTTAGCTAGCGGTGGAATTTTGGGAGAGAAGGAAAGTGTTGGAATTTTTCTTGAAAGTTTGGAGGTTGTAAGCATCAGGAAAGACTTCACTAGGCAAAGAATCTCACAACTTTGCCGTTCTATTGATAAATGATGCTTGGTATAGCGATGTTCGACAGGTCTCGAGCCTGACAGTGTAGGGGTGACCAGCTTGAGTTCGTTGAGTTGAGTTTCACATATATGTGAAACGCTTGTATTATCAATATTCAATTATGCTGATACGCTATATGTCAATAATTCAATCAATCAGTACAAGACCAAAATTCAAAAGTACAAAACTCTTGATCGAGATTGATATATGGCATACGTAGACGTCAAAAAATCTCACATAAACTACGAGAAGCTAATTGGTTGAATATGGAAAATAGACGGACTTTGCACAGTTCTTGTTTTTACCACCAACTTATTATAAGCAAATCACCATCGTACCTCTATAGAAAAATAGGATTTCGCTCTGATATTCACCACCTGAATATTAGATATGAAGGTACTTCAACACAACCCACCTTCAGATTAGGACTTTTCAAACGATCATTCTCGTATCAAATATGCAAAGTATATAACTCCATTCCTCAAGTGATGAAAGTTGGTATTATATCGAATTTCAAAAACAGTTTCAAAAAATTTCTGTTTCTTCAGCAGTGTACAAAATAGTCAAATGATATATTTCTTCCCCTCTTGAATTCCCTTCGAACAGTATTTTAATAATTGGCTAGGTATCAGATATGTGTACAAATTTTTTGAAAAACAAACAGACATGTATATGAAGTTTTGGAAAGAAACAAACTAAACTACTAAACTACATCAAGGCAAAGAGACGAATTAAGGTTAAGTGGAAGAACAAGTTACTGGTGACTTGCTTTCACCACGTGAATTGAACTTCGCCTTTTACTCCAATCCTTTTTTTTTCTTATATTTTTTTTGTTGTATATTTGTTTTGTGAGTAATAAAGACGTTCATTATTATTATTATTATTATCAAGTTGGTAGGTAGGTAATAACCAATATTCTATTTATGGCCCCGAAATGCGTATCGGAATAGCTTCCACCACGATACCCATCTTCTATTTACTAGAAATTTGTATTACTCAGCTATCGGCCAAACGGACTGGTCACTGTAGCCACGGGGCGATCAAAACAGCTTTGCCCCCTCTCTGGCTCCCCTTTTATTTTTTTAATATAAAGATAGGTAACTGACATAATACTAAGACTATACCTACCTATATTTTCTACTAAGAATGTAATTGCTGCCTGGTGCTTTGACGGTTTTATATTCTAGATGCATCGAAGAAAATACCAAATACAGATACCAAAAATATAAAATAATACGTGATATAATTATTAAGAGTAGATATTATAAAACGATTTGTGAAATTGAATTTAAAAACATGATGATCTGGCCAAAATAACAAATAGCTAATTCGGAAAATAAATATAAACTTATAACGAAAAGGTCGAATAACATTTCGATACAATTAAAAGTTAGTATGGGAACATAAGGTGCCTATTTTTGAATTTCAAGCAAATTCATCTGTAAAGCCATGTATGGTATGGTTCATCTATAGAAAGCTATTTCGATGTATTCCTTATCAAGTCTTGATGATTATAAGAAATTGCTGAACTTTCGAGTATGTCAAATCTTTCATTCCTCTCATTCCACCACGAAAATCCAGTTTTGTATTTTTTTTTAACAATTCGGCGACATACAGGTAGAAGTGATTACTGAATGATTACTGAATTGTCCAATCTCAGGGAACTACCTCAGCATTGACGAATTTCTTGAATTAGTTATTTGTTCAACTGGTTAGCCAAATACTGCCGAAGCACAGTATAGAGAATACTTATTCATTAAACTGTGGCCGAAGCTAGTGGTTCATAGCCAATAAAACCAAGGCAGTCAATCTGCTTTGCAACCTGAACATATATTTTTTTCGCTGATTGTTTAAAATATATTTTGTGCGACCTAGGTACTGCAATTTTTTCATTTTTCTTATTGCGACAAATAATAAAATGAAAATAATAATGTTAGTAGCAATTGTGAATAAAAAATTGATAGCAATCGCAGATATCTAATGGGAGATTGGTTACTATGGATATATCAATATCAACCGTGATATTCAGGTTGATAATATGGTTGCCAACTTATAAGAGTTCCTGCCAGCTATACTCATTCAAAATTGGAGCAATTTTGTGAGAGCATTTTTTGTAAAGGTATATTGTTGTGTTGATCGTAAATTTTCTCTCCTCAAAGAATCAAATATTTGATTGGCCAATCATTTTTCTTCGTAGACAGAAAAAGTGTTACTTCTGATTTTTCTGAACAATCATGAACCTCTGAACATTTTTGTATTTTTTTGTCATTTGAAAAGTTCATTGTTGTGAAATTTTCTAAATTCTAGTTATCGTTCTCAGAAAAAAAAACGCTCGAGCCGGTCGATTTTTATTTCGAGGGGGAAATATTTTGCACATGTTTTCAACTTTTCCACTTCGAACCCCTCAGAGGGGTGAGCTCCAACCCTTGAGTCTCAAATGGGATAAGGGGTCAAGTGATACATCATTTTGAAGGTAATCGAAATCTCTTACCAACGCTTCCTTGTTTATAGAATTCAATGCAGTAGTTCACGAGAAAACACGTTTATGAAAAATCGGCTAGTGATGGAGAGTAACGTTTTTTTCCTTTCATCACTATTTCTCATTTTGTAATTAGAACAATGTTTATCTGAGAAGTGCCTTGGGTGTTTTTTTTTTAATCCTGTCCTATTCAACATTACATAAAGAATCATTTATTTTAATGTCAGTTCCTTGATCTCTCAGTAAAATGCATTCCTTGTTTCATTTCCATTGGCCACCCTGTATATGGAAATACAAATTAATTGCTCTGAGTGATTGGGAAATGGAAGAATCATTGTCCAAGTATATATGACGTTTTGATCTCACCCGTTCCACAGAACATAATTTATCTGTAGTTTGATAAAAACACATAATCAGAACCGTTAGGAAAACCATAGGAAGTATATGATATGTACATTCTTGCCATTAAAGGAATCAAGATAAGAGCAATCCGCAACTGCATATTTGTCTGTATTGATGCACTCTGTTTTTTTTTGTCGGTTCTCGCTCCTGTAGAGGATTATATAAGAGAGAATATGAGTCTTTCGGTATATTCTGATGGTCCCTTTTTCATTTCTATAAGAACTCAAAGCGGTTCTCGGAACTCGCCGCACGCATCGGTCGCATCTTTGACCCACCCGAAGCAGAATCAGTAGCGTAGTTGAAGTAGCAACCAAAACAGCAATAAAAGATGAAGTTTGTAGCTGTGTGCACATACTGCACATTTCGATATAATCGAAGGAAGAAATTTTGTATTCCGTGCATGAAATCTCAATTCAGAAAATCGTAGCAAAGCGCTTTCGACTGTTAAGTCATCCTCAGTATGCGTACTTGCCAGATATAAGAAAACAACTTCGTTCCTTATACAATATATATTTTCTGAACTGTGTCCGTAATCTTCACATTGTTTAAGATATGTTTT
The DNA here is from genome assembly GCA_963576655.1 of Gastrophysa polygoni. Lineage (NCBI taxonomy): Eukaryota > Metazoa > Arthropoda > Insecta > Coleoptera > Chrysomelidae > Gastrophysa > Gastrophysa polygoni. Next base: position 11,429,748 of record OY755090.1, read on the forward strand.
GGACATGAATGCGCAAAAAAGAAGAGAATATTTTTATTTAGATTGTTGAATGTTTCATGATTCGACTCCTGATTTATTAACTCAATAGGAGGGATATTTTTTTCCAGAATCAACCCTTTATATATTGAAATTATAACGTCGTGGACATAACAATGACATTAATCATAATATCGAATCTGTTAAGATGTCAATCGTTTATGTTGGCAGCAAAATATACGTTTCAATATTTAATTTTCATATTTATTCAATATGAACCGGATGTAGCCCCCCCCCCTCGAATAAATGTTTCAACAGCAACTACCTAGTTGTTCAAATTTCACTGTATTTGTTGTTTTGAACACTAATTATATTGTTTCAAGAGATTTGTGAAATGAAAAAAAATTAATACATTTAAATTTTTTCTCTGAAATGAAAATTGGGTTGGTTATTTGTATTTTTGAGCTTGTATATAGGTAAGAAATAAATGATATGTTCCATTCGCAGGAAAAATTACTTTTTTGTTATGGTGGAACAAGTTACTATTGATTGTTTAATCAAAATATCGAGAATTATACATTTTCGGTAGGTAATACTATTATAGGAAAATGGAGAGGTTGCCACTCCAGACTGTCGTATGCAAAACCCAAAATTTTAGGATGTAAAATTTGTACCTCGATTCGTAACTACTCATACACTGAAGGTTCAACAGTATCTTTATTGTTTTTTTTTTCAAATTTGGTTCCCAGCCAGCCGCTTGACATTTCCCAAGAGCTCATGACAAACTACCACCGAACAAAAACGGACTAACCTGACATCTTAAGACCCTTAGTCTGAGAATTACACCCGCTATCATCCCTTATGGACACCCCTCGGAGAATGAATGTCCAGGGATCATTGGAGCAATATATTAATAAAACAATACTGACTACCGACGAGAAATCGAGGGCTAGAGGGTTGTGATATGTATGCATGTCGATGATTTGACTAAGTAAACTTGTTAATGGAAAGTTAATTAAATCTTTTCATGTTGAGTATAACTCAATAAAACTATATTTATATCACTTCAATTCGCATTATCCATTTACCTGTTCATTAAGTTGCGTTATTCCATTTATATAGAAAAACATAACCTGATCACTAAGCAGCTACACAGAATATTGAGTTGCCGGATGTCACATTACTTTCACATCTATTATACAATATCATGGGTATTAACCAGTGAAAATATCAACTTCGATTTGATTTTGTATCTTTGTCTCATAGTTCACTCTTCTACAATTTAATAAATATCAAATGGACTGATGAACTGATGATGTTTGATTTTCATAATGATTGAATCCGTGAGGAAATAATCATATGAAGCTATAATATCAGAATAACTCTTGGTTGGGTACACAGGAGACTATTATTTTTAAAAACTTGACAACTTTAGTTTTTGTTGAGCAACATAATTTGATTTGATATCATCGTGATTGGAAATAAGACAACAAGTCAAAATCAATACACAGGCCGAAAAAGGTAACTTTTCGGTTTTTGAACGAAGCTCCCGATGATGAGTACTTGTTGATGAAAGTGGCTTTGATAATGGGGATTAGCGGTGCTTGTAGATGCGATGAATTAGTCAATTTGAAAATAGAAAATATTCATGACAAAGGGAAATATTTTCACATAGTTTTGCCAGACACTTAAACCAAGAAATCGAGAAGTTTCACTACACTTGAAGAAGGATTTCCAGTCAACTCGATCAATTTGTGTAAAAAATACATGTCTTTGAGGCCAAAGAATACTAGTTCTAGCCGCTTTTATGTTTTTTACAAGAATGGGAGGTGTACCAGCCAGTGTGTGGGAATAAATACGTTGTCGAAAATACCTTCAAGAATTGCAATGTTTTTGAAATTGGAGGAACCAGCGCTCTAAACCGGTCACTGCATGAGGAAGGTCTTCGGCGACTCTTTTAGCCAATGCAGGGGCTAACATGACTACTTTGAAGCGTCACGGAGGATGGAAGTCCTCTACGGTAGCAGAAGGATACCTAGAAGAATCGGTGCATAACAAAATACAAATTGCAGAAAAAATACAAGGTTCCAATGTGTCGGCGTCTTCCAGCACTATCAGCAGCTGTACCGATATGGGAGCGTCTGGTTCCAATGAACCAACCAATTTTACAATAACTTCAAATTCGAATAAACCGTTAGCTTTTTCCTTTAATTTCAATATCAATGTGAATTCTGCTTGAAATGATAATAAATAAATAGAATTCTACTTTAAATATGAACGTGAGTTATAATCCATAACTCACTAGTGACTAGTGAGTTATGGATTATAACACACTAGTGTGTTATTTGATAGTTTAATTATCTAAAATGACATTAATAATGACAGTCATAACTGTCATGTGTTGGATAAAAGTAGTTTTTTCATTACACTTGTCATTTTAACAACGTTTCGTCTGAAATCTCTGACATGGTCAGTGACAATAATTATTGTTATTTATGGTCCCGTCGTAGTACTTTTGTTGATTCTTGATGTCATCAGAATGAATATAACAGTGATTTCGATAAAAAAGATGATTCAACACAACAAACATTTGCAAGAAAACTTGATGGTGACCGCGAAGACACGAAAAGTCGTATATAAGATTCCTTGGTACACTGTTGAAGCAAATTTAAGATACAATATGATGTTACTCCTTTTCCGTTTCTTCATATTCTTTAAATTAGAATTATATGCGTCAAGAGACGGGCGCGGGCGAGTCCCTGTAGATTTTTTTCAACCAATGTAATGATTTCCAACATAAATCCTTTTTGCCCGTTTAATCGTCTTCCTATCTATCTCTTGTAGTTCAGAATATAAAATAGACTATAGAATATAAAATAATCGGCCTGTATAAAGTTCAGAAGTATAAAGCACAACCTCACGGACCATCATAGTTCATTCGGGTTCCAATTTTTTTCGTTCACTATTCGAATGAATTCTCAATTTCCAGTTGATTCCGAGGTCTTGAAAAATTCTTTTTAAAATTTTTATTCATTCATGGATATTTTCAATAGTTTATGTGAATTCAGAAATATACGCACTATTGAACATATGAATATCGAATAAATGTATATAATTGTCTTCATCATCGTGACGTCAGCAAAAATTTGAAATAACCCAAAACAAACTGTTTTCTCATTTTTCTCATCATATCCATACTGTTAGTTGTTCGTATCGCTATTATGCGTGTATGTATAGGATCTCAATTTTTCCTCATGAATAACAGAACAACAGGTGTCACGGAGCAGCAAAAGTAGGCAGAAGGGGCAAGGCAAAAGTTCATAAAGTATGCAGGATACGGCCCCGTACAATCAGTATACAGGATGTCTCACATGAGGAGGTAGATAATTATTTACAAATACGATAGAAGTACAAGGATATTATTTCTACATACTTGCACGAAATGAACATGCAATTATTTCTCATGGTTGTTGAGAGTTCCACATGCTTTTCTGAAATTATTAGAAAATACTTTTATGGCATATTATTTGATGATAAGTATTTATCCAATTATCAGTAAACAATACCCAATATGTTAAATGAATAGTATCGATTGCAATGTCAAGAATATAATATTTTTGAGTCGATAATGAATCCATTTATCAAAAAAATGGATTGCCTCAGAATATTCATATGGATTAGTGAATCGATTTCGAGAAATTATTATCGTTTATTATTCAAGGAAATATCGAAACAGTAGTAGCCAACTGGCCATGAATAATAAACAACGGATACGCACATTGTCATTAAATCATTTTTTCGAAAAATCCATACGGTGAAGGTTTATTATTAAAAGACTATTGCAGTTTTAATCCTTGAATGCTTTCAAAATTACTCGAATTATTATTGCCATACTCCATTTATTCCATTATGCAACAAGCAGGAGAAAAGTTTTTTCTTATTCACTGAATGAAAAGTATCATTTGCTCTCTCATTTCAACGATATAAAAACTCCCGTGGGAGTCTGGAGTCTTTAGTCTTGATTATTTTGGCTCCCGCATAGTCTCCTGTAGTTAATACATACAAATAGCGTGCAATTTATTTAATCAGATGATTCATTGGCATTGTTGATATTTTTTCTCATTTTGAATTTCAGTCCAATTGCATCACTCTCTCGTTTCATTGAATCACAAAATTATTGACAATACAAAAAATTAAATATATGAATATCCCCTACCATGAGATATTATTATTTCACAGTGAAATTTCTTCATGAGAAAAATTGGCAGGAATGAAATACACACGTTAGCTTAGCTATCAGTTCGATATTTTATATTTTGTTCAAATACAAAATAAATATAAACCCAAAAAACCACAACAATATTTAGAAAATTCTTAATACCCTCTTCGGCAACTAAATTGTCATCCTCAGTAGACCTTTCAAGATATTGTCCAGAAATTACCATCGAGAGTTCCCAGAGCACTCTCGTGGTAAGAAATAGAAAAAAAAGAAGTTGAAAAAAGGTGGGAATCTTTTAGTGTAAAATGAAAATTTCACTAACAAAAATCATAGAGCAAGCATAGAGAGGTCCTGTTGAAGCTGGAGTAATCATTGATAAATTACAGTTTTTGCCTTTTGGATATCCACTCATTTCAAACAATAAAAGGGTATAGCCCAATTTTTGAGGGGTTGTTTCGATCTTCTGATATAGTAAATATACATTAACATAAAGAAGTTTCTTGAAGTATGCGAAGGTATCTTATTCTCATAAGTTTATTTCTTGTGTTGTCTTGATTCTTGACTATTCTTTGGAGTTTTTCAGAATCGCCGATCTACACACAGATCACTACCAAAACAATCCACTGCAGTTTCCACAAGTACTGTCGGATTCAGGCCACCCTGTACTACGAATGCACCGACGGACGAAGAACAGAGCGAGCTCCGCAAAGCGGAATTTATAAATAATTCACTCGCACTTCCTGCGTTTCCAAAGTGCGTGAATATCGGATCGAATTACTCGGCCCGAGGGGCACAACAGACGGATAAATAGGTGCCTGGCCATGTGGAAAGGCTAGGTGAACGGAAAACGGAATTTTCACATTGGAAAATTGAATCATAACGATCGTTCTGATATTCCAGAACTGAAGATGAAGAAATCTCCAGTCTGCAAGGAGCATTTTAATCGTGACTCACATTTAACTAACGGGAAAACTCATTTACTCGAGGCTATGAGCAATATATACCAGGTGTCCCAAGTCATCGTTATTCATATGCTTTATGTTGCTGATTTGATAAAATTCTCAATTCACAATATACATTTACAAGAAAATATGTAAAAAACTATTCGTCTTCAGTAGAATTCACAGAATCTCTGAATCTTTTCTAAAATCACCGCATTCAATACGATTATCAAGGATTCGAAAGCGATTGTAGAGTTTAGAAGAAATCTTAGTATGCATATTAGAAGATAAACTGCTAATTTTAGTGAAATAATATTATTCGTTGGCTTCTTGATTTCATTTATAATTGTCCAAAAAACGCTTTGATAAAACACATGTTTCACACTATCGACTATATTGTAATCTTCATACTCTCTGACTATTTTTTATCCACTCATTATTTTGTGTATTTGCCATCCAATTCATTTCACTAAGTTATATATTTCAATAAATTTGTGACTGCAAGCTATGTTTGTATGTATCAGGATTTCCTATTATTCAAATAAATTCATTCATTCATTCATGCTTCGAGAACAATAAAAACTGTGGTGACATTGACTTGATAATTATTGTAGTGATGTTTCGTAGGAATATTTTTTTCGAAGACCGGTTTGAGTATTCATCAAAATATCATTGCAGGAAATATGTTCTAATAGTTGTTGGTAAACAGCAAATTCGCAAAATATCTTTCATTGGAGGTAATGTATTTATCGATCTGAATTCACAAGCTTTCATCGCTTTTGCTGTTAATTTTTGAATACGAACGATTGTGCTAACTTTCAATGGAGTTTGGAATTCCACCTGTATCAAATAATGTACTTATCAAATTGAGTATGACATAACCAATTGATTGGAAGATTTTTTTTCAACATTTTGCCATTGAGAATTTCAGTAAGTGAAAGCTTAGAATCCAGGGTATTAACAATTTGCCGCAATTCTTTCAATGTCAATGCCTTGAAACGATTAATTTCTTGATGAATTTATTATTTGCATTCGACCATACTTCTGAAGTTATGCTTTATGCTTTCCACGAAATATTTGTTGAATCTTTTTGCTATAACGGAATCTTCTGTTATAATTTTACGCTCATCATCGGTTTCGAATTGGATACATTTAGGCGCATCTTTCACCTTGATATCGACTAATTTTTTCAAAGTTTTCCATATTTCTTCTATGTATGTCAATTTTTTCAAAATTAGTAATGCTGTTTTTTTTAATTTCAAGACATTTACATTATTCCACCACGACTGTGTGGTTCGAGACCTGTCGAACATCGCTCTACCAATCATCATTCGTCAATAAAATCAGTTTTTGATTCATTTTAATCTTTTCAAATAAGCGAGATATTGAATATTTTCGAACCTGATGTTAAAGAAAATATTTGCGACTACAGAGAAAACTGGCTCGGTATAAAATAATTCGAACGCGTTGGCAAGATGCCAAGCATACTTTTCAAGTGGAAATATATGAAATCGAAAGATACAAAAAAGATAGATACTAGAATATGTCCCTCTGGCGAAACTTTGAACTCATCAATTTCCTAATTTGGACCTTGACTCTTGGAAGTATAGGAAAATTGAAGAGCAGATGGAATTGCACGAAAAAAGGTTTGGAAAATACTATCATCACTAGAAAAGACTCAACATAGGAGAAAATGAAGCAAGCAAATCTTGAAACTTGTAACAATTTCTGATGTAAGAAATAGCGGAAGATACCCTATACCATCATGATATAAATGATTGAAGAGTCTTAGATAACATATCAGTTGATCATACCACACAGTATAAAATTTGACGGTGTAAATTTTTACACCTTAGAATAGTACAAACATTTGTCACCGAATGGTGTTAACTGTTACACCATTGACAGTGGTCAGTCTGAAAAACTCCGTTTTATATGATTCAACACCTGCCCAAAGACATTTACAATATTGGACACCGCTAGTGTTCAACATTGAATCCGCAAGTGGTTGAGACAACACCGTAGAGAGCGAATAAAAACTAAGACGCCGGTTCCGGTTAACAGTGAATCCAGTCCCTCCAACAGTCCCTTTGAAGTCGGAGGTCGTACGCGTCCTTATCTATCTAGACCTGTACATCTGTACAAGCCTGTCGAATTACCAATAAGATTCCCATTTATACTCGAATTTTCGGTCGTCGGTGAATCGCCAATATCTCTGGTGACAGGTTGGTGTATTTTACCTTGAATCAATTCAATAGTGCAGTGTGATAAGTATAATGTTATAATTCGATGTTATTGAAAAAGCTCAACTGTCATTTTTGTACATCTTTCCGATGTAAAACGTAATATTTTATTTATGTTCTGTTCAGATAGCATTTTCTACTGTTGTAAGAAGTGTTATTCATGTTTTTAGTTCCTATGTTGTACCTGTATGTTTGTTTTTGAAAGGAGGCATAATGACAGGTTCCATTTGAATTTGTATATTTTTTTATCATCTGTCAGATGGAGTGTTTTTCGTTGTTTATCATTGGAGAATAAATACTTATTTATAATCTCCATGTTTTTTTTCTCACTATACTGCAACTGGATACAGATACCTCAAAATTATTCTGAAACATAAAATGATATATGAAAAAAAAGAACACATTTTCATACAGTTTATTTCATATATTTTCCACCAGAATTCATTCCCAATATAACTGTCAAAAGAAACTCCAATAATTTTTACAGATAGAGATAATTTGTTTATAACTCTGAAGGTTATTCTACATGTATTATCATTGACAGGTTCCTATGAGTTATTTTTGAAAACTACAAAATTTCCACGAAAAAACAAACAACAAATGTTGTTTTTCATATCATGTGGAATGAATGTACCCATTGAATTCGACCGATTATCGGTGCGAAATTAACCACTTAGATATTTCAACACTCAATTTGGTGTAGAAATCTTTTGATAATTATCGGTGTAAAATATCTGGAGTAAAATGATTCCATATTTCATGGTGAGAGATCCACCATTTTTAATGGTTGTATACTCTTTTTAGTGTCAAGAATTGATACCTTGTGTTGTGAAATTAAACATTAAATGGTGAAGAAATAGCACCATTAGGTGTTCTGTATACACCCATGAGAGTTTTTTTTACACCTCTCGGAAGTCAAATTGACACCATCGTAGACAAATATCAACAACTACCGGTGTGAAATATATTCACCATCACAGTGTCAATTGAACACTGCACCTACGTTGTTAAATCGACACAAAAATGGTGTGTATGGATATAGACACCGCCGGGTGTTATTTTGGTGTCAAATATCCCGTCGATTTTCTACTGTGCACACCCAGATCTCGAATTCCTCAGGAAGTAACAAAAATTACATGTCTAAAAAAAATTGCTACTGACAAATCCTATATCGTTAACTTTACGTATTCTTTTGACCTATGCCTAGTAACATTCACATTATACAGAAAAAGGTTCTTGGTATGAAAGTAGTGAATAAAATGTAGAAATATGGGAATACAAATAAGTAAGAAACTTCTGGGTGTACTCGCAGATGCAATACCACTATTTCTTATGAAGACAACAACCAGATATCTATATACCGATATGTCGTTGTTGCTGTTGTTGGGTCATTGTGTTTAGTTATAGAACCAAAATTCGACACAGCTATATGTTAAAATATATCATAGAGTTTGAAAAATATTAGTGATAATCATCATATCGAAGTATTATTTTATTCGAATCCGAATAGGCTTAACAGTTTTTTTTCTTGAAAATTCGTAGCTTCGATGCCAAGTTACAGAAGTTTTTCCTAAAATGGCAAATATTTATACTTCGAAGAATGCATCGTTAACGTTCGCAAATATGGATTTTCAATGCCTTATTCTGTCAGTGCCAACCTCCGTCTCTTTCCCGAAAGCTCAGAATAGCAATTAAAAAAATATTACGATATGAATCTACAACTTGTGTCAAATTTCTGATACCCTATCTTGAATAATAAACCAGCTGTCACTATCGGCGCACCTTGTATATGATACCACATGTCTTCTTACTGTCTAATCCCAGCGCCAGCATCATTTGATTTCTGTAATGAAGATCAGACCACAAAAACGATCATTGATTTCAGTCATGAAAAGTTATTAGATATTTTCTGGTTACAGTTACTTCGAAAGCCTGTTTTATTATTCTCACTGTGGATATTTTCTGAGGATTTTTTTTTTCACCGGAAACGCAACAGAGTTCCCATTGTACCGACGAATATAAGGTGTGGTTAGAATCACAATGGATGCATAGAAATCATAGAAACAGTGGTTGGAATACAAAACGTGATGAGTAGAATTCATTCAGACGATGACAGAATCCAGGGCTCCTTGAAATCAGCGTAGTAACAAGCTTGTTCCGGAACTTGAGTCGATAATTATGATGAAAATACTATGATTTCCTCAACATGAACCTCCGAAATATTTCATGTGCCCAGAAAGAGGTTTTTTTCATCTGTAGTAACGAATACTACATCATGAGAGTATCAATCTACAAGTTACCAGATTATAAAGATTCATACACTCAATACCCTCTTTCACAAATCTGAATCTGCGCAAGATAATGAATGAGGATGCACAGCAAGGGGATCTTGGAAACGATGGGAGACACATCGGAGTTACATCGAAAAAAGTGAATTTTTTATTTTATTTATATTTAATTTTATGTTATAATTTCATGTTCTGCATATCAACTCTTGATATGAATTTATGATTAATTTTGTTATGAATGATATGAATCAAAGTGATGATACTGATTTCTTCTTCCGGCGTTTCGTATTGGTGAAGTCATCATCAACTTATTTTTCTTATATACATAGTCCTGATTATATGTTTATTCTGGATACACCTACGTATCACACATCGTGGTTCGAATATGTTTCTACCTAGTTTCGGATGTTATTTTGTTTCCAAAATACTTATCAAAAATATCATTCAACTTGTATTGAAGAAAAATGAGTCTACACATCAAAAATATCTGATTTGTTCCAATTGGTAGAATAATAAGGAAAATAAAATTTCGACAAGTTCAGAATATTTGACAATTTCAGGAAATAATGTATGTGTTCCTCAGAAGTAGAAATCTGTTTGATGTTTCGGGAGCTGTCATAATTAATCAACTCACTAATCTGATTGATTCCCAAATGATGGGAGATTTCACGAATGAAGAAAAATATATGTTTATGATTTAACAAATCAATATAACCACGTTGAATCATATCAAAAGATCATTTTTCATCTTTTTGTGGGAATTTCTCTCCCCGTTTCTAAAGAATAAAGTAGAAGTTATAAAAATCATTTCAATATATTTGTATTTGTAGACAAGAGTGCAATTGGTTGTGTGGCGAACAAAGAGTAGTGGACCAACATTTGTTAACTATTCGATGTTGTCCTTTTCATTTCCAAGAAACAATCAAAGGGTATGCCGAACGAGTTTTGAAAATTCATACAGACATTATCTACTTGAATTATATCCCATTGAATAGAGAGCGTAACCTATTTCCACGCCGCTGAATTATGTGAGGGATGACAGGTCCAGAGGCAGCATCACATTGATATTACAAGTGACGGCTTCCCCTGCTGGTATGGCCCGCATGGCATTTTCGGGTTCAGACAGGTTGAAAATGGTGGGTCTGGCAGGCACAAAAACTTGGGAGATAGGTCGTGTGAAACCGGTCGCTATTCAAGGCAAGAATTCAAAATTTCGCAGGGCCGGAACCGCCCAATTAACTAACAATTCATCTTTTTTCACAACAAAACTTGTCCTACCGATTGTTTGTTCAGTGCTCAGTGACGATGTAGTTAGCTTTCTTTGTATTACACTATGATGACCAGGGTCGTTCGTCTTCGTACCACCTAAAATTCCTCCTCCAGTCTTGCTAAAACACATTTGATTGAGTTTGTGGTTATGTGTCATCTTGGAAAGTCAATTTACCTTGATATCAAAATTAATTTTTGCGAAATGTATAATAAAATTCGAGTTGGCACTTTATATCTTTATGTAGAGAGACATATTACTGAACCAGGGTACGATCACAAAAAATGGGAGATATGTTAGCCAAGAAATATTTATCAAAAATAAATCAGGAAGAAATCGAGGACGCAAACTGAATGTTCACTAATTCTCAACTATTCAACCATATACCATTCCAATGGATTGGAAACATTGCACAAACAAATATTTTAAAAATCAAATAAAAGTATGATGCTCTCAATCCACTATAATGAAAATGCTATTTTCTCCCCACGTTTTGGAGTGATTGTGGATTCCTTTTTCCTATCTTTTTGTATGTTTGTTGAAGTTGCTGATCCTATTTTCACAAGCAGCTTATTCAATAACAAATATTTTTTTTTGTAATCAAAAAATATAATACTGTCACTACTCAGTCAATTCAAAGATTCGAAACTGATACACTTTATATATATGATACACTCCATAATAAGCAAGGGCACTCACTCTCCAGCTGGGAATATAGAAGTTCTGAGTTGACGAAAAGAAAGTGAATTTACAAAAAGAATTTACACTACACATACTACGAAATTTCAACACCAAATCAACTGCACACGGTGTTTATAGCTTACTGCGTTGTTAATTAATCTGAAAACACATACCCATTTGTATTGAACATTTCTAGTTTATCGTTTAATTTTTTTTCACGATAATAATCCATTCCATTACAAAACATCAGATACATATTGGTTCTTATATAGCTCTTTGAGAATGTAAGACGTATTCCTATCTATCAGCGTTTACTTTTGAACATTGCGGTATTCTCTTTTTATTACAAGCTTTTATTTAGTTCCACCTGTCCCGGTGTCTATCTGTAATCAAATCTTGCAAGTTAAATTTAACTCACTTCTTATCGTCCGATTGATTTGAAATTTGACAGGTGTATATAATTCCGGTGACAATACATTATGAAATTTTCGTTGGAAGAAGGTCAGATTCCATTCGAAATTGGTAGGTATCTGGATGCTTTCGGGGTCGGAAATTATGATTTCGTTTTTTTTATAGCATTTATTATAAAAGACATATTTTGCTGGACATTTCCTTTCAACTGGTGTACAATTCAGGGTTGAAGAAGGCTGAGAAATATGTGATAAATATATCGCGTTGAGTTTTGAACTGATCTGGCAGAGAAACAATGGGCGCAAGGAGAAACACATCAAAATGGCGCAAATTGAATGTTTGCGGTGTTGTTGTAATTACTTGCAGATTCAACACCACATCAGACGGTGACAAGTATCGAAATTGTGTCTGCCTAGTTGTCGAAATGAGGAAATCGTAGTTTTTTCCGATTTACCACTATATGTCTGGGTATACAGACTCAATACCTTTCAGTGTAAAGTATGTACTCTACGAGACATACATACACCGGACATATTTTATACTGTAATGCACTAATGAATTATATTACAAGAACACCTATATAATATGATAATTTGAAAACCCGATGTTGAACAACTGAATCAAAAAGTTTGATTAGAGAATTACCCTATATTTGATCAATTATTTTGGAGTGTTCCTATATTCCATGAGATATGAATATCGATGGGATCGGGAAAACGTACAAATACATAATATCCACGTTACCAGGAATATTGAATTGTATAAAAATGCGGTTAGGCTGAAGCATTGTTGTTGATGCCGCTGCCGCAATTTCGTCAATCCCGCGTCAAAACCGATGGTAGATAAAAAGCGGTAATTCCATCGTACAAAATCGAAGTTTCCATTCGATGATGATCATCAAGTAAGTGCGAATGATTCCTGGTCTGTAACACTCCGATAATTAATTACAGGTATAATTAGGATGCGATCATCAATGGTTTCAAGTCGGTGGAAAGTGCACTGTGCGGATTCTTTGTGCTCTTCCGTGAAATGCAATTCTACAATGCTTCCGAGGTTTCAGAGCGTTTCGGACTTTTAACGGTACTAAGAACATACACATCTGGCATCTGGCAGTCCAAAAAAATACTTACCGACACAATGTTATTCACGAGTTGAATAATCATTTGATTTAATCATTTCTCGAGCTATATCTAACGGGAGACACAGACTCTTGTCAGAATTTTTTTTCACCTTCCGGTATTTCCATAACCTTCGATTCATATCACTATGTCAACTATCACTCTGTATATTATTACATTTTTGAAGTATTTAGTATTTTCAATCCAATGATACCCAATTTCGTATCCAAATTCGTCCAATATACCCGATATCCAATATATACACAATGATTGATATTTTATCTGTACGAATGAATGTTTCATTTTTCGATTTAGATTCTCCCCTTGAAATCTTAAAATTGTTACCTTATGGTTGAAACGATGCTACATCAGCATTTATTCGGTTAAGTATTGTGGTGCGAAATAGGTGCCAAAAAATTGATTCAAATCGATGTTTTACTTCCCAATCGTATTGCGACACCATTCGAAAGTACCATCAATGGGCAAAATCCATCGAAAGTCGAAAGTTGATGCCATTTCAAGTTGATATTTTTTTTTATTATTTCAAAAAGTGTCCTCTAATGCGCATATCATCCTGTTTAAAAATTTCAGAAATGTAAAAATGTAAAAATAATGAAGAATCTGTGCGCTGTGAGTCAGCGGTAGAATGTTGGGAGAGGAGGAAAGTACTGGAAGTATTCTCTTGACAGTTTGGAGGTCGTTGGAGTCAGGAAAGACGTCACTAGGCAGAGAATTCCACAACTGTGTCGTTCAATTAATGAATAATGCATGGTAGAGCGAAGTTCGGCAGCTTTCAAGCTTGAGAATGCTGATGACCAGCCTGAGCTACTCTAGTTTGTCTACCTGGAATCCCTCGTGGTGAAATTATTCCCATTTTTATTATTATTATTATAATTATTCCATTATCAGCACCGAAATATCTATAAAAGTGGTAGAGATCTTCCACTTTCCTACGATGTTCTAGAGAGATCAAGTAAAATACTCTAAGATAGGTCGAATTTGCGCTTTGCAGATGAATAGGAGCTGTTGGGGTGTGAAGTACCTCTTTGCATGGAACAGAACGCCAAGTTTATGTGAAAATACCGAGAATGGATTTCGACGACTTCATAGGAATAGCGGTATGCCTGACATCATATTGGACATTGTGTGATTCTCCTGGTGAAGATACAAGCTCGAGTTTTTTTTGCACTGAACTACTAGATTTCCGGTTCCTCATTCCATAACTCTTTCATGATCTTCAATCATAGTATCGATCATAGCAGATATCCGTTTTGCTCCTGTGGCCTCATTAGACTAGAGAAGAATCCAGGATGTATATTCACCAGATCCTTGATATGGAGCAAAAACAAAGTTGGTGCCAGATGTAGAGTTATCTATCTTCGAGGAAACTCGATAGTGAACGAGATAGTTGGGGCACAGAACTTCATTAGGTTCCTTTTTGTAATATAGAAAAAACGATATTTATTTTTTTGGAAAAAAATGCTCAGTGGTCGTTTTTGAAATTTCGACCCAATTGGCAAAGAATAGTAGGACTTAAAAATATGAATATTCCAGATCTGTCTACATTTTCTGAAAAAGCTCGTTAAGTACTATTATTAGATTTTTTGTTTTCATCATTGGACTGGTTTCAAATTTAGAGGGTGGGGCGTCTTGAAATCGCATACACTGTACATACCGGGTGATCTAAGAGTAGGTATACAGTTGCATATACATAACTGATTTTCCTTTTTTTTTCTATTTATAGTTCGAACCATGGCTGCAAAAGTATTGTTGCATAAATAACTGTATACCTACTTTTGGGCCACATCTTACACATAGATTACTTCTAGTGAAACTATAGTTTTCATTAATTCCTTACTGATAGAAACTGTTCTTTTACTGAAAAATGGAAAGTTGCTGAATTTTTCAGAAAATCGACCAGAACAAGATAAAGTCGTATCGACGTAGCAGCTGCGTAGGTATCCTTAGAACACCCGGTAATAATTACGTAATATTTCACACGAGCGTCGTGGAATCAAAAGTCTTTCGTTCATTATAATCGCACGTTGAGAGACACAACATAGAATTAAACGATCACCGAGATGTATAATTTAAAAAAAGCCGACAAAACGTATTGTATTTATGTCGTTTTACATAATTGAATGCGATTTTCTGCTATTATGATACGCGACACTCTGTGAGTAACCTTGTCAGGTCAGCACCATTGTATATTTGATAATATTTTTTGTTAGATATGTGAAATTAGGAATATCGTGTTGAAGCTCTGCTAACATGTTTTTTTACTTTGATGCAGAAATTGGTTGATAAGCGTAGCAATTTCATGCACGCACTTTGAGAGAGTCAAATATTCTTTTGTTACGATCGTGCAAAAAGTGAACTGTAACCGGGTAAAAGTATCCAGATTTTTGCTCTGGTTGACCAATTATTTGATGGAAAAATTACTTTCCCAGGTCAAGCATTCACGTTCTGACATTTTCATTGAAAGTCTTCCTATTTTAATTTTTCATCTTTCGGATATCGATACTTTTATACCAATTCGACGAAATCGAAGGTCTGTGCCTCAAGAAACTGTGTTTGAGCCATTTGTTATAATAATTACTATAGTATTCGTCGATGTTCGAAGGTTATTCGTTAGAATTTTTTTTGCATTTTGAAAATGAAACAATATGAAATGATATTTCTATTTCAATGTAAAATTATTGAGATGACACATTGAAAAAATATGGAAGAACAAGATTTTTTCAACTGTAAATATATACTGACAACGTTAGAATCGTTAATAGTAAATGTGAGTCCTTTTAATTGTATCGATATTTTTTTTATTTTCCATGATTACTGTTTTTCGCCTCAAATAAAACAATGTGAACGGAGAAAATGATATAATTATATGATAGAATTTGAAGAACGGAAGATTAATTTTCGAAGTAATTCGTGAAGAATAATTCAGTTCTTCTAAATTTATTTTATTGAACTTTAAAAAGAAATAATCTTATTTAATGGAAATTATACGATTCTTATCAAAGTTATACCAGATATAAATCTGACAACGTGGTGTAGGCAAATAAATTTATACTAAATGAATACTATATAATATATTATGATACTATATAATTATGGTGTTGGTTTCAATCCATTTTGTTCTTGAGAATTTGTGGCAACCCCTGTATTAGTATTCGAATAAAATTTTGGCATGAGATATGCTGAATATATTCCCGATTTTTGTATCGATTCCTGACATTATTATGGCATATGGAATATATCCATAATGAACATTTCAGTCTCACGTAATCATTTCCTCGTTTGAGTCAAATTTAAATATCTTCCGAATTACAAGGATCCTTTTAGATTCTTTTGCACAATTGGTCGACTTGGCATCGCTGTGCATATTGACCTAACTCGTTATAATCACCATAGGAGTCTGAAAGTCGTAGAACCTCCTTTGTTCCGTCACATGCTGGCTAACTGATTTAAAAAAATCTCGACTTTCTCGGAAAATGAGAATCTGTTGGACTTCAAGATACTGCATAAAATATAGTAGAAACTAGTTTTCTTAGCATAACTTCTGAGGTCACTCGGATATTTCGTAATGAATTACTTTATTATAATTCTAGCAAGACTAATGAGTAGGTACATACATTTTCTAATGGTATGGAAGTTACATTGTGACATTTCGTGTGTCGGTCCTGAAAGACTACTAGACATATTTGGAAACTCGCATTTTTGTAAAATTAGTCTCAAAATAGATCAACTCCGTTCTTCTTAATCTTTCGATAGGTCATTGCGTCTTCACGAAGGAATACTATGAATACATATACAAAACATGTAAGTAAGGATTGAAAATTTGCAAGAAATTAACAACCAACAACTATGCCAAACTTCACCATTTTGTGTTACATTGCAAGCACAATCCTCAAACATAATTCGACAAATCAGGCAGTCATCACGATGAATAGAGGAATGAAATATTGAATAAATGTCTCATATGATTTGTGCACGTGTACGTACAGGGTGAGTCACTAGTGGGACAAAGTGAGATGGCGGCTTCACTGTTCGCTAAATGAACAAATTTTGCACTTATCATGCGATGGGTTTTTTCGATTTTTTTTTGGTACTTTCGTATTTTGACCTCAGGAACCCAAATTTCACAATAAAAACGTGCGCAAACTCATATTTTTCGAGATATCCTAGGAAAGAGTATGAAAATTAACCTTCTTGGGTAGGCACCATAGCCATTCGAAGTTTCATTTCTCACATAAGATACTCTTTATATCTTCCTTATACATTCTAGAAGTTAAAAAGAAGGAAAAACATCCTCTAAGAAGTTTAATTCATCGTCTTTAACATCTTAGATGAATCCTTCTTTCATATGGACGGCGCTGTCAAATGTGCATCTGTGATATTTTGCCTCACAGAACTAGCGATTCTGACGTAGATTCTCATTTGACAGCGCCGTCTATACGAAAAATGCTGGATCCACCTCACTCCAAATTGCTAAAGAACGCTGATTTAACTAATTCGATGATGTTTTTCCTTCTTTTTGACTTCTTGAATGTTCAAGGAAGCTATAAAAAGTATCCTGTGTGAGAAAAGAAACTCCATGTCTACCCAAAACGAGCCGAAGAAAGAAGGTTAATTTTCATACTTTTTCCTGGAATATCTCGAAAAATATAAGTTTGCGCACGTTTATATTGTAAAATTCGGGTTCCTGAGATATACGCAAGTACCAAAAGAAAAGAAAAATCAAAAAAAAACCCATCGCAAAATTACCTACACTTCTAAATTATTTTGCGTCATACAGTGGTGACTCAAAAATGAGTGGTGTGTCAAAACTATACTTTTTCTAATTGATTAAATTTTTGTTTTCTAAATGGGGTTGTATACACCTATCGAATTTCCCAATTGAAACCCACTTTCGTATTGATGTTCTCATATGAAAACATCACGTAATGGCATCATTCGTTCTGAACTCACATGCATCATTTTCGAATTCAAATCACAGCACTATCCAAAAATACAAGAGTATTGTTTATTTCTGTCAGAAACAATAAGTATGACATGCAGATATAGTCGATACGTATGTATGCGGAATTCTCGCATAAATTCGTCTTGGTTACTCTAGCAGTCCTTAGAGAAAAACGGTGTATACCAAAAAGCTAAATTGGGTGAGACTATCAAATGAAGAAATATTTTTTTTTATTTATGAAAACTTATCTATGTATCGACAGTAGATACCATGATCTATTTTATCAAGTTCCAGAATCCACAAGGTGGCTTCAATATCAATTCGTTTTTCATCGATTTCAAAAGCGCAAAACTATTTTTTTTTCCCAAACGGAACACCCAGTATCTGATCATCACAATCGAAAGATTATTTTATGTACTTTCAAATGAGATCCAGTTTGATGTATCTGAACCTTGTAGTTTACCTTTTATAGGGCTTTGAACTGTATCGCAACCGTAAATTATCAATTAATTTCTAATTTCCTGATTCATACTCGAAAAAATATTCTCAATTGAATCGTTATCAATCGCAAGAGATGATTATTCTGCAAATTAAGAGGGGCGTGGTTTTGAAATAAATAGTAGTGATTACTATCTTTGGTGATCACGAAAATAAAGGGACATTATAAATGAGAGTGAATGAACGAATGAAGAAACGAGTAAAAATTAACATGAAAATATAAATTGAGGTATAAATTCGTTGCACAAAAATTAAACAATACATAGACAAGACAACAATTACAATAGGAAAGAAATAGATGAAGAAATATTATGAACACTCTAAGAAAATACCATGGGCAAGAATATAGATTATGAAGAGAAAGAATATCAAGATCTCGATTGAGAGTTGCAGAAAAATTATGTGGTGTACGTAGAACAGAAAACAGAAGCGAACAGCATTGTGGAAAGAAGATATTACGAGAGGAGTCAACGAAAGAAAATTAATTATAAATATATTTTAGCCAATAAAACAAGCGGTTAAAATATACATATAAGGAACAATGTAAAAAAAATGAAACAGCTAATGACAGAAGCCAAATAAATTACTTGGACTGATTTTATAGAAAAAATAGAAAGGGATAGTGAAAGTACCCAGAAACTTATCTACAATGTGCTGAATAATCACAATTACAAATAAAAAGAAATATCACCACAAGAAAAAGATATCTTGGAGAGACGGAAAGAATATTTCAATGGGCTATTGAGTTCAAACAATATAGAATCGGAAAATGTAGAAAAAGAAGGAGAGAATAGTGACATCTGTAAGTTTGAAGGATGTTCGCATGCAGTGGAAGTGAAGAGGAGTTCAAGAATGTGATCTTGCGAAAGAAGTACTGTCATCAAATTCCAGAAGACGGACTATATTTTTGCACCCTATAGCTACAGGAGTTATTTTGAGAGTTATCAAAAAATATTGTACAAAAGTCTTTTTTCTGATGGGTTTCTTGTAAGTATCATTATTATACTAAATACAGGGTTGGGATAAAGTATGGAATCAAGTGAATATCTTTTAAACGAAAAGAACGATATCGATGAAAATTTGCAGGTATAAGTACAATGGAACAAAATGCATCTGATGTACATTCTTTTGTTAGTAATATACTTAACCGGAAATGCCATTAACTTCTTTAATTTAAATGGGACACCCTATAGATTTTCACAGATTTTGAAAGAGCTATTTATTTTGATATTCATTCTCATACTGAGTTTAGTGTAAACAAAATTGTGAAAACGAGAAATAATTCACTGTTAGTCGTACAATAGGTGTACATTTCATTATTTTAGAATAATGAGAAACAAAATACTTCAAATGTTCAAAATTCTCGCCGTTTACGTGCTGACAATATGCCATCCTATTAACAAATGCTTGAATCACTCGTTCCAAGATTCCCCACGTATTAGTTCACATTCATCAATAATTCTTTGTCTCAATTCACGTGATTTTAGATAACCCCAAAAAAATCTAACTGCTATATTCCTCGTTTTTACAAATTCTTTAACACTAAACTCATTATGTATGAATACGAAATAACAATCTGTTTCAAAATCTGTAGAAATATATAGGGTGTCCCAACTGAATTAAAGAAGTTGATGGCATTTCTGGTTAAACCGGAAACTTTCATGAATATCGTTCTTTTCGTTTAAAAGATATTTACTTGGTTCCATATTTTATCCCAACCCTGTATTAGATACTGGGGGCGGAAACTTCTCAAACTAGCACTCTGTATGAGTATTGTATAAGTACCGGTGAATGGGAATTCGAGCTGAGCTAATGAAGAAATAGTGAAGCCAATTCACATTATTCCAATTATTTTCACTTCGCCTTATCTTGTTTTTGTACCATCATAGATAGTTATTATCTCTGATCGCATGGGACAGACATACAGACAGTAGAACAGACGATAGTATTAACTCGATATAAATGATATGAAGGTGCATGGTGCACCAAAAAAAAATGGAATGTAGTCGAGTACGTTATAACAAAAATATACCGCTTGACCCGGAAATGATTGCCCCCCCCCCCTTCCTGTATCATCACTGTGATATTCTTTCCCCACCAATTTTGCAATTATTGATACCAACTTCCAAAGCCCTATTATTTTCATAAATGAAAAAAAAATTAAAAAAAGAAATATAATCACATATTAATGAAATATATATGGAATAATTCATTAATAAAAATGAATAAAAACCACATAAAATGAAAAAAAAACAGAAGGTACAGAAATTTTCTCCAATAGAGGAAATCAAAACTAAGAAATAATATGATACCATCATATCTGTCCATTTTTTCAATGCACCAAAATTAATTTTGAGAAAAACATGTGTGTGTGACGATATTTTAGAGAGAAATTTTAAATGGTACATATGATCGTGCGTCGTGCGATAGCTCTCTTTCGACAGCATTTTTCATGTAGAAAACGCTTGGGAGATTCGATTGATTTTTTTATTTATTATTTTATTTTATTGATATTTTTATTACCATCCAAATTCCATGGATAATGCGTATTATATTTCTAGCAAAAAAAAGTTGAAAAAAGATGGAAATTGCTATTTCGACAGCATTTTTCATGTAGGTACGAAACACTGGTGAGATTTAAATATTTTCAAATACTATGTTTAGTATAATTTAGTTTTTTTTTTTTGAAAGAACGAGTCGATATTGTTGTCGATATTTTGAATCTATCAAAACATTCTTGTCTCAATTCTGTAACACCAAGACGAATCTTGATCACCGTTGTATGAATGAGAGTGTATGAATGAGTTGAGTAAAAGGGATGAGAGAAACAATACTATTGTCTTCAGACGATTGAAACTATACTGCATTACAATCGAATAATTTACAAGTGGAAAATGAAATAAATTATCCTCGATTTATTTGAGAACAGCTATTCTTATCATTATTAATACCCACAATTATCATAATCTACGGAATATATGCGAAAATATAATACGATGAAGAATTTTCGACACTATAATAAAACACTATCCAATTTTTGGCTACAATTCGGATGCCTAATTGTCTTTCCCATCCATTTGTGGGTAGTTAAGAAAAATGAAGATAGATGGATTTTGACTTGGTGTATCTATTTCCAGGACTCTAGGAATGTAGTGAAATTTCTTTTGTTTTTGATTATTCTCCTTTTTTTAGAGCGATTTTTTTCTTCTATGGACCCGATAAATAAGGCACAATGCCTCTATAAAATTTGTAGCATGCACGAGGCATTCGATCTATCCGCTTGAATCTCAAGTTTGGAGCAACATATCGGCTTTAAAGCAGCTCGCGGTGGATATTTTCATGGCGACGTTGCTAGACTTACGAATAAAATTACGGCAGAAATATTATTATTGTTGATATCAGCTTCACTTGACTAAGAACCGTTGAATCAAGATGAGTAATAATAGATTCAAATGTGTCAAGTCTGGAGTCCTAACAAGATGCATAAAAAAATACCTACAATAAAATACGTGCTGATGCTGATATTTTTTCAACCTAGGTATTATGAGATATGATTTTTACTAACAACCTATTAGCAAATGAATGCAAAATTTTTTATACAAATTCTTACTAGTTGTCATGGCAACAAGAATAGGCTCATAACGCAATAATGAGAATACAGAATATAGATACAGATATAGCGATTTTTTTTATCTGTTAACAACACGGAAGGAAAACTTATAATGTTCGAGGAACATCGTGTTAGCCAGCGGTGGAATTTCGGGAAAGATACAGAACAAAGAAAACAATCAAAAGTTGATATTGGAATCAATCGGAATCTCTGAGTTACTATACTACTTGAGTTACGAGTTACCTGTACTCACAGTTCTGGAATCACAAATGAAGTTTTAGTTACTTCTGTTGTGAAATCATTTGGCTATTAAATATCATAACCGTAGAAAAAGTATGGTGTGAAACTGACATGAAATGCTAATTTCTCACTCGTAAAATGAGTACTGGTTGGAAAATATGCTATACAGCAATGATCGGTTATAAAACGAACGTTTAATGGACAGCATGTACTGAATCTTCTTCAAATGCCCTTCATTCCATTAGGGTTTCTTCAAACAAAGTTAATGAAGATTCACATTCATGCAGTTGGCACCAAAAGAGATTTCATCCAGCTAAGTAGGTAAATAATCTATGTATACTATTCTCAAATATAATTTCTTCTTTCACGTTGTATTAAATGTTCTATCGAATTTCCAGTAATATTCTCTCTGTATACCGAAAAAGAATACCGAAACGATACAGTTTTGCGTGAATAATCCGGATTCATCACATCCAACTGGAATATGATACTGTTGATATGTGTGGAGTCTGGAAACAACACTGTATGAATATCCCAAAATACTACCAACTCATTGTGGCAAGAATAGTGTGAGTACATATTTCGATCATCGAATAAAATATAATAATATTGGTATTTATGTATTTATTTCTCTCAAACAGGTTACAAGTACCTTGAGAAACAATAAATGTAAGGGTAAATTTTTGTCGAAAATTTTGGGAAAGATTTGTGATAAATGGTTATACAAGTTACTATAGATTATTCTGAGAACTAGGTCAAAACTGAGTTCAGAGCGATGTGATATATTGTTTGTTGTTTTTAACATTGTTATGATTGGTGAACAGAAGCTAGAAAATGGACTGAAAGGTATTTCAAAGAATTGAGTAAATCTTGTTGCACCAAGGGGGACTCACTCCACGGAGAGATTAGAGGTATGGGCAATTGTAGTTTTTGTTATAAAGTTTGTAGCACACCCCAACCAATGTTATCTGTCTCCTGATCTCCAGGCTTCTGATATGGAATTCGGTCCTGAGATTAGAGGTTCTTATTTATATTGTAATCATATTTCTTCATATACAGGAACCGCAATAGTCGGTTCTGAACTTTTTCAATAGAATAGCAGTCTATCAACGGGATGAAGGAAAATGGGTAGTATCTTATTCGAATTCCTTCAAATTCACAAAATAATAACAAACTGCTCCATACATGTTACTTGTTCAGTATTTTAGTGATCACATTTTTATGAATGAGATATGCTAACGCTAAGTCAAGAAGTTCTTAGTCTTTTTCATTTTCTGGGAAATTTATTTTCGGGGATCTACCGATATTTTTCCGGCGTACCGACACCGCCATCGTCCGCCTCTGCTAGCCTAGACTGAAATCTCAAAAAGCAACTTGTCAAGTGTCAGAGTGGAGACGTGAAGGGAGACTAAAAGAAGAGAAGAGAGCGACAGAGACAGAGAGCGACGTGGGGGAAAGAGAAGCGGACATGCAAGATGCAGGTAAGTCGTCTATCGGGCAGCCAGGTAGTCCGAAAAGCACAAGGAGACGAAATTATGAAGAATTGGTTGGAGAATGCGACCACTACCATAGTAGCAAAAACAAATTTTCAGGTTGTTAGGTATTCGAAAACAATATCAGGGCAATGTAGTACACAAGACTGATAGTGTTTTGTTTTTGCCAAAAACGCTGACGGCATTTTACGCTATTATGGCATGAAAGTTATGAAACTCCCCAGAAGATGGCGACATTTTTTGCAAAAGTAACATAAATTACTATTTCTCAATCAACGTTTTTATAACACTGATTGTGTAATTTTAGATAATACGAGATAATACTGATTTTGTTGTAATTGTGCCGCCATCTAACAACTAATATACGAGTGATTCTCCGCTATAACGAATAAAATGCTGTTATCTAGTTGGCTGTGCGTTAGAGTTGTGGTAGAAGAAATTAGGGAGGCAAATAGACAGAGTAATGAATATTCAAAACTTCTACGCCAATGGAAATAAACTCATTTCTCACAAGAAAAAACTCTGGATGAAATTCGATTACTCTTATGGTATCGACAAAATTCGAATTTTAGTCAGTCAGAGCATAATTGACCTGTAAAACGATCAACATATATTTTTAAAACATTTGAAAATGTTCACCATTCTCAAATATATAAGGGTATATAGGTATGAAATTTAAATGTATCTGGCTACTCTATGCATAACTCCTCTTTCATCTAATTCTGATTATGTTTCCATCCTATGGGGATTTGAAAATATTATTTTATTTTTCGAGTAATACAAATGTGTTTTGTGTTTTCAGCTACTCCCACTTGTTTTTTTTGTACTGAATACGATTTTCCGGCGACAATCACTATTTGCTTGTGCACAGTGATATTCATATTGGGTTTCCTTAGCTTCACGTGCGTTAATTCTGCATCTGTCAAGTTTTATTAATGTTTTCGAAGTATCAACAGATACTGTTTTGATAATCAAATGACTCGGATTCTTCTGATCCAACATTGCTGTAGGTATAAAACATGACAAACGCAGAATACACCGAAATGTTATTGGTATTTGGATATTGTCAATAAGAAAATGTTCTTAAGAGCGTCAGGGTATATATGGAAAGTCACCCAATCTTTGCTGTAGTGGAGACGTCTTCGGAAAATCGGTCATTCTGCTCCTAGAACTTGATGACATGGACGACAGCAATTTGTGAGGATTCCTGAGACGAGGGTGAGGGAGATTATATGTAGTCCGGACTGAAACGCCATGGCTCCACCCACTCTCCCCTGTGTTTTGAAATTCAGAAATAAGTTTTTTTTAAATGCTGAAGAATCTCTTCCCTTCAATTCTGACAGATGATATTGGCTGTATAATGAATGTGTGTAGAAAATGATTTCAAAATAGGTAAGTATTATAATCTATCCAGTTATTTTTATGCATAAAGTAATATCTATCTACCTATTTCCGAACTATATAGCGCTAATTATCCTGAATTTAGAAATTATTTATGACTCATTATTATTATTATTATTATGTATAACTCTAGATTCAAACACAGTCAGGACGCAGGTACGTAGGTACGAACTCCGAACAACAAACCCACTAGAAGGATCACAAAACAAATATTCTGATGCTAACATGAATTCCCAGAATTATCATAATATTAGTACCCAATCGTCGCCAGTGTTGTCATATCCAATCATCGAAAAGTGATAAATAGTCCATAATATTTAAAGTCCTTTATGAATTCATGTAGTTCAATGAACAAATATAATAATAAATTTGGGTCATGACGATTATGAATCAGTTCTGATTAATAGAATATTGCTACATTATTCTGAGACTTAGCATTTTTACTTTCTTGGGGGCTCGAGGACCAGCATGGGTATCGTGAATACTTTTTGCTCAACGTTGCAACACCGCAATTTGATATTGACAGTCGACGGCGATTATTGTTTTGTTTGGTATCTGTCATTATTTACGTTTTGATTTATCGATATTATTCAACTTGTGTTCAGTTTTGTGTACTCAGAATTCATCAGAAACTCAGTTTATTTCCTGTTTTGGTGATTTGATATAATGGTGAGACGTTGTGAGGTGTGTTAAAGACAATTTGAACCGGCGATCAAAACACGTCATTCCATAGGTGAGTTACCATTGTCGTATCATTCGAGATTTTGAAGCATTTTCCCAAATGGAATGGATAAAAATGAATTTGAATAGAAATGATTAGATCATATTGATTATACCCATAGGTCAGCTGCGACAGTGTCTTGTGGTAAAATTTGTAGCACTGATAAATGCTTCCTTATTTGTAGTCGAAATATGCGAAGCTGCTGAAAAATCACTGAGAATAATGATGAACTCAATTAATATTTTTGATAAAAAATATAAGGATATTTCTATACTTCTTCTACACACAACAATCAGAAATTTACCGTTGACTGTTTTTGGAACTAGTCAAACTAATTTGGAGAAATATTTCACTGTAAGACTTCATCATGAGGCAAATAAATTGAAAGATTCAACGGAAGTTAGAGTAAGAAGTATGTTAACAAAAACAATCCTATTCAAAAATCAATAAATTATTTGTGTGATTATCCATGGTTGTTTTTCATTTCAGTCCTGTTTTAAATAAGAAACACTGCTATTTGCTACATCTTCACATGATTCATGATTTTATTGTTGATATAACATTTCGTCATAATACTTGTCAACACATATTCATTATCGAGTTCCATCTATCTACATGAAATGAAATAATCAGACATTAATTTTTTACGTCAGAATATATTATTCTGCTCAAGATGAAACCTCCTTCATTTTTGACGATATCGTGAAATGATATAAACAAGTTTCATCTTCAGACTTGAAAATTACATTCAAATATGCAATCATATCTATTTGCCATGAAAACGAGTTTTTCACTTTTTTGAAAATTATTTCCACTAGTAGGTACTGAACTTTGAAATCGTAAATATACTTACATGCACTGTCACTGATCGCCAAAGATATAAATGTTCATAATTGAAATTGAACGTTATTTATGATAACGTATAAGTAGACAACTGTATACTCAATAGTAAGTATATTGTTTAATATGGCGTTGAGAATTGAACTTTTCTTGTGACGTGGTCATAATAAGTTTATTGATTACAAGCAAGTTACAAAAATCACCATAGGATTGTATGTATTCGAATTTTTCATAACAATGTGAAGGAAGTATAAGGATGTTCATTTTCCCACCAAGAAATGCTGAAAAGTACCACTGAAATTGTTACGGATTTTCAATTCGGTTTCATCATGAATTAATAATAAATTCGACCCCCTCTGACAACACGGCACTGGTGCTGGGAGAATCAGGTTCTGCTATCCTTGTTTAGACAAAGATATATACCATAGATGTTGCTTCCAAACAAACTGTATTGCCAGGGGTGTGGATTACTTATCTAGTCTGTTCTATGATCGAAGGGTACGAACAAAAAATGAGGGAAATTGTTTTTTTTTAGGAATTAGGGTCCTCAAGGAACGTAATATTAAATAATAACTGATTGACCTAAGAGATACGGCACAGTAGGAGAACGTAAAAATGAAAAACAGGTAAATGAACTCATACTACCCAACAAAAACAACAGTGGTAGAATCTCAAACTCTAACACTTCATTTTTGATCGGTTTATTCCTATAATATACATACTGACTCAGAAAGTTTTTTTGTGATCGAAGATTCTGAATAATATGTCAAATATATCTAAATAGAAATTCACATATTTGGGTAAATGTAAATTTTTACTACTGAAGAAGAATTTTGTAACATTCCTAAGGTTGGTGATCTCGCTTCATACATGCAATGTGTGTGCTTTAATCTATGCCCATTTTCACGTCATGTGGAAAACATCTGATACTATATATACTACTATGAATAAACTACTGTTTTTGCCTCCAGGCGCCAGTTGGAAAACACCTTGCCTCCTTATCTACTGATCTAGACACCTGGTGAGAATCTAACTAATTACTAAATACGGAATATTCAAAAACAACCGTAACAAAATGAACCAACCCGCGTAAGCAGCTCTTTCCAACTGAGCACAAGCGCAACAGTGGGAAACGCAAACTTATAATTTTTCTATGTAACCATCTGAATAAAAAACTATTTCATATGAGATTTCTTAAAAGAGATAAATAATGCTCACTCAAAACTGGAGAATTCTTATATCATCCTTCTATTATTTCGATTCTTTAGATTATTTTCTTCGTATTCCGTAAATTTTCAGTTCAAAATTATTAGGGATTTCGAATTTCCTTTGAAATGCTCGTACGATCCCTATACGAATTTAGATTTTCATTGCGAATTAAATGGTTGTTGCTTATTGCAATCAAGTTGAAATATTTAAACCTTATTGCGATTGCCCATGTGCACGGTAACTTCTACCTGATTATTATCAAATGTTGTCAAATGTTGTTGCGATTGCCCATGTGCACGGTAACTTCTACCTGATTATTATCAAATGTTGTCATGTCGTATTAGAAATTAACTACCTACTGTAGAGAGTAAGGCTAGAAATTTGCTACTACACCCTGGAACTTTTGGATCTAATTTGCAATCTTATGATTATGTCATCATTGTGCTATGAACTCCCTCACCCTCAGCTCCCCTTCTCACTTCATAATCTTCAATGAGATACTTGTAATACATTATTTGAATAGAATTCAATCACAAATACAGTGATGTGAAAGGCAATCGAGAACTAATGTTGAAAAATGATGGTTCTTAAATTTTTTTTCATTTCCTGAAGTGTTATCATCATATGAATCGTTCAATATGGAGTCGATTCCATGCAGACGCCAAGCGATTTTCCAAACTCCTTCATGGATCCAAGATCTTGATAACAGTATGTGTGTTAGTCCCATTGAAGATTCTGAAATAAGGGTTCTGGGGTGAGGATTAGATCACATAATGATGCCATATTTGGTTAAAGTATTCTCTTCGAAAAAAAAATTCACAGGTCTTAGCAGTTTCCACCTTTTCCCAACTATTTTTTGGAGATAAGTTTTAGGTAGGACAGTATTTATATTATAGAAAATGATTTTTGTTACCTTCTTTCGTATTATGTAGGTGATAGATGGATATGAGTAGTGTATGTAATAAGTAAAAAAGGCATCCTCACAGGGCGCGTAGACAAATTTCAGGCGGACGCCTTAGGCGAGTCTTTAAATCCTTCTGGAGTCCTATAAAAAAAATAACGTTTCCGAATATGCTATGAACGTGTCCTTTGTATTCATATATTTTAAAAGTTATATCAATGGCAAAGGAGATTTCCTGACTTTCCATATCAAGTTATAGATGTCAATGAAAATAAGCAGTGTACTACGGAAGATAAGGTTGATTGTTAAATGTATATAGATTGCTGTAAAATGAGATTTTCCCAACTAGTCTTGTCAATGAGAATTTCCCGAACTATTTATGTATATACATAGAAACTTTCCAGCCTAGAAATAGGCCAGGAAACTAAATTTTCAAGATGAAAACCTGAAAAATACTTCGTATTCATAGTTTTTCGGCACGCCTCTGATCCGTTGAGTTTCTTAGTTTAGAAATTTTGATTATTGCTGGGATTTGGTTTGGTAACCTTGGATCTGTTCTAGTTCTGTTTGTGCAACGGCCGGCGTACATGCAATAAGTTTCGAGATTTAGGAGATATTATACACTTGGTTTTTAGTTGTGAAATTGGGCATGTGGGAGAGAATGAATGCGAGAAAAATGTCCTTCGGATGCGGATGCCGCAATCGAGGCAAGTAGGACAACAGTATTTATGGAAAAGACAAGAAGACAATTTGAAACTTGATGATCAACGAACGAATCGCACCGACGAAAAAGAAATGCATGATATAGTACATTATATACCTGGGGTGAGAAGTGAGCTATCATATAGCAAGCAATCTTATACAGTAACTACATAGTAATAATGTGCGAGCTAAATGATAGCGTTTCACCCCGAGGTATATACAATATTTTTTCCACTTCTAACACTGAAATATCAGCCTGTTTTAATGGTTTCGATTTTCATTTCCACTGGAGAGGAAATGCAAATCAGCATAATATTAGTAAATCATAAACATAGCCAAGAGATGCGTTCGGACACGTACAAGGAATCGGAATCAGAATATCGATACTAATAAATATAGCAAATATATATCAAAAATGCAGTGTTCATTGAAATGCTTTCAAATTTCCAAAACTCAGGAATATCGCAAACGCTGCCACTACCGTCGAACTAATGTATGTACGTAATGAATCGAATCAGTCTTCGAACATAGGTATTCTCTCGCAGTTGATACCCACCTCTAATTAGCACATGACAGTGACATCTCAGCTAACGCTGATTTGTGACATTTTTAGAATTGATAATCATTCATAATCCAAAATATTTCTTATAATTGCTGAAATCGCTTCGGGCTGTAGTGAATTTCGCAGTCATATCTATATTTCTTTTACGTTTCGGTTGCTAATAAACGTTTATTCATTGGTTGCATAGGTATCGTTATCTACGTGTGTATACTACATATCATCGACGCTATTGACAGTTCATCATTTACCTAGGTAAACTTTCCTTATCATTATTTACCTAGGTCAAAAAATTGTTACTTCTCATTAGAGGAATTCCTTGAATATTGCTGGTAGAAGTGGAAAGAATATTTTTCATGCTGTGCAACGAAAAACACACGGCAGTAATATCAGAAGTTGATAAAAAATGTGAAACATGTGACGTTAAAAAGCTAAAATGTGGAACTTGGTACACGAAACAGATGAGTCACCATTGTATCAAAATTGAGATATTTTTTTTCCATATTTTGACAACAAGAAAAGAAAACCAATAATTTTCTTTGAGAATCTTGGGAGCCAGCGGTAGAATGTTGGGAGAAGAGGAAGGTAAGTCGAGAATTCCACAACTTTGCCCTTCTATCAATGAATGATGCTTGGTATAGCGATGTTCGACAAGTCTCGAGCCTGACAATGTCAGGGACAGCCTGTCTGTTTCTTCTACCTGTAATCGATCGTGCTGTAATAATAGACGAGATTTCCGATGAGCACCGAGCATGTAAAAATGCTCTTTGAAACATCTGGAATTGATCTGATCGAAAAGATCTGATAATGTGATAAATAATTTAAGGCATCTTTAACACCGTCCACTTCACTAAGATGTTCTAGAAAGGTCAATGAATTCGTGAGGATAGTATCACCGATTAGGCGAACAGAATCTTTTGAACAGAATCTTAGTGCTTCAGCATATGTTTGGGCGCTGAACTCCAACAAGTAAACAGAGTTCTGAGACAGGTCGAATGTGCACCTCTTTGCACGGAACGGAAAGTCAAGTTCTTCTGAAACAGTTTTCACATTGGACCTCACATAGTTGGCCTATGAAAGATGTTGCCCACTGTTGGTTGTGATACCGAGCATGGATATTGACGACTTCATAGGAACAGTAGTACCTAACATCATCATATTGGGCATTGTGTGATCCGCGTTCCTGGTGAAGATAAATCCAAAATTCTTGCCAAATCTTTATCTATAGCATCGATATGTCTCTCGCCTCATAAGATGTTCTACGCTCTAGAGGAGAGGGCGGTATCAACACCAACTGTACTATCCGGGAAGCTATGGGTATATATTATTTTCAAATGATAGAAATTATAAAATTTATGTTATTTGATTTATGTATGTATTATATATTATATATTATGTATTTATGAATGTAGCTGAGCCATCGTATATGATGCACTAACAGAACGAGAAACAGAGTTAGTGTTAGTTGCATTATTAACTCATCCCATTCAAGTTGATAGTGAAAGTTCATTATGAATACAACTAACTAATGAGAATATGTTAAAATGGTAGTTATGAGAAAACAAGTCATAAAAAACAACTACAATACTGCTCATATTATCAGTTTGCATTAAGATATCCCAATGTTCAACAAATTGTCGCCAATATAGTATCCAAACGAAGTTATACAACAAAAAAATTCTTCTTAGTGATGATGATTGTCTAGATATAGAATATGACCGGATATGAATTTGACCGGCAGTACACTATAAAAGTTTGACGAATATGTGTTACGAATATCTTTAACCTAATCGAATTTCAAAAGAATTACCTGTTATTCCTCAACTTGGTTTATATTGGGTAAGACCTTGGGTGGCAATGTGTGATTCAAGACTATAATCAATGAAATTCGGGAGATCTGAAGATATTAGGATACACAAAACCTATTCACTTTTTTTTTTGTTTTCGATAGTTCCACAATTCTTTCACATAACTACAACGTATCTAGTCGTTTTTTTGCGATTTCGTACTTTGGATGTTGATAGTTTTGCAGCATTTCTCATCCAGAAATTACTGTAATTCACCAAACTTATCTTTCACCATGATGAAGGTTCCAAATATTTTATCTGTTGGTAATTTCTGCAAAATACGTTTTATAAAATGAAAACTTTCATACAAGCAGTGGTATATTGAACGGTCAAATATTACAAAAACAAAATATCTTTTTCAAAAATCTTTTATTAGCGTCTGTACAGGCCATCGTATAGCATACAGTTGAGATTCAGATAGACATTCAACGCAACCTCAATTCGGCAGTGATGAAGCGGTCGGAAACCTTGAAGGCTGGTTGGGAAATGAATGATGATTGTTCCATTCTATGACGTCATAACCTCTACCAGAAGATTGCTATTTCCTGTGCAAATTTCAGATTACCACAGAATCACGACCAGGAAATGATAAGAACACACAGTGTTGAGAAGACGAGTGACTATAAACTGAATATATCCATGAATTTTCCATTGATTGAATAATATTGAGTCAATTCAAGATATTGGAAATGAACTACATCACGGTGTAGTGATTTTATATTTATATATTCATATTATACAGGGTTGGGATATAGTATGGAACCAAACGACAACAACGATATTTATGAAAATTTTCAGGTAAGTGCAATGAAACAAAATGCATCTGGTATACTTTTTTTTGTCAATTATATACTTTCGGTTGAACCGAAAATGCCATCAACTACTTCAATTCAAATGGGATACCCTATATAGTTTCATAGATCTTGAAAAACTTTGTAAAAACGAGGGATATAGCACCTCAATCAACCTCCTTTGAGTTTTTTGCATTAGAGCAAAAAACTATTTAGATAAACTAATTGATGTTGTTCGTAGTAAGAAATAAACGAGTACTGTTAAGTACGTCTTTCGTTCCCCAAATAAATTTTACAATCACCATAACCGATCATCATCGAATTTTCAATACGCTCTTTTTCACTCAATTGGACCATTATGAATTGTACAAATCGTAAATTGTACGTTTATTCACTTACCTGCATGCATATTTACTAGGTTCCATACTTTATCTCAACCCTGAATATGGATACAGTGCAGAACACGAGGCAGAACCTAATATTGAATGGATGAAACCTGGTTTCCATATGGTTTCCTAGTTCTGAATGAATATACAGGTACTTCACGATAGTTGATAGAATATTTTATATTATTGAATTTTCAAGCTATTCATTCATTATGTTGGCCGATGGAAAATGCTACAATCTACAATATCAGTAACTATTTAATTTAGATTTCTAGCATCTGTAGCAAGATATATATTGATATGGAACTAAAGAATAGATTATTCATAATCTGAATAGAATTGTTGATATTTGAAATTATTTCCGAAAGAATATACCTACTCACTTCAATCCCTTACCTACCTGATTCTCGCATCCATTTAGACCTCAATATATGAATAATCATCTTCTACCCGACCCAAAGAAGAAAAAAACTATATTTCATACCCTTCTCAATAAAGTTTAGAATATCATAAAAACTATCAGATTTCAAAATCCTGGAGATTTACCCATAAATTTTAGTGACGGTCGCATAAAAAGGGCTTCTATGAGATCGTTTTTCTGAGAATACCTGGGTCCAATAAAGGGCCAGACCTACGAGGCAGAATCCAGGACCGTACCCAAATTATCGGGAAGCTGTGCTATCATTCAAAAATTTTGGAAAATGGCGTATCTTGTGAGTATCACTGAAGTACAATGCGATCTTCTATTAGAAACCAGTAGCAACTTTCATATTTCGAAAACAACGCCCTATGTACTGTGTATGCGATTTCGAACTGCAAAATGTGAACAGATCTGAAATATTCATATTTTCGAATTCTACTAATTTTTTTTGAAAGGAGTTTTTTTACGAGAAAATGGACAGCCTATTCGATTTAGGCACAGCTGAAATACCCTTATAAAAAAAATCGGAACATTATCACTCATATGGGGTGTAAGCTATTTAATGATTACAAATTTAAGTTTCTGCTTTTTTGATTCTCCTTGAATGGAATACAAGGAGATTAATATAAAGAGTGAATTGGTCACTTTATGAAGGAAGAAACCAAATACTCAGATCCTAAGTTCCTCTTGATAATTTCTACAGAAATATGTTTCTAGGATATCTGATTTTTTCTCTAAAAATTTCAACAAAAGTAATCGAATCGTGAGAATATCCGAATTATTACACACAAAATGAAAGAAGAATACTTTCCAGAGCCTATGGTATCCCCATTCGGTTTTCGGTAGGCCATGATTCTTATTTAACAGTAACATTGTGATCTCGTCATAATTTCAGTCTATTGAAAACGATGGCACAAAATCATTTGAACGTAGTTCTCACCTTCGACCATAAAACAATGGTCGAAGGTTCTCACGAATTTGTTTAAAAAAAGTTCAAAGCAGTGCGTTTTGGAGATAAGTTCTATAAGGATTCCTCAGACATTTGAAGATTTGGATCATATCTCAATTTGAATGATTTTGTTCCATAGTTTCTGAAGTTATGAAAATGTCGATATTATCTTTATTATTACACGATTACAACGTTTAAGTTCACGATTAGATAGTTATAGATACGATTAGATCATGGAACACTCATCTGAAACCGAATGGGGATACCATTGTGAGGTACCTACGTACTCCATTTTTGCCACTTTTAATTTTCTCTCAAGTACATGAGCTTAGTCCTATGAAGAAGTACTTTCCATTTGGAAGACATAACGGAAATATGACTTCAAAGACAGGTGTTCATGAAACTAGAAATCAGATTGCGGTAATTGATATATATGGTTAATAAATAGCTAATTTATCTAGACATCTAGGAAATAAAAATAGCAATTTTGAACGAAAACACCGCCAGAACGCACCTTCGCAATCCGCGGCGCGTCGCAAGAATGCTGGGAATCGAGCGGTTGTAGCAACAATGTTGGGAAAATATTTTCGAAACTCGAATTAATATTCTCAAGGTTTGCATACTATTATTTTTTCCACGCGGGGCGAAGCGGAGTTAGAGAGAGAGAGAGCACGAGAGAGGCTGGATTGAATTCAATGAACAATGCGGTAGAAAGTCGATTCTATCGGAAACAGGCGCCGTTGGACACAACAGGGCGATACCATAAATTCTTACTTTTTGGACTATTATCAGAAGTCTGGAACATTTATTTGACACGCAAGGTTCAACGAAAATCGAGAGAGTAACCACTCACTGAGAGTGAACCTGTCCCACTGATTGTGAAACTGTCCCACTGATTATATTATTACAAGATTCCATTGTATTTACTTGAGATTACGCAGACTTTACAGTGATTACACGAGAATCGTGTACAGATTTGCTCCTTAGGGGAAGGGACAGGGGGGAGCTAATTAGAGAAGCTATGAAATAGGTGGGAAAGACGGATTCAGTCACAGTTGGTTGGTCTATGAGAATAACAAGAAGCATAATTGAACAACCTGATAGGCTACCTTCCAAAAGATGGAAGAAAACATGAAATTAAAGTCAAGAAAGGAAGAAAGCAATATTTTCGAGTATGAAGGGTGGAACGTCTGTCAAAGTACTCAAAAAACACATTGTTTCTGAAAAGTACAAAATTTCGCTTAGCATATGAGCGCCCGTTTTAAATTATTTCGTTAGACTACTCGCTCGAAATTAGCCTTGTTTTAAAATATTACTATTATTGCTCAAAAAGTAGACAAAATTATTAATCATTCCTGAGGAGTACAACGCTCCGTGAGTTTTTGGCGTGTATCTTACATCTGTCTTCTTTGTAAATAATGTCAAAGTCACGATGACCGATGACACCATTTGCAAAAATATGATCATCTGTCAATTGGGTGATTACTTTCGCGCCACTTCTATTTGAGAATTATGGATTCTAGATTTCATGCAGCTATTCTCCGCAGATTGCGAACGAATAGCCTATACCACAGTTCAGAAACTAGAACAGCGTTTCTCATGGTGTGCTTCGCGGTGCCCTTGTGCTCCGCAAAGCATCCTGTAGGGCTCCGCCGGCAGTCATAATCTAATGAACACATGTATTGAAGTGGAATCTATGAGAATAAAGTAACCTAAGATAAAAATGAACTACCAAAACGAACGATTTAGGGTTCCGTTGAAAATACAGTTTTTTAAAAGGGGTCCGTCACCAAAAAAGTTTGAAAACTCCTCGCCTAGAAGTTTCGCGTCCATCCACGTCACCGACAGCACCCAGCGAGGCATCGAGAAATAGTCAGCGGCGTGCACTCGAGTCCTTCAGAATATTGTGGAGATTATTTCTTTGTTGTCCACATTACCAATTCACATCATAGCTGTTTTGATACTATATGACAGATGTGACTGTTGTGTTCCTAACTTGGTAGTTTGAAAAGTTTTAGTTAAAAAAAAATGGAAATTATTGGAAACAGTCAGTTTGTGGAATTTTCCGGCAAGTTGACCATTGAGTTGGACCCACGCGTTATATGGCTTTCATTGAAGAAATAAATTAATTCTAATGTTAAATTCATCTGCAAATTTATACTTGCATGAATCCACCTTTAGAATGCTTGCAGATCTCGACTGCGGCCCGACCTGAAAACTGACACAAACATACAATTTTCACACTAATTACAAATAAATATATTTTTCTACTGCTAAAAGATTTGATACCTACTTCTTACACTTTTAATAGTGGCAAAAGTTCGCATGCAGTGGGGAAAAAATAACTTACTCTTCCCACAATTCATTATCTATGATCAGATACCGCTTGGAAGTTCTCCAGTAGCTGACCAGACTTAATTCCCACAAATGTCAGTTTCAAATCTGAATACTTAGAAAAAACTATCGACTCAATTCGGTTGAAATATATTTCAGATTATTTAGAGGACGAAGTGAAAAAAAAACAAATACTGAATATTCAGAATAGTAGAACAATTTATTCCTAACAATTCTCCACTAATTACAACAGTTGATATCAAGATGATGTGATCATCAGTGTTCCGATATAAATCTTAGTAGCGCAATTGAAGCTATCACAAGCCTTGACTCAAGTAAAAAAAAAATA
The DNA here is from genome assembly GCA_963576655.1 of Gastrophysa polygoni. Taxonomy (NCBI): domain Eukaryota; kingdom Metazoa; phylum Arthropoda; class Insecta; order Coleoptera; family Chrysomelidae; genus Gastrophysa; species Gastrophysa polygoni. The sequence goes on from OY755090.1 coordinate 11,467,106, forward strand.
CAAACTACGACAGAACATTATATACATGAACAAAAAAGTCCAACCAATCACAGTCTCAATCTCACAATATGTCAACCAATCTTGAGATATCTGGAAATAGTGGAGGATCCGGAGATGTTGGATAGAAACGCGGGCAGCTCGCGCTTCTACTTGAGCAAAAATTTTTCAAAAAAATATTTTTTTACGGAAAAAAACGAAAAACACGTCTGAAATTATATACAGGGGCGTACATTTCGTGATATTCAAACTTACTTTTATGATCTCAACCGACGATGGAATATATAGTATTTTTATTTTTTCTTAAAAACCATTGTTACTGAAATTATCCATCTGGGTGGCTCGTTTTAAATAGGAGGTCATTCTTCAAGTTTGCATCAAAACATAAAGGAATATGTTTTCATGCTCATTTCGTCGTTCACCGAAAACACAGAAGTTCAACTACACATCACTAAGTCGACTAACAATACTGCGGTCATTAGCCGACTTTTAATCGGCTAACAATTCTGCGACTAACAAAACTGCTGTTAGTCCAGTCACAGTTGCAGAATTGTTAGTCGTCTTACAGTCGGCTAAAGATCGCAGTATTGTTAGTCGACTTGAAGTTTATTAACCGTCACCTTAAAAAAACGCATCACCTTGGGCCCTAAGCGCTTCCGTAGATTGTGTACGACGAATCGCTCAGAGTCCGTATGCTCGACTTAATCCCAACTGCAACTTTAACCTAACTTTTCTCGATGTAATTGTGTAAGACGCTCATCAGCTGCATCCGCACCTCCAAATTAACGTCATCCGTCAACTTCTGCAGGAACGGCAACAGCGACAACAAGAACTTCCTGTTGCCCATCGCGTCGTCTGTTCTGTCATCCTGCTGCAGCTGCGCCAGCAGCTGTAGCGCCTTGCCGCAGCTGTCGTCTGCGGCTGCGCGCTCTGTCTGCGCACTCGTAGACGCGTTCGGGTTGATTTGAACGAGTTGGACGGGCGTCAAGGTGCCTATGGAGCCGCCTATCGAGGTGATAGAGGGGTGGAAAGGGTTTTCCGCGGACTTTTCTCCGTTGGCTGTTTCGTCGTGTTCATTGATGTAGATGATGGAGGTGTTTCTGCAGATGAGCGGAGGAAGAGGTGATGAAAGTGACAATTTTCAGTGACAAAAACTATAGTGTATTAGTATAGCAAAAGTGCCAGCAAAGTTTCAGAGCAATCCGAGATAATTCATGATTTTGTGTGAAACCCCAAAGATAAGCTAGATCAGCAAAACATAGAGACCTGATGCACGCTTCTTTGCATGATCTCCCGGTGTTGCCAAATCGATCAAAAGCAACATGTTAGATAATCTTATCATTGAAATGATGGAACATGTAATCGGTAATTCGGAAGAAAATGACCACGGAAATGTGAAAAAATCAATTACTATCCTTAATATCCTATAACTATCATCGTTTATTACTCATATTTTCGAATCGAAGTAGTTCGAATGAAAAAACTCACGAAAGAGAAGATGACGTGGCAATAGTTATTTACCGTTTTCAATGCTTCTCTCTCTCTTTTTCTATCTTTCACAATTTCGACTGGATGTTGACTTCCATTTGTGGAATTACATGCAAAGTATTGTGTACGCAAATTCGTCACAATGTTACTCCTAGCTAGAGAGTGACAACGTTTGGAATCAAATTCGATGTGAATTGGCCGTACACATACACACACATAACTAAATGATATAACTATAAAATTTTGAAATTTCAATCATCCTTTATAACAACGCCTGAAGTGAACGCATCGGTGAAAACTTAGAGCTCACTATCATCAAACTCTAGTGTTTGAGTTACTATATCTGGGATCAACGTATTCTCTAAAACAAGTCATGGATTCCAGAGTTTAGAGGGTATGAGATTCAGAGTTTTCAGCGGTGTTTCAGATTTTTTCAATATTCCAATATTTCATACTCTCCCATCACTCCCGGTTTCACCGGAAACGACCCCAATTTTTGAATTTCAAATGGAACTCCCTGTATATTTTCACTCTTCTGGGCATTCGATCATATATTTGATTTTTCAAAAACAATTTCATTTCCGCTTTTACAGTGCGTTGTACTCCTTTCAATCAATCTGATGGACATGAATGATGCAATTTTGAAATAAAATCCAATTCTTGAAGCCAACACTATATTATATTCCCAACCTTTATGCCTTCAATATCTTCATTATTCCATTCCACGCATATACACTATTCTTGTCAGATGCTGTAATCAATTTTTTTATCTAAAAATGGATATTTCATGAAATGAGGACAGTAAACATTCCTTTTGGGACTTATCTGACGATAGTTCAATTGATGTATTACTGAAATTATTTCGGTATGGGAGAACCCTGAAAACCATAAAAAAGCCAATATGTGAATTTGCGGTGTGAAGGAGGCAATATAAATCCGGAGCGATAAAGGCGGTACCAGGTGATAAGAAAAATAATTTATGTATCTAACTCCAACTCACTGTCGCGTAAAATTTAGTGTAAAATTCGTCTTGGGGCGTTTGCAGCTATATTTATTCATTGCCCAGTATTTTCCGAACGATATGCCGAATGTACGAAAGTAGGTTTTCTTCTGATTTTTCAAAAGAAAAATCCTATTTTCAATCCATAATTTCCTAGAGGATCCTAAATATAACGCCTACTTACTCTAATGAGTCAGCAGTACAATCCATTTCATCTTTCACTTTCTCTTCGTCGTCGTCAGGGAGAATGTTCCTGGAGGAAAATATTATAACAATAGATAATTATTCAGAATTTGAAGAATCCTCCATTTGATATCAAAACATGTTGGGATTGATACTGTTTAATAGTGTAACACTTACTTCATTTGTTTATTGCTGATAAACGGTTTAAGAAAAGACATTTGGTCGTGGTAAATATACTTCTTCTTCTTCTTAGGATTTCCTTCTAACGCGTCCATCTGCTCCCTCTTCAATATTCTCGTAAAATTATCTTTTAAATTTTTCCATTTTATTTGGAACTCCTTAACTGAAAACAGTTCGTCTTAGTTACGCACAATTCTTATAAAGATATTTATCCAGATAAATGGATTTCAATCAATGTTCATGAGATTTTCACATTCTGAAAATATGACAGTATTCACAGCAATCATGTATTTGACTGTAGTTCGCTTGTTTGAGTCACTGTGTAGGTTATAAAAATGTATAATACTATAATATATGTAGAATACTCTATGTATGTTTTGTTATTCTGCAGAATCCATTTGTGCGGAAATAATACCAGCCAAAAATCACAGAATAGGACTATCCTGAATGATACAGGGTACGCAAAACTGGATAGCGTATTGGAAGTATCTGGAGAATGGAGAGAAATATATTTTTTAAATTTTCACATGTGCACTGTCGTCAGATTTAGTGTTACTAGAAGCAATTTTGAAATTTCAAATGGAATACTCTATATATCAAGGAATTCTCAGATTCTACAAAAGATTCTAGCACATTTGCTATAGCATATCCCATAGCTATCTATCACCTTTTTTGACATATGAATTGATTTTATATTTTGGAAGGCAAAAACTGGCTCATCATTGTCCATTACGGACAGAAAGCCGAACAGAAAGTTGAAATTTTTACAGCGGCTTTCAAAAACATAGGTATCTCATAAATTTTGACGCAATTGAACTCGCAGTTTGAAAAAAGGTTCGTTAAACCCCGGTAGAAATAAACTCAAAAAAGCAATATTTTTAAACACCCTGTGATTTTTATCACCCATAAATTGAAAGCTCAATTTCCAAATGACAGTCTCTATGCTGCCTCTCTCTCTATAAAATTATTGTAGCGGGCCATGACTCAAATCTGTCACAGAATTGAAAAGGTGAAGTCTGAGGATAGCAAATTCTTATATCAGAGGACAAATTTCAAATTCATTCTGCATTCATGGTTAGTGTAACAAAATAATATCACGAACATGCAGAAAGTGTTGTATGACTGATTTTCACTGATATTTTTTTTTATACAAGACCAATTAATCAGCCACTGAGATAGTTCACATGTTATATCACTAAACCAGGAAAACTTTGTCAGTTTGGTCAGTAATTAAAAAATCACATTTTTTCACACCCTGTACAATAGTCAGTCAATATGCGTCAAGAGTTATAAAATACCTAGGAAGACTAGTTAAGCGTAGCCAAGGATACCTAGTTTCTTGAAGCAGCTGTGAAATTAGCTGTACTTGCCGTCGAATATCAAAAATTAATTCATTTGTCAAAAACAGTGAGAGATAGCTGGAAGATTCATTCAGAATTTCCTGTAGAATTCGAAAATATAATAACTTATTGGGTGTTCTATTTTAAATTTCAAAGTTGCTCTTAGTAACACTAGATCTGGCAACAGTGCACTTGTGAAAATATTTTCGAAAGCTAGATCTCAGCTCCCTAGCACCCCATAACCGAACTCAAAATTTCTTTCCTTTTAAAGATACTTCTGATGCGCCATCGAGTTTGGCGTAGATACCCTGTATACCGATATTCCTGGATCACGATATAACCAGGAAAATGTTCTTAAATTCACAAACTTAGATGTCACAGTCCACAAGATATTGTTGAAACGATAAAGGTACGTTCACAATACAGCGTTTAAATTCTTTCGAATTATTAAACCTACCAACCTACCTACTTTCTCATTTATATCTCTACTTCATATTCTTATAGGCATTCATCGTAGTTGTTATTACTCAGCACCAAGTTAAATTGAATGAAAACCATTCAGTTAGGCGAGCATCATTTGTAACTATTGCCGCATGACGCAAATCCTGAAACGTTTCATAGGGAACACACCTAAACGTGCCGAGGGAAAACATGTACAGCGCTTAATATCGCTACGCGACTATTTTCAAAACGCTATACGCATTCTTGTTCGTAAGAGACTTTTCGTAGTCTATGATCGAGGCTTCAGCCTTCTTCGAACGTAACTTACCGATGCTGTCTTTATCTAGCTCGTCGTAGGTGTCCCAAACCTCTCGACCGCATATTTTCTCTGCTATAATCTCCCAAGCTTTTCGCTTCAACTCAGTGTTATGGCCAGAGTGCGTCCGATTGTCATATATCACGGGATGCTTCTTAACTTCACCCAAGAGAACGCTGGCATGGACGGTTCTGATTATCTCCATTGCACAACGATATTTTTGTCACACTCTCCAAAATTGTATTTCGTCGTTTTTGTTCAGAATCAGACCTCTTTTCAGTCACATGGTTTTGGCGTTTTTATAGTTTCCGCGTTTTTCAATAGCGTGATACGTAAACAGCTGACGCAAACGTTTTATATTGACTGTGGAGTGTTCGGTGACGTATGGGAAACGAGAGAGCTTCGTGCGGTGTACGGCGTACTACGCGACAGTTGGCAGCAATGCAGTCAAAAATGGATTTCAGTGGCGCCGGGAGGAAAATGCTAGAATCAATATACCTTATTATATTCTATTGTAGGAATATAGTAGGTACTTGCTGTATTTGTTTCTTCGGGACATTCTGTTTATTATCTTTCATAAGTCATAAAATAGATTGCTTAGGTCATCTTCATCACAGGTTTAATGTTACGCAGTTTAGGAATAGGTAGGTAGGTATGTATCAATATGAAACAGATGAGTTCGTTGATCAAAACAGTGTTGCGTTTCAGTTCAATCGATATGGTCGAGAAATATATCTTTCACAATTCTTCACATCTCAATGATGTATTCGATTACCCTGTATATATAGGGCGACCGATTAATCATTAGCGACGTGTTGAAACAACGAATTAATTGGATCTAATCAAGTATTCCATACGACCCGTCGTAGACCGTAGTTTTCTCCACTTCAGAAAAAAAAACGCCTATCATTTTCTTGCGTTCGATGTGTATCGAACGCAATTAGATTTAATTGATATAATGACGTAATTGCACTAATTAGAAAATAAAGCCCAGGAGAAACTGTATTACGGCGTCTCCTAATACACATGACGAAATAAAAAGAAGGCATTCTCGAAAATATATAGAGCTACACAGGAACATAATGATGAATTTCGTGGAGCTACTACCTATTTGAGCTATCGATTTTGCTTCTTCATTTTGACTCTTATAACTCCATCAGGTCGAGACTGAAGATTGTCGATGTAGTTATAGCACACAATGGAACCTATTCGACAGACGCTGGTGTCAATTTCCGATGACCTCACAAAATTGCCAATGACATTTTTCAATCAAGAACTCGAATCGAATCAAACAGAAAGTGTGTTTAATGAAGTCAAGAACTGAGAAAATAAACTATTGTGAATTGCAATTGTGATCAATGTATGTCATTTCAGTTAAATGAGTGGGAGAAATGTATTCACTAATTATATGGATTATATAATAAAAAATAACTGATGTATGTGTAATAATAATAATTGAAGTAACCCTCAAAACGTCTAGATTTTTTCCATATTTTGAGCTTAGGAAAAAGGGCATTCATTGGTCTTGTTGGCGATCTGAACAAGTAAAGCGAATCACTCGAAAATATGGTAGGTACGTTGGTTTTTTCATGTTATGAGAATTTGTGTTTATGGTTAATCTGATGACAAACTCAAGAGTCAGTGGTGATCTAATCAATAAACTTTCATGGACAACCTGTACACATCAGGTATTCGAGTTGCGGCGCACAGTGGCCGCCTGATATTGAAATTTAAGAACCAAGCCGATCATACCGTCGCTTCGTTTACATGCAATGCGGTGCACTTCGCTCACCAGGCCATGCAATGCAGCATTGCCAGGTTGGCGGAAAAAGTCTGAAAATTTGCAAAACTAACGAAAACTTGTGGAAGACTTTCTTTCATCCCAATTAAAAAAAACAATGAAAATACGAAAATTTTACACAGGTATTTTTTTTTTAAATTCGCATCAGGTCATTTTGATTTCTAATTTCTTGTGAAGGTACTTCATAGCTCTATGTAGAATTTTGTGATATACCGATCCCTGGCTGGCCATTGGGTTGATTTATGCAAGATTTGGGTTTACCCTGTACAATATATGTATGTCATAAATTTCTACTTCGCACTGAAAGTAAGAAGTAAAAATAGCTTTCGTTCAATGTCTGTGATAATGGCGGCAACAATGACATATGACATTGGTAGTATGTTCATAAGTTTTAGCTTGAGGAAGACTGAGTAGACTGAATAGAGTTGTGTTATTTTTTTATTCGAGGCAGATATGAAAGTCAACATGGTGAAGATAATTCAATTACAACAAACATGTTAATCCTAATTGAATTCAGTTTAATTGTTCATTTGAGACTGAGAGTGCTTTCTCAACAAAACTAATTATCAATTATATAGCAATGGATGCACTGGACACATATTTTGCACAATATCCATGAATTTCAATCGAGAAACTGAAAAATCAAACATATTTCCCGCACTAAAGGTCAATTACTCAGGTCAATTCTTGAATGTGAATTTAAATTTGGAGTCGCTGGTGTTATCAGGCTTAGCTCGAGCCAGACATCAGACAAAAGTGCGTGTTCCATCAAGTCAACCTTTTCCCTACCTACAAAATCGTCCAACTCATCTTTGTTGCACGAAATATGTTGGAACACAAGCTGTTCAAGAATATCTCGTACCCTGCATGATTTTCTGAAAATCATGTCTCAGTCGATATCGACATATGCAGGCAAAACACTAGTGAACTTTATCTCAAGATATCTGTCACGAACTTGTCTTTTTTTGGTTATTTTAAAAAAGATGTATGTATGAAGAAGTAAGTGTTGACAGTCGAAATAATGTTTTCTCACGACTATCTATGAAAACGGCAAATACCACACTATTTTGTTATATGAAAAGTAGCCCATTTCGCTATGGCAACAGGAAAGTGGGAAGTGAGATACACTAGTGTGGAAATATTTTGAAAACGCACGCTTGCAGTGATTGATGATTGTAATATTTTTCCTGTGAATTTTATTGCTGGTGTCATCACATAGTGGTACTTATCTTATGTTTAGATTGATTTCGTATGCTAATCCTTCGGAAAATTATGTATACATTACATGAAAATTATGTATAACAACCTCGAAAAAATACTGCGGATACATGACAATGACATATTAAGGCGTGGGCGATAACAAATCGAAAATATCGATAACCAAAATCCATCTATGTTATGGATTCATATTATCAATAATAATTGATGATCTCGATATACAGGGTGTCCTTAAAAGGTCTTTACAAAAAGCTACCACATATTCTTCAGACCAAAACAATTCGATACAAGCAAACTTACCTCAGTAAAAAGTTGCTTAGTTTGGGCGCTAGACGGCTCTGAAGTTGAAATTTTCAAATCGATTTTGCTTCATAACTTTTGAACGGCTCATGAGATTTTTTTCAAATTTGGTACGTTGGCATAGACTCATCGGGCAATGAAACTCATATCATAATCATATTGAATATCATTCCATGGGCGTAGAACTTGATTTTTTCAGTAAATAAACATCTAAAACTCCTACGCCAATGGAAAAAAATTAGTTTCAATATGAAATCTGAATTATTCAACTCATTCACTACAAAAAAGGTACTCTTGACAAAAGTCGATTCCTCTCATGGTTTCGACAAAATTTTAATTTTAGTGATTTAGAGCATAATTAATAATAAAACGATTAACAGATATTTCATAAAAATTGTTCAAAATGTTCACCATTTTCACGTATACAAAGATTTATACGACGCAAAAAGTTGAGATGTACTTTTTGCATAGGTTATTTCTATTGAAAATAAGTAGCACTGGTTTTTTTTTTCTGAAGACTATTATTATCTGCTCGAAAACAGTGATATTCACATTCTTGGTTTCCATAGTTTCATCTGTGTTGATTTGTCGAGTTTTATTGACGTTGATTGTTGATATCGGACTTTTCTGATTTATCATGGCCGTACAATACACCAATGAAGAATACACCGATATGTTATTGGTATTCGGATATTGTCAAGGAAATGGTCGAGAGAGTGTGAGGGTGTATTCGGCAAGGTTTCCAAATCGTCGCGTACCAAGCCACCCAACCTTTGCTGCAGTTGAGAGACGTCTTCGGGAGACCGGTCATTTTGCTCCTAGAACTGGTGATTATGGAAGACAGCGTTATGTAAGGATTCCCGAAGTCGAAGTAGAAATTTTAGACCGTATTGAAGAAAATCCAGAATTGAGTACTAGACGGATAAGTAATGAACTAGAAGTTTCTAGGAATGCCGTTCATGAAGTACTAAGAGAACAATTATTATACCCATACCACAAGACGCCAGTTCAAGATTTATTAATCCATGATTCACAAAGTCGTCTGATGTTTTGTAGGTTCATTAATTTGCAAAGAGAAATGAATCTGAACTTTGGAAAGAATATTTTGTTCACTGATGAAGCCTGTTTCACGAGAAGAGGAATAACTAATTTTCATAATGAACACGTTTATGCAATTGAAAATCCTCATTCCATTAAAATAAACCATTTTCAACACGAATTCAAAATCAACGTTTGGGCTGGAATAATAGGAAATTTTATAATTGGTCCTGTCATACTTCCACAAAGATTAACAGGAGACATGTATTTACAACATCTACGAAATACGTTGCCAAATTTGTTGGAAGATTTACCACTCCAACATCGGGTAGATATGTGGTTTATGCACGATGGAGCTCCACCACATTTTTCGGTGGATGTTAGGAATTTTTTAAACCAACAGTACCCAGACAGATGGATAGGTAGAGGTAATGATGCACCCGTGAATTGGCCACCACGTTCTCCAGACTTAACACCGATGGATTATTTTGTATGGGATTATCTCAAGTCTACGGTTTACAAGACCCCTGTGAATACTGTAGAACAATTATGGCAACGTATCCAACAGGCGACGAATAATCTTACAGGCGATGAAGAAGTTATGCAAAGAGTACATTTCAACTTTTTGCGTCGTATAAATCTTTGTATACGTGAAAATGGTGAACATTTTGAACAATTTTTATATAATATCTGTTAATCGTTTTATTATTAATTATGCTCTAAATCACTAAAATTAAAATTTTGTCGAAACCATGAGAGGAATCGACTTTTGTCAAGAGTACCTTTTTTGTAGTGAATGAGTTGAATAATTTAGATTTCATATTGAAACTAATTTTTTTCCATTGGCGTAGGAGTTTCAGATGTTTATTTACTGAAAAAATCAAGTTCTACGCCCATGGAATGATATTCATTATGATTATGATATGAGTTTCATTGCCCGATGAGTCTATGCCAACGTACCAAATTTGAAAAAAATCTCATGAGCCGTTCAAAAGTTATGAAGCAAAATCGATTTGAAAATTTCAACTTCAGAGCCGTCTAGCGCCCAAACTAAGCAACTTTTTACTGAGGTAAGTTTGCTTGTATCGAATTGTTTTGGTCTGAAGAATATGTGGTAGCTTTTTGTAAAGACCTTTCAAGGACACCCTGTATAATATCGATACTATAATAACGAATTTTTATCGATATCATTGAAAATTGTCGATATATCAATAAATTTGCATAGCCCTATACATAACGCACAGTTGAGTCAGTTGAGTGAAGTTGGGTAACAAAGATGAGAGTTGAAATATTCGAAGTCTGTCGAGCTTGAATGAATTGAATGTACACAGATTTATTCTCATGAAATCGACATAGGTATTGTCATCAAATCATCTAACGGGTCTCTGCTTGGGTATTCTCGTTCTTGACTGCGGTATTTTGGGTTGCGTGGTAGCTGAGAACAATAAGTGAAACTGACTAGAAACATTATGAGTTTATCTACTCAGATCTCATGAACATTCATTATGCTCATAATGCAAATATTTGGGGTCGTAGGAAAAATAGTGTACATTACTCGTAAGAAATTTTGTTTCATGCACTAGATACATTTCAAATATCTACTCATGCAAAATATGGCACTTTCCACACTAGTAATATACTATTGTGAGAAAATAAAATTGATATTCAAGCCGGCGGCAGCAAAAGTAATATATATTGCAATATTGTATTGTACATCATAATTCCCGATACAATTCTATAACCTTTATCAAGTACTCGTGCAGTCGCTGGTAGATTTGCGATTTCTCTAATTTTATTCGTTGAATATAATTGATAAGTAGAAAGTCTCATTCTAAACCATACTCATCAGCAATTCTGGAACATCTACGAAAATATCATCTGAAAACCAGGATTGGGTAACTGTGAGACACGGATGAAAATGGTTATTTCTGTAACCAGTGCCAAAACAAAGGTGTGTTTTTGTTGCACGAAGCATGAAGTTTGCAGATCAAGAAAATGTCGAGAGCTGCAACCAAGCTAAGTGCGACAAATTCTTTTCGCACCTGTTGCATACAATATGTTTTTGAATATTTCTTCAAGATATTCAGATTTCAAACTGACAACTGCGAATTAGTTCACTGACAGCCACATGGTGTCCATGGAAAAGTAGGACGAATATACGGTCGGTATCAGAGCAAATTCATATGGTTGATTATCATTGATTCATTCCGTAATCAACAGTGCAAAAAGCAAGTTACTTTTTGCACAAGTGCAAAATCATAGAAAAATAAACTTTGTGTCAAATTAAATCTACCACCAACACGCCACTGTCCTTCAGTAATCAGTAGATAGATGAAATCACAGTGCTGCCATCTTACCCATATGTCAAGGGGAGAAAATTCTGGCAGCGTTGCCAAGACTCTACTAAGTCATCAAAGCCTTGTATCCATACAAAAATACTCCCTAGACATCTTGCAAGATAATTATATCGATCTTTGATTGATTGTTATTATAAGCATTGATATTAGTCGTGTTCATTATACTGAAATAAATCGAATATCAAAGGCCAATTAGAATCATCCGTTTATAGATAATTTCTAGTTTAGCTTTTGAATGTTTTATGACGCGATAAACTGCTGGCAGTTGGAGAGAAATGATTTTCCTCGAATATTCTCTATTTGTAAGTACATAAAAGTGAATGAATTGAAAAACATATTTCAAAACCTGTATTCCGAAAAATTATAGTTGCGTGAATGAATCATGTGTCCACTTCACGATGTACTACAATCCCACTTCATAAATAGATTCAGTATCATTGTGATCTAATCTGTGTGACGATATAGAATTGATAAGTCTTCAAGTGATCACTATTCAGGAACTTTCTCTACAAAGCTTGGCAACGCCGCATGCATCATTCACGAAAGTAAACATGGCGTCGCTCAGGCCTCGCTGTTGTCAGTTGCTATCAAAATATTAGTTTATAGGTCGTCTACGCCAAAATGGATAACAAAAAATCGCCGATACGCCGCGCCAAACGTTCAGCCAAAGTTCTTGAGGACAATTTCTGGGATTGCAGTGTGTGCACGTTTAGAAACACCGCGGAAGCATTCAAGTGTCTGATGTGCGATGTAAGGAAGGGCACCTCGACGAGAAAACCTCGGATAAACCCGCAATTGGCGGCCCAGCAAGTAGCCAGCCAGTTTCTACCGGCGACCAGCAACCCGAAAAAAGAGAAAAGAGACAAGAAATCGATGAAGAAGCGTCGGCACCCACCGAGACTGAAAAACGTCGACAGGAGCAGCGCCCAAACCAGGGAGGTAACGGTAAATAGCGTCACAGTGGTAATTACCGAGTATAAACCAAAAATTAAGACGTCGGAAACCGTCTCCAGCTCGAGTTCTTCGGACCACGGTTCGCAAAGTGAGTCAAGCATGGATGCACGATGAAAAACGCAAAGGAAAAGCCCGCAGAACACTTGTTGGAGTGTCGAAATAGTGTCTAATGTCGTTGACACTGTGGTCCGAGGACGTTGACACCGGTCGGTGCGTGCGCGTGACGTCAGTGATATTTATTTTGTTTTTATATAAAACTGCCCTACATAGGATGAATTGTATTTATTGAATTTAGGTATGTGATGGAAAAATCCTCAGAGATTTAGCGCTCAGAATAATTATTTCATATCTTCTCTCTCCACTATCAACATTCTTTTGTGGTGAATGAGCGTAAGGTCTTTTTTGGGGTCCACCTAGGCAGGTAAAATTTGTATAATGGTTTGGCCAGATACCTGAAAGAACGGAATTTACTGACCAAATAAAAAAATATTCCAGTTGAAGGTTATCCACGAACTCCCTACATTTAATTTGCTGCCGATAATATAATTATATCTATTCCGGTAGGTACATAATATTATTGATTTTAATTCTTGACTCAAAATTCGTAAGTTATCTTATTCAATTATGATTTATGTCAAACATTAGTTTAGGAAGTGATAATAATGTTGCACTTTTGCTCCAATGTTAAAAATATGTTTGGCAGCCCGAGAGTAGGTAATTACCTATCCACGAAATCCCTAAATCTAATTTGGTGCCGATAATAGTAATTATATCTATTCGAGTAGGTATATATTATTTTTTTTCTCGACTCAGAATTCTGATGTTATCTTTTTCAATTATAATTTATGTCAATATTGATTCAGGAAGTGATGATATTGCTTCACTTTCACTTCAGCAATGATACAAATAGATTTATCCCCAGTAGGTAGGTACCTATGGTGTTCAAAATTTATAATCAAAATATTATATTTTATATAACAATAACAATATCGTTTTCTGAAAGAATGAAAACGTTTTTCGAATGCTTACAATGGACTTGGGACTTATTCAACTTCATCCTTATGAGGTAACAATATCCATATTTTCTTATGAAATATAATCTAATTGCAGGAAAAAAAAACTAGTGGGAGAATTTATTGAAATCTATTTTCTTTTACCTATTTTTCAAAATGAATATAAAAACCAAAAGAACCTCGAGAAGAAGTCACATCTAAGCAATATCTGAAAAATAGAAGGTTTGGACGAAGGTTCCGATAAGGTAGTTCTGATCAAATTTAATAGTTATCCATTTTCCAAAATGTTTGGTATATTTTATATTGAAATCGTCTATGAGTTTGATAGCTCCGAGGCTAGCTCCATTTTGGAATGAATTCAGGATATCTCATGAATTTCGATGATGTCGAAATTTTATTCTGGGCGATCTAAATCTCCACTATTTTTCTCTGTGATATAATAAAATTATCTCTATGAAGTAGATCATTCCATATTTATGGAAAAACGATCTAATTCGATCAATTAGTAATCGGAAGGTTCGATTACAGGGTGATTCTACTTTAACCATTGCCATTATCAAGCCGTAATTATTGATTCACATGGTAATTTATCAATTTTAAGATACACCAATGAGTGAATATAGCAGATTTTCTTCGGCTTTTGCCACAGAAATGTTTTTGAAATTCATTCATCTTATAGAATCACAGGGTGTGCAAATAGGATCATCAATATGAATCTAATTCGAGAGGCGGCTTTTAGATGTTTTTACACAAAATCTACTTGAAAACGAATCGACTAAAGAATTCCTATAATAGTCCACTGCCTAACAGTTATACCAAATGTTGTTCACTGGAATTAGTTTAAATCAACTCTCATAATCTACTACAAATTAACATATGTTTACCAATAATTGGAAACTGGAAGTGAATGGCATCCAAAAAATTTTATAAAGTTCAACCTCTTATAGACTCGATTATTAGTCCTATGAATAATTGTTCTTTACCATATGAATATGCCATTTTCCATTCTCAACGGTGGTTTCGAATGTGCATTGAATGCGCCTGTTTGAACATTTTCGAAAGTTTCGTAAAAATTGATTTTCTCTCGTTGTTACATCAAATGGTGTTTGTAAGGATATTATTGTATGTAATTTGATATTCGAAATAAATGAAATTGTAATTATTTATGGTTTTTGTGTTTCATTTTGATGGTTCATGTACTAGGTACTCAGAATCTAGACTGATATCAATGTGAGACTTCAGTTGAGACCAAAACTGAAAAAAAAATTGTTGTCTGAGGAATGTTGCAAAATCGATGAAAAAATGCAAATTAGGTGTAATGATTTCCAAAATATTCACAAAATATCTCTTATCTAATTTACAAATCCAGGTAGGTACAATTGCATTTGGAATTTTTCTTGATATGTTTCCGAAAATTTTGACATTTCATTTCTTTTTCTCAATGCCAAATGGAAAATTCACGGTGGCAGCAAATAAAATATTGAAACTGATGCATAAAATCATATGTTTCAAGTACCTTACATACAGAGTGGACCAACAGTGGGACGAAGCGAGATATAGCAGCTCTGCTATTGAAGATGGAAAAAATTCACAGGAGTTGTAGGTCCAAGAGATGCTATTTTTCGAACTATATATTAAAACTTGACATATCAAACTTATGTTTTTTCTAATGGAACACCCTATATGTTCCAACATATATGGATTCTCATCAAATGATGCTTACTTCTTTTTGTTTTTTAAAATCCCGAAGTAATAACCGTTTTTCCGGAAATGCAGGCATCTGCAGGCGTCTGCTACTTACAATTTCAAGAATTTATTCAATCTTTCGAGTTGATCAATCACAAAGTACACAGGGTGGTCAGAATAACACTTCAACTTTCTCGATTTCCAAATGCAAATAACTCATTTTTTTTTCAAATGGCACACCCTGACTTTTGACTGATATTGGGTTTGACGTAGCTAAACACTATATCGTTATTTACCTGTAGGATCAAAGCAGGAAGCATTATTTGTGAGCTCGTCTGGTTTGTCTCCTAGGAATCGCGCGTGGTGGCATAATAGATGATATTTCCGTTGAGCACCGACCGTGGAAGTACCTATAAAAAAGGCATAGATCGCCGACCTTTCTACGATGATCTAGAGAGGTCAATGATTTGGTGAGTGTTGTATCATCGACTAGGCGAATAGCTCTCTTCTGAATTGAATCGAAGAGCTTTAGCGTATGTTTGGGGGCTGAGCTCCAAACATGTGAACAGTACTCCAGGACAGGTAGAATTTGTGCTTTGTAGATCATAAGCAGTTGCACGGAATAGGAAACCAAGTTTTTGTGAAGCAGTTTTCGCAATGGACCTCACATGATCGTCCCATGAGAGAGCACTGTTGGTGGTGACACCTTGCATGGATATTGACGACCTCATACGAACAGCTTTTTCAAAAATAAGGACCTGTATTTTTTTTTTAATTTTCATGAAGGTGACCATATGCCTTCAGAGCGCATCGTTTTTCTATTTTATTCTACAAAGTGAGATTCAAAAAAAATAATGACTTTGTCAAATTTTCACTGAGACAAACAGTGGAGTGATATTTTTCATGTTGTTACCAGCTCAGTCGCCTCCTAGGAAGCTACTGGAATGATCAAACAATGATGCACACGAACTTGGAAATCTTTGATTTTTTTTGTAAATTGACTAATTCAAGCACCTGTATGTTTTTCAGGAATTGACAGATTTTCTTGCGGTTTTTGGTATCAGATATTTCATTGACTGCAAGAACACTTCCCACGGGTGATTCTTGGAAATTCTTCTTAATTTGCCATTAGAACAAATTTTAGATTTTTTTCAACTCCAGTGACAAGAAATATTAAGAAGAACTGATCTTATAAAAGATTGATTATTTTTGTTCCAATGGAACGTAAAGTGACTGAGTCATAATTTTCAATTTCGATGGATATCTCAAAAACATTGAGGGCTATGAAAATTTTGATCGAGGCATTCTTCATTTCACAAAAAAATAGGAAGTAATGTGAAAACCACAATTTTTTCCACTAACTTCCGACTCCAAAGTCAGAATTTGAAGTTCTTCAATTCCTACTTCAATCACGGAATTTCACATGTGATATAAAAGTATCTTCCACTAAATTTCAATCAAAATTTACACTAAATAGTTTGAAATAACGAGTTCATTATAGGAATTCCTCTCGATACCGACATCAATCACAGAATTTCACTTAATATTCAAAAATATTTTCCAATAAATTCCGACTTCGAAGTCAGAATTCTATAAAATTACGATTTCAATTTCTAAATATTATTGACTACTGACTTGAAAGTCGGAATTTCATCAAAATCCGACTACATTCTCGGAATTTGACAAAGTTTCGACTTCAAACACGGAATTTTACATTATATTGTGATATTCATTTTTCAGCTTTTAATGGGATTTTCTCATCAGCGTGAAAGCAGCCACAAGTTCCAGCCACGAATCCGCTGAGATTTTAGGGCGCGCGACAAACCACCAACGGTCGTGCAATACTGAAATTCGTGGCTCGAGCCACAAACTTCTTCGGAAGTGCTGACCGATTAGATTGATCTTTGCAAAACTACGAAAAATCATGGCCATTCTATCGTTGAAAAAAATCGATTTCTCTTCATGCATATACAGTGTGTATAGAAATCGAACGGCGATGCAGATAAACTGATATTTTGGAGATCTCAATTCTTCCTGAATGCAAGGAAAACGATAAATCTCTCGATAAATCTCAAACTTTGAAAAATCATAACTCTGTTAATAATAGCAATAAAATAGATTTTTCTTCGGAAATATACAGTGTGAGTGGTGTTCAATGAGATCTATATAATCCAGTATTTTGCCGGGCAGGATTTTTCCCAAATTCGAACACTCAAACTTGCGTGAAATACGATAAATCCCATACTTTGAAAAATCATAACTCTGGTAATAAGAGCAATGAAATATATTTCTCTTCAGGAATATACAGTGTGAGTGGTGTTTAATGAGATCTATATGACCCAGTATTTTGCCGGGCAGGATTTTTCCCAAATTCGAACACTCAAACTTGCGTAAAATACGATAAATCCCAAACTTTGAAAACTCATAACTCTGGTAATAAGAGCAATAAAATATATTTCTCTTCAGAAATATACAGTGTGAGTGGTGTTCAATGAGATCTATATGACCCAGTATTTTGCCGGGCAGGATTTTTCCCGAATTCGAACACTCAAACTTGCGTGAAATACGATAAATCCCATACTTTGAAAAATCATAACTCTGGTAATAAGAGCAATGAAATATATTTCTCTTCAGGAATATACAGTGTGAGTGGTGTTTAATGAGATCTATATGACCCAGTATTTTGCCGGGCAGGATTTTTCCCAAATTCGAACACTCAAACTTGCGTAAAATACGATAAATCCCAAACTTTGAAAACTCATAACTCTGGTAATAAGAGCAATAAAATATATTTCTCTTCAGAAATATACAGTGTGAGTGGTGTTCAATGAGATCTATATGACCCAGTATTTTGCCGGGCAGGATTTTTCCCGAATTCGAACACTCAAACTTGCGGAAAAAACGATAAATCCCAAACTTTGAAAAATCATAACTCTGTTGATATAAGCAATGCAATTGATTTCTCTTGTAAAATGTACAGTGTGAGTGGTGTTTCATGAGATCTATATCACCCAGTATTTTGCCGGGCATGATTTTTATTGAATACGAACACTCAAACTTGCGTACAATACGGTAAATCTCAAACTTTGAAAAATCATAACTCTGTTGATATGAGCAATGAAATTGATTTCTCCTGAAAAATGTACAGTGTGAGTGGTGTTCGATGAGATCTATATCACCCAGTATTTTGCCGGGCATGATTTTTCCCGAATTCGAACACTCAAACTTGCGGAAAAAACGATAAATCTCAAACTTTGAAAAATCATAACTATGTTAATGAAAGCGATGAAATATATTTCTCTTCAGATATATACAGTGTGAGTGGTGTTCTATGAGATCTATATCACCCAGTATTTTGCCGGGCAGGATTTTTCCCAAATTCGAACACTCTAACTTGCGTAAAATACGATAAATCTCAAACTTTGAAAAATCATAACTCTGGTGATAAAAGCAATAGAATATATTTCTCTTCAGAAATATACAGTGTGAGTGGTGTTCGATGAGATCTATATCACCCAGTATTTTGCCGGGCACGATTTTTCCCGAATTCGAACACTCAAACTTGCGTAAAATACGATAAATCTCAAACTTTGAAAAATCATAACTCTGTTGATATGAGCAATGAAATTGATTTCTCCTGAAAAATGTACAGTGTGAGTGGTGTTCGATGAGATCTATATCACCCAGTATTTTGCCGGGCATGATTTTTCCCGAATTCGAACACTCAAACTTGCGGAAAAAACGATAAATCTCAAACTTTGAAAAATCATAACTATGTTAATAAAAGCGATAAAATATATTTCTCTTCAGATATATACAGTGTGAGTGGTGTTCTATGAGATCTATATCACCCAGTATTTTGCCTGGCAGGATTTTTCCCTAATTCGAACACTCAAACTTGCGTAAAATACGATAAATCCCAAACTTTGAAAAATCATAACTCTGTTGATATGAGCAATGAAATTGATTTCTCTTGAAAAATGTACAGTGTGAGTGGTGTTTTATGAGATCTATATCACCCAGTATTTTGCCTGGCAGGATTTTTCCCTAATTCGAACACTCAAACTTGCGTAAAATACGATAAATCCCAAACTTTCAAAAATCATAACTGTTGATATGAGCGATGAAATTGATTTCTCCTGAAAAATGTACAGTGTGAGTGGTGTTCGATGAGATCTATATCACCCAGTATTTTGCCGGGCATGATTTTTCCCGAATTCGAACACTCAAACTTGCGGAAAAAACGATAAATCTCAAACTTTGAAAAATCATAACTATGGTAATAAAAGCGATAAAATATATTTCTCTTCAGATATATACAGTGTGAGTGGTGTTCTATGGGATCTATATCACCCAGTATTTAGCCGGGCATGATTTTTCCCGAATTCGAACACTCAAACTTGCGGAAAAAACGATAAATCTCAAACTTTGAAAAATCATAACTATGGTAATAAAAGCGATGAAATATATTTCTCTTCAGATATATACAGTGTGAGTGGTGTTCTATGAGATCTATATCACCCAGTATTTTGCCTGGCAGGATTTTCCCCTAATTCGAACACTCAAACTTGCGTAAAATACGATAAATCCCAAACTTTCAAAAATCATAACTCTGTTGATATGAGCGATGAAATTGATTTCTCCTGAAAAATGTACAGTGTGAGTGGTGTTCGATGAGATCTATATCACCCAGTATTTTGCCGGGCATGATTTTTCCCGAATTCGAACACTCAAACTTGCGGAAAAAACGATAAATCTCAAACTTTGAAAAATCATAACTATGGTAATAAAAGCGATAAAATATATTTCTCTTCAGATATATACAGTGTGAGTGGTATTCTATGGGATCTATATCACCCAGTATTTAGCCGGGCATGATTTTTCCCGAATTCGAACACTCAAACTTGCGGAAAAAACGATAAATCTCAAACTTTGAAAAATCATAACTATGTAAATAAAAGCGATAAAATATATTTCTCTTCAGAAATATACAGTGTGAGTGGTGTTCTATGAGATCTATATCACGCAGTATTTTGCCGGGCAGGATTTTTCCCGAATTCGAACACTCAAACTTGCGTAAAATACGATAAATCCCAAACTTTGAAAAGTCATAACTCTGGTAATAAGAGCAATAAAATATATTTCTCTTCATGAATATACAGTGTGAGTGGTGTTCAATGAGATCTATATCACCCAGTATTCTGCCAGGCCGGATATTTCCCGAATTCGAACACTCAAACTTGCGGAAAAAACGATAAATCCCATACTTTGAAAAATCATAACTCTGGTAATAAGAGCAATGAAATATCTTTCTCTTCAGAAATATACAGTGTGAGTGGTGTTTAATGAGATCTATATGACCCAGTATTTTGCCGGGCAGGATTTTTCCCGAATTCGAACACTCAAACTTGCGTAAAATACGATAAATCCGGATTTACGCAAGTTTGAGTGTTCGAATTCGGGAAATATCATGCCCGGCAAAATACTGGGTGATATAGATCTCATTAAACACCACTCACACTGTATATTTCTGGAGAGAAATATATTTCATTGCTCTTATTACCAGAGTTATGATTTTTCAAAGTATGGGATATATCGTATTTTACGCAAGTTTGAGTGTTCGAATTAGGGAAAAATCCTGCCCGGCAAAATACTAGGTAGTAAAGATCTCGTTAAACACCACTCACACTGTATATTTCTGAAGAGAAATATATTTTATCGCTTTTATTAACATAGTTATGATTTTTCAAAGTTTGAGATTTATCGTTTTTTCCGCAAGTTTGAGTGTTCGAATTCGGGAAAAATCATGCCCGGCAAAATACTGGGTGATATAGATCTCATCGAACACCACTCACACTGTACATTTTTCAGGAGAAATCAATTTCATTGCTCATATCAACAGAGTTATGATTTTTCAAAGTTTGAGATTTATCGTATTTTACGCAAGTTTGAGTGTTCGAATTCGGGAAAAATCGTGCCCGGCAAAATACTGGGTGATATAGATCTCATCGAAAACCACTCACACTGTATATATCTGAAGAGAAATATATTTTATCGCTTTTATTAACATAGATATGATTTTTCAAAGTTTGAGATTTATCGTTTTTTCCGCAAGTTTGAGTGTTCGAATTCGGGAAAAATCATGCCCGGCAAAATCCTGGGTGATATAGATCTCATCGAACACCACTCACACTGTACATTTTTCAGGAGAAATCAATTTCATTGCTCATATCAACAGAGTTATGATTTTTCAAAGTTTGAGATTTATCGTATTTTACGCAAGTTTGAGTGTTCGAATTCGGGAAAAATCGTGCCCGGCAAAATACTGGGTGATATAGATCTCATCGAACACCACTCACACTGTATATTTCTGAAGAGAAATATATTCTATTGCTTTTATCACCAGAGTTATGATTTTTCAAAGTTTGAGATTTATCGTATTTTACGCAAGTTTGAGTGTTCGAATTTGGGAAAAATCCTGCCCGACAAAATACTGGGTGATATAGATCTCATAGAACACCACTCACACTGTGAGAAATATATTTTATCGCTTTTATTAACATAGTGATGATTTTTCAAAGTTTGAGATTTATCGTTTTTTCCGCAAGTTTGAGTGTTCGAATTCGGGAAAAATCATGCCCGGCAAAATACTGGGTGATATAGATCTAATCGAACACCACTCACACTGTACATTTTTCAGGAGAAATCAATTTCATTGCTCATATCAACAGAGTTATGATTTTTCAAAGTTTGAGATTTACCGTATTTTACGCAAGTTTGAGTGTTCGTATTCAATAAAAATCATGCATGGCAAAATACTGTGTGATATAGATCTCATAAAACACCACTCACACTGTATATTTCTGAAGAGGAATATATTCTATTGCTTTTATCACCAGAGTTATGATTTTTCAAAGTTTGAGATTTATCGTATTTTACGCAAGTTTGAGTGTTCGAATTTGGGAAAAATCCTGCCCGGCAAAATACTGGGTGATATAGATCTCATAGAACACCACTCACACTGTATATATCTGAAGAGGAATATATTTTATCGCTTTTATTAACATAGTTATGATTTTTCAAAGTTTGAGATTTATCATTTTTTCCGCAAGTTTGAGTGTTCGAATTCGGGAAAAATCATGTCCGGCAAAATACTGGGTGATATAGATCTCATCGAACACCACTCACACTGTAAATTTTTCAGGAGAAATCAATTTCATCGCTCATATCAACAGAGTTATGATTTTTGAAAGTTGGGATTTATCGTATTTTACGCAAGTTTGAGTGATCGTATTCAATAAAAATCATGCCCGGCAAAATACTGGGTGATATAGATCTCATAAAACACCACTCACACTGTACATTTTACAAGAGAAATCAATTTCATTGCTTATATCAACAGAGTTATGATTTTTCAAAGTTTGGGATTTATCGTTTTTTCCGCAAGTTTGAGTGTTCGAATTCGGGAAAAATCCTGCCCGGCAAAATACTGGGTCATATAGATCTCATTGAACACCACTCACACTGTATATTTCTGAAGAGAAATATATTTTATTGCTCTTATTACCAGAGTTATGATTTTTCAAAGTATGGGATTTATCGTATTTTACGCAAGTTTGAGTGTTCGAATTTGGGAAAAATCCTGCCCGGCAAAATACTGGATTATATAGATCTCATTGAACACCACTCACACTGTATATTTCCGAAGAAAAATCTATTTTATTGCTATTATTAACAGAGTTATGATTTTTCAAAGTTTGAGATTTATCGAGAGATTTATCGTTTTCTTTGCATTCAGGAAGAATTGAGATCTCCAAAATACCAGTTTATCTGCATCGCCGTTCGATTTCTATACACACTGTATATGCATGAAGAGAAATCGATTTTTTTCAACGATAAAATGGCCATGATTTTTCGTAGTTTTGCAAAGATCAATCTAATCGGTCAGCACTTCCGAAGAAGTTTGTGGCTCGAGCCACGAATTTCAGTATTGCACGACCGTTGGTGGTTTGTCGCGCGCCCTAAAATCTCAGCGGATTCGTGGCTGGAACTTGTGGCTGCTTTCACGCTCATGATTTTCTCTCCTTGTTTCTAAAAAATAGAGTAGAAGTTATTAAAAATTATTGCAATATATTTATAGTAAGGACAGATTTAGGATCTGTCCCAAAATGTCACTGCGCTTGAAATTGAACCTTTAGATACCTAAAAGAGAAATTCTCTATTGGTCAGTGACACCTTGTTTTTGAAAAAATTTGGAAATACAAATATATTTAATAAGAATAAAACCTCTACTTATCTTGGTGGACGTTTCGGGAACGAATCTGCTCCCGATCTCAACACAATTGAAATATTTTTCTCTTCGTAAAATTTTTTCAATGTTTTCGATTTTGACACTGAAAAAAAAAACGAGGAGAGAAAATCCCATTAAAAGCTGAAAAATTAATGTACCACCTCCTCGAAGAACTTACAGACAGTATTTATATTGTGATAGTTTCCACTTAATTACATACTTCATTGTTCCAGAATGAAAGAAGGATGGAAGAACCTTCGAGAACAGGAATGACAAAGATGGATTGTTCCAGAACCTTCTAGTCTGGGAGGACGGAAAACCATATGAAGGAGATTACCAGATACATGGGAGAGGTATTCAGTGACAGCGAGTTGAACAGTCAACATCACAGTTGATGACATGTAGAGTTTGTGAAATTGTTATGTTATTGTTGAATAAACTACTGTAGTTGAATATAAATGGAAAATAAATATATCTGTTAGTTATTATAGGATTATAACATGATGATATTTACTTTAATTGTTCACTATATGCGAACTTCAAAGTTGGAATTTTATTATTCTCGGAATTTCACTAAATTCAGAGATCAGTCTCGAAATTTCTAATATTCGACTATGAAGTAATTCCTACTCGAAGAGAAAAATATTTGTAAATATCATGTGACCCTTCTATACGCCTTCGTAGAAATATTTTCAGGAAATCTCAGGATCAAAATCCAGGATGTTTTTCCACAGGACGAACATTTTTCAAAATGAAAAAATCTTCGACAAGAAAAAAAAGGCGTGCATGAAACGGTATATCTGGAGCTTCGTAGAGTTTGTTCAACGTCTCAGCGGTTTCGAGGAAAAAATGTGCTATTGAACTTTCGGGTGATCCGTCATCCCGGTTTAGAGCCTGCCAGCAACTACGAGCTACAGTATCCCGAGGGCTCCAGAGCCCTGTAGAGGGAACGCACAGCCTCGGAACGAAGAGAAAGAGCCCGTACGCCGTATAGGAGCACGAATGCGGCGTTGCCGGACCGCCGACGGAAAATCAGAAATGGGATCGGAAATTGTTAGCACGCGCGTTGTACTTGGTATCACATAATCATGACAAATGGTCAATACCTACAAATGACAAATAATTTATTATTTAAGTTTTTGTGTGGGATTCTCTCTCCTCGTTTTTAAAAAATGTAATAGAAGTTATTATAATTATTTCAATATACTTGTAGTAAGGACAGATTTGTGATTTGCCCCAAAATGTCACTGCGCTTGAAATTTTACCTTCAGAGAGAAATTCTCTATTTGTCAGTGACACCTTATTTTGTAAAAAAAAATGGCAATACAAATATATTTTTAATAAAAACAAAACATCTACTTATCTTAGTGGACGTTTCGGAAACGAATCTGTTGCCGTTTTAAACACAATTCAGTTATATTCTTCGCGAAATTTTTTCAATGTTTGGTTGTTTTGACACTGAAAAGTGTCACTGACAAGTTGCTTTTTCATACTTGACTGTTTATGTTACGTCAAAGAACAATTCTTGAACTTGGAGATCCTCATGATCATTTCACAAAATCTCGGTCATTGCTGATATTGCCAAGGTTCAGACTCTTTCGAGCCCTACTGCCTGCTTTCAGAGCTAAAAGGTAAAGAAGGTCTTTAAAAAATTTTCAATTGAAAATTATTTTCATTCAAGACAAGAGTTTTTCCCTCATGAGGGTGCATGAGTGTTCCAATATAATGTATATTAATACGTTTATATTGCAGACTTATTTTTTTAAATGTATTCTGATTGTATATAATTTAAATTTTTTTCTGAATACTTGTTTCCTGAATAATTTTGCAAATAATTTCCGCGGATAAAAATTAAAATTAAAAATTATATGAGCTGTCGCTGCAGGTCCCTGTCCGTCAAGATGTTCTCCAGAAAGCCATTGAGAATGATCGTTGGAATCTGTGATACCCTATTTATATATTACTATTTTAAGGTCAGCGAAACATTTACGTTTCAGAGACATGGTTCAGCAGCAACCTGCGTGGTGTAAATACCTGAGTTTCGAGTTGGGATCGTTTGAAACGTTGATGGATTCCAACATTGAAGTAGCAATAATGGAGGTTTTGACACAAACTAATTTATTGAATTTGCGAAATTTGAATCGGACCAAAATAATGACTCGTCATTATTTCAGTTTTACCTTCGTTCATAGATATTGAAAATTGATATAATCGATATTGATATGGTGAAAATATTTTCCAACCTATTCAGTTCTCAATTGTTTGATAATTCTCAAAAGATCTAAAATAGGTACATATGTAGTGATTAAACTCGAGAATACTTTGAGCTAATCTTGGTTTCTAGAAATGGGATTTCTTCAGCATTCATTTTAGAATTACCTAACCAGCTACGAAATATGATTTCATTATTGGAGACTATAAGTATTAATTCAAATTCGATTTTGAAAAATAATATAGAGGATATAATGAACATTCAACATTGGATCCAGTAAACTATGATCGGCACGAAGTAGGTACACAATGTATTAGAGTGACACGAAGGACTTTTAATTGAATTATTTTGTTTATTGGTTCGTACAGAAAAGAAAACGGAATCTCTATATCATTATCATATTTATTATTAATGATACTAATTATATTTGGGAATGAGGATTCCACTTTTTTGTCACCTTACAATGGATTGATGGATACTAAGGATGTAGTAAAGAAATGATATAGTACATTCTTTGGTGTACGATGGGAACTACCGAAAGAAAATTTGTAGTATACGTATGAAGATCTTATGAAAATAATGATAGTGAAATAGTGAAATAATATAGTAAGTTTCAAACATCAGATTGAGGATATACAGGAGTGGGATATATAGTGATCAATAGTGAAATTACCTAGTATTATCATTATATAATCATGAGACTATTTGGAAGGAATCAATCTCCAGTCAGTTACAGTACTTAGCGAGTCATGAAGAGTGAGATTTGAAAGTCAGAAGTGGGATTCAATACTACACCGATGATTCTACTAGTTTCCTTAAGGATAAAATGACACAAGTGAATATTTGTACATAATGAATAAAATAAAATAAGTGAAGTAATATGGAACATTTCTTGATGTATATTAGTAGTAGTATGGGGAAGAGAAATGTGTGATTGAGAATATTCCAATCCTTACAAAATGATAAGTATTTTCTTCGAAACTATATGGATGCAGGTTAAGGAATGCATTATATATTTTGCAGTATGATAATGGTTGATATATATTCAGCAAGAAATATATAGTGTCTCATGTGAGAAAATTGAAATAAGCCGCGGGTCCGATTCCGATTATATCCAATTGTTGTCCACCAATAATCCTGCTTGCATCCTTCAACTCTAGTAAAGTGAATCAACTCAAAAAGTATCTTTCCAACGTTTCGGAGAGCCTATTTATATATAGAAAGAGAGAGAAAGGAGGCTCTCCTATACATTGGTAATCCTTCTGTTCCAACTTATATCGAAAAAACGGTAAGAGATATCGACAAACCGACTTTAGATTCATGTTCAGGAGAGTCGAAGCGGATCTCGAGGTCATAGGTCAAGGTCATGTGACATTTGGTCCTTGGCGTATTTTACTATCTCTGAAGCTCTAAAAGATAGAAAGAGTGAGAAAAGAAAAGTTCCTACATGAAGGGAAGGAAATGTAGGCAGAAGTTTATAAACGTTCTTGGAAAGAGTTGTTTTATGAATTTCTCAAACAAAAAAAGAACAAAAAAAGAGTGGCGTGACGATATTTTTCATATAATCAGCTGAGTCACCACCTAGGATGCCATAGGAATGATCGAACGAATAATTCTAAAGGCATCAGAAGTATCTTATTAATTTATGAGAACATACTAAATTTGAAGGAAATCAAAAGAAGTATTTTTTCATTCATTGAAAAAACCCGTTCTCATGGAAAACTTTCTATAATAAAAAGTTCATGAGTTCATTGCAAGCATTTCCAAGGAACCTCAGTTTTTTTTCAGGTTTTTCACACTATAAATGAAAAAACCTGCATGTCAGCATAACGAGTGTCAGAAGAGTTTTACTAACATTCCAGGTATTCAAAGAACGTTGAATTCCAATTGTGTTCAGGAAAATACTGAGGCGGGTCTTTCAACTGAAATAAGATCAGAAAATCAGATACCGATTTCATGTACAAGTGTAGAAAATATAGTGAAGGGTTCGATTCTCCTTGATGTCGACACAAAAACGGGAGGGAGAGGAAATAAGCTGAATCCCGGCAACATCGCATTCCCGTATCGTACGGGAGCGAGCGGCCCAGTGACAAGTGCGGCCCCGGCGCCGCCCCGTTATCCCCCCAGCCGCCCCCAAGGCCCCGAACGGCCCCCGACGGACAACTTTTTATGTTGTGTGCTCTAAAGGGGATGGAACAGAGCGCGGCGCGCTTAAAGAGATAGACTCATTGGGGCTGAGGGATATCCTGCATTTTGCCATGAAGATGGGAAGAAGTTCGTACGCGATAGCAGATGCAAAATATAAAGAGGTGTCAGAGGCCTTGAAAGAGAAAGGGTGACTCAATGAAAATATTTCTCCGTTTCGTCACTTTGTCTCATTAATACACGATTTCTAGGGGTTTTTGTTTTGGGATTTTCAAAGATTGCTATGCCTGCATGTAATAAATATTAGATAATTGACAGTTCAAACATGGCTGTAACTCTAGTTCCCGGGATCTATATTGAACTGAGCAGAAATAGGAAGAATAACCTGAAAATTGTACTAATCTACGGTGAATATTGGAATATAGGGAACAAAAAATAATAGCAATGACCATCAACAGATAATTTTTTCCAATTGAAGTACTATTGAAAAAAGAGGAATACAACTCGTAACATAGGCAGTAACTCATATAGTTATATTGTTTTGATAGTTGAGACTAAAAACGAAGGAATAATAATAGTTCAATCAAAGTTCCCAAACTATGAGACAGCTAGAAATAATCACATAATGGGTATCTGTAGAATCTGATGCAAATATTGTTTATTGATAGTGCAACTGCTACAGATATCGAAAGAAATATTAGAAATTGTGGAAGTACCTCCTGCATATTCATCAAAATTCCAGGAATATTATGTAGATGTAGAGAGAATTTAGACGCGCAGTCCTTTGAAATTCATCTGACATATAAATTTTCTGATAGGAAGGTTTCTTTTACAAAAATTTTTAGCATCTTTTGAATTCAATGAACTTTCCACTATATTGTGTCAAATTTTTGTCAACTGTCAGAAACGAATCATTTCTGCCAGTCTTAAGTATTCTGCCGAAATTTCCGTAAATAATTATTGAATTATGTTATGAAAATATGTATTCAAATTAACGAAACCTCATAATACAGCCGAAACAGGGAAAAATAGTAAAAAACATTCTTCATAGAAGACAATTCAAGCACTCGTCAGATCGGACTCGACCTAGAATATGTTGCCTTCTGTAACTTACGTTTCAATATACTATTAGCATCTCTGAGATCTAAGGCATGCTGCTGATGAATTATGTTATGAAAATATTCAATATTTAAGTAATTGGATCTTTCACTTTATATGAATGATTTCACACTTTACACATAAATAATCGAAATCCAAATTCTCCATGAGATGCACATCAAATGAGTAGTCCTTCATAGAACCAATTGAAGGAAGAAAAAGAGGAAAATGAAACACAATTGAATATACAGATTATAGTCAAACATTGCACATATAGAAGTCTGCTATATTAACGATATATGAACAAATTTCCTTCAGTATTATTTATTTCTTGGTTCTGAAGGTTTTCATGGGTTCAAGAATGGGATAATTATTTGTATAACTATAGTACAAAAAGTGTATGCATTGGACGAAGAGGTAGACGTGTAACAAATACTTTTTGCACATGTTGAACACAATATTTTTTCTACGATCGAACTAATTTGATGTGTTTCTTCACCACCGTTTTTGGCACCAAAAACCATAGGTTTGGTAGTTTCTTAGAATCCCCCCTAAAAATTTCTCCGTTAGATGGCGTTGAACATGCAACACCACATTTTACACCCAGACTTCCTATCTTTTAGTTTCTAGAACTAGTCACGAATTGTTTTCAATTTGCAAGCAAACCAAGGGCAACTGATGAGCCCTCTGGTGGGCCGAAAGAGTTCTGTCTCGCTTAAGCTCGACGGAATGGAACTATCATCAACCAATATCTTTCATTCTATGAATTATGAATGTGAAATGATGGATTTTTGTGGATTTTAGTAGTTGACTATTGGTATGATAATTGTGTAGACACACAATAAGCAATCCTCGATTGCAAAACATGCTTTTGTGTAAGATGTTTCTTTCCTCATTTATTATCAAGGTATATTATGTAACGGTCTATTCAGTTTTCTCACAGAATGCAACAATGTCTACATCCAGTGTACATGCAGCTCTCGATGTAACCTGTATTGTAAAGTTTCGTGTCTCACACCATAAAATATACTTACAATTTCATTGTCTTGTACTATCATGTGCTAACCAAAGGAATACCTTATACGACAATAAGTCTGATGGACACCATTTAATACAGTAATAATGGGTAGTATAGACACTATATGGGAAATCATGTTCAATCGATCATGGACTTGCTTTTGTCCTACATGGAATATGGAATATAGAATCAGCACATTTTAAGAAATATGCAAACATGTTCAGGGTTTTGGGAATTCCGTCTATTTGTCCAATATTTTGGGGTTCCACTACTTCTATCAGTGACATGAATATGGCGAATTTTTGCATGGTAGTTTTGTCTAAACTAGTGAAGGATAGAATGATGGGAAATTACCAATAATATCAACTGATTTTGCTAATAGCATGCGTTCTTCAACTGTCAAAGCAAACAATTCAAAGGCCATCAGTTCTATTCTGAACTTTCACTCATGAAATAACCCATCCCGAGACCCACCCACTCAAACTGCTTCCAGCACCAAATAATTACAAAATAATCCTCAGTATCTTCAAATTCATACATCTTGGAATATGAAAAAGAAAACAAGAAGAACTTTGATGCATTAGATCAATGTACACTCTTATGATATAGCTTCATTTATCAGTTGCTCCTGATCTCATTCAATTTTTGCAGTACAGTGTATAGCGAATGTTCTGTATCTAACAATTATTATCGAGGAGAAATATTGGGATTCATTGTTTTTCCTGAAATATCCTAAACTATTGTGATAAGTATTAGGGTTGGTAGGGTAAGCGTAGGGTATCAGGACAAGAATTATAATTAGGTAAAACCTAGAATTAACACATTGACTGTCACAAGGCACAAGGTATGTGCCTTGGCATTTTGGTAATCGAAGGTTCAACAGACTATATATCTAATCCAGGTCCCCTAGCATACATTGAGTGCCTTGAAGGCTATATATTCGCATGGGATTTCAATATTAGTGGCATAGGAGACACGAATTCACAAAACCCCCAGAAAAAATGTAGTGTCATCCAAGCATTTATCCTATATGGAGGGTTATTCAACATCTCTTCATAGGAAACATATACATGCTGTCTTTAGAACAAGATGAACATCTGTGGTACAAATAAAAATAAAATGGTTTCCTGAGAGAAACGCAGGGATATCAAAAATAATATTAGGATAATCGGATTACTTGCTGACACTTTTGCCACCAGCGGTCAAGCAGTTGCCCTGAGCCATAGTACTTTTTATCTTCTTGTACTAGTTTTTCGTACTACGGATGAGTAAAAGGGCCAATATTTGTTCATTTTCATTTTTCTCTAAAATTCCGAGATTGAAGTCGGAATGCCTAAACTTTCGACTTCAATTTCGGAATTTTATCAAAATCTGACTTAAGTCTAAAAATTTTAGAGAAAAATAAAAAATAAACGAATAATGGCAGTTCTACGTGCAATATTATCAAATTACGAGTTACAATTAGGAATATTACTAAAAGTATTTTATGAAATGAAATTTATGTTTGTAGGAATATTTATGTTTTTTCTGTCAGTGTGAGAATCACAGGAGGAAGACTTTTTACTCACTCTCTTATGAAGATGCAGAGAAAAACTGCCACTGGGTGTTTGCTTCTTTTGTAGTAACTTTTTCATTGTAAGAAATTTTTCACGAAGTCTCTCAACTCCACCATATCACGTTCTGGTTTATCCTGAATAATGATATATAAAAATCATATATGATTGTTGGATTTGGAGCCAGGAGAAGGAGAAGAGTTTGATCATAATCCTTGATGAAAAAATGTGTGTGTGTGGCTGTAAGTAGTGTCATTCATTCACTACATATTTAGCGTTACTCAATAATATTATTTACCTACGCTGCCGCATCGGCATATTCCTGACAATATATTTCGTTTAACCCTCATTCTACGTCCCTGAGTCGTACCGAGACGCGGGGAGACACAGGGCGCCCTTTTCTCGGAATAACAGCCCTTTGACGGTAGACCGACAACGTCGTATAATATGTATTATGTTTATTTTTCTTATCTATCGACCGGTTTCCTGTTCTTCTAAGGCGGGGCAAGGAAAGACGTGAAAATGTTTATATATGCAACAAATACGTTACACGGACACGTTTCCACAGTATGGCGTTTGTTTCGAATGCCAATGGTGTACTATCGATTGACGGTGGCAAAAATAGCAAGTACCTAGCGCTTGAGTGTCTTGTTAGTCGATAGACTGATGTTCCGGGCACATATGAAAAATCTGTGGTCCAAGTTTGCCACTTCATAAACGTTAATTGTGACCATCCGACATCGACTACTATTTAGATATAACAACTTGGGTAATTAAAACAACAAAGTTGTATCACACTCCAGAATCAATTTTTTATACAGACCATTTATACTACCTTACAAGTAGATACAGAAAATGTGTGCATGATGGAGAAAAAATTGTAAACGTCCAAAAAATTATCGATGATGATATCGTTTATGAATCGCTATAGGTCGTCTTCAACACATAATATGGGTGAAAACTCACCTATTTAGAGATTGTAAATATTGCAAAGTGTAATTTGGAACAAAAAATGAATATTTTAGTAATTCATCATATTTGATATTGAAGTATATGAGAGGGAATGACCTCTCAAGAATACCCGACATTTTCACTTGTCAGAAGTGGATCCATCATGCAATTCGAAACAATTGAAATTTGAAATGAAAACCATGCGGGACAAATAAGATGAAATTTGGTATAAATCAGATGTACCCTCATCAAAAATAATACATGTTTAACATCTTAATCTATTGCTTCACTAGCGCCATTTATCATTGTAATATCACTCACGCTTGTTCTCATTCAATGAATTTTTTGAAAGATACGAATGCATATCAGTGACGGCTCGTCAGGGACGGCATGGTCGGCTAGACCGTATACCAGATTATTTGGGAAAATAGCTGAATTATGGATAACCTCATGCGAACAAAAGCCGGTCATAATCGCACATTTTCGAAAACACTACGAAAAAATACGTTTGCCCTTCAATTCAGAAAAAAAAATTATCCCAAATATGTAGGTTAGAAGGTTATGTAGAATTCATTGGAGTATTCGGAGGTTACGAAAAATTATCAAGGTCAATAATACATGAAGGCTTATACGTATATATTACAGCCACAACATTTTTATTTTTATTATTCCGACTTCAGAGTTAACTTCAGTTGATATGTAGGGTATACTTATCCACAAACTTGTCCACAAATTAATATTGATGAATACCGTAGCAGATGACACTCTCCGCAACACATTTGTTATTGATATTGACTTATTTCCATTTTAGAAAGCATTGATTGCATTTCAGAACAACCAGAAATGAAATTATTAGAATGAAATTATATTGCTCGATTGTACTTCAGACTTTCAGTCTAAAAAATAGCCGCAAATCAGTGTTGATATTCATTTATCACGTTATGCACTCATATCGATACCTCGAATGGATCGATTCAATCAAGAAATCATTCTTTGGTTCCTCAACAAGTTTCTCAAACGATCTCATATTTTCTGCGATAGTTTTCCAATTCATATTTCGTCTCAAAATGAGATATTGGCCAAACAAAAAAGAATTGATTATGTATTATATTGAACATTGAATTATACCTGCACCACTGAATACTTATAATCAAATTTTTTGATTACAAGTCCATTTTTATTCTTCGCCATCAAGAATATACATCTCGATTAAACTTGCAGACAGTTTAATAAGTAGATTTCAGAAATGTACTGAAATATAGAATATTCTGTTTGAAATGAGGGAGTAGTTTTCCTCTTCCTGTTCAATCGGAAATGCCTCGCCATCAGGCTACTTGAACTCGATTTGTCATATCGTCTTTTCAAATTTCAGAATTTCATTGAAAATCTTAGAAAACCATGTATTTTTGTTAATTCTTTTCATGCTTCTTTTTTTAGACAATGAATAAACGAAACAACACCTCATCATCGGAATACGCCATTATCCTTCAAACAGAAAATTTTCACCTATTTTCCCGACTATTCTCCCAGCTTCTATTCTTGCCTATAGCCATCTCTCTCTCTCGGGGATTTTCACACACGCTCTCTCTCGCACCCATTTCTCGACGCTCCTAAAGAGGATAGACTCGTCGCAGGGAAAGCTCGAAAAAAACGCGGGACGTCCGTACCGGAAAAGCTGGTCGGCGGCCCGTACATGCTAATGTGGGCATCTCGCTTGGCGATTTTCCGGCAATTTTTCCGCGGGTTTCGGAGCCGGTGTCGGTTCGATTTGATCTCTTTTATTGTCACCGGACGTCGTTTCCGTTTATTTTCGCAAAGCCGAATTTTCGTCGACGGAAAATCGTCGGAAAATCCCATCATTTCATGATATTGGGAGTCCATAATTTTCGGCGATACAAGGGTTCGTAATGAGAGGTTGTTATAATACGTTCTCAACGATCCTTATATTTCCGATTATTTGTTTTTATATGGATGAAAAACCTATAAGGTTCGTGGAAAATCGTGTGAGACTGTGGTCGTAACAACAAGACTTCACTAGGCACATGATGAATGATGCTTTATTTAGCGAAGGTCTCAACAGGTGTCAAGCCTGACAATGTACGTGTGGCGAGCCTGAGCTTGTCTAGTGTTCCTACCTGGAATCGCTCGTGGTGGAATGATAAAAGAGATTTTCCATGAGCACCGACCATGGAAATATAATGTATATTTCTACTATATTACGAAGCGGTCAATGAATTAGTGAGTGTAGTGTCACCAACTTGGAGAATAACTCTCTTCTGAATCTGAGAGCTTGAGGGTACTCCACAGTTACTCCATGACAGGTCGAGTATGTATTTTGTTACTGGTGTATGAAGTGCCTCTTTGCAGGGAACAAAAAGTTCCGTCTTCACCAAATACTTCCTCAGACAATATGATAAGTTCACATGCTATTTTATTAACATTCTGATTATTTATTGAACTATACGGTCGAATGAAATATACAATGAGAACAGTAAACAAGAGAGAGGCAACCAGCAGTGATCAGCTGACTGTTGGCAAAATTGTATCTTTCTTTGTTGCACATTCAGGCGAATCGATAGCTCTTTCTTTTCCTTATTGCTCGTTCCAATGCTCCTCATTAGGGTATATCTAGTAGAGAATATATGAACTCATATCGTTGGTATGATATGGCCCATACAGTATGTTTAATCATCAAAACACTGTGAGAGTGTGATATGTTTCAAAACTCTACCAAACGCTTTGACAAATGTCAAAAACTACCATATAGGTTTGCTTGTTACTGTGCTACTAATTAACATATATCCGTAGCCTTTCGACCGATTTCGACATAACCGTATCAAACTTGTTATCATTGAAGTCGTAATAAAAATCCCTTTCCGAATTTAAATTCAGAGGCTTCCCTCTAGAAAACCGTCAACTTTGCTTTTGATAGAAAAACTAAATAGACGTGTCTGAGGTTTTTTCTTAAAGACTATGTACAAGGGTAATATCGAATTCATTCCATTTGGTAGATACACACTGTATAATATGACCCGATAGAGGTCAAGAAGCTGATATGCTCAATTGAAAACCCAGTGAACAATATAGAGGAACTGTATGTAAAAACTGGATGTAAATGGAAGGAACTGTATGTAAAAACTGGATGTAAATGGAACACTCTGGATATTGTCAACAAGCCGTCGTGCTATTTTAGATCGATGTGCTAACTGAAAAATTCAATCTTGAAGGCACTCTAAAGATTAAACCAAGGTGACAAGTGACTTATATATTATTAAATTAGATATAAATAACCGTATTATGGAAGAAATGACATATTTTAATCGTCTTACTCCTCGGCTGTAAATGAACTTTCGAGATTTTATTTGCCAATTTCAAGCAAACAATGAACAAAAATAAACGAAATTGAATTGGAAAAATTCAATTGATTCGACTCGTATGACGGTTAATTTGTCACTGTGAACAATAATGACTTTTCGTTCACATTTCGTAATAATACTTGGTACTAGATGGACGTAAAATATATCCAATATAACCTGTGAATGTTTAAACATACATAAACAAATATGTGTGTTCAAACCTATATATATTACTAGACAAAATGTTGAGCTGATACGCCGGAAAGAGATTTTCAAGTGAATATATGGAATTCTGAAATTTAAAAGGTGATGGTATGCATTTTAGAGAAATATTTCAATACTGACAATATTTCTAATTGAAATGGGTATAACCAAATATTTCCGCTGCTATAAAAATATATTGAATGAAACAACAACATAAATTCTCTGAGATAAAACTTTTTCCTTCTGCTACCACCCAGAAATGCTAGACGTTATAAAGGAAGAAAAAAAATGGCAAGGATGGTCTTGTTTCTAGAATTAGAATTGTTACCTAAGAGGTAACAATCCTGATATTTCTTCAAGATATTATTCAAATTCTTGATGATTCATATATCTGAAACATGAATTTGAGCGAACTTAATGAAAATCGAGCGAAATGTATGAAATTTGGCAGAAATTTCCCAGTCTATTGAGAATCTAAAATGGGGAGAAACTGGGGTAGAGAGAAAGGTCCGCTTTCAGTCCGCCAACGTATTAAACAGAGATAAATTTCCTGTAACAACCCCATAAGACCGACAAAGTTAGATTTATATCACGGAGCGAAAGGGGTGGAACGGGGGAAAACTTATACATGAGCGGAATATCGAGAAATTCCCGAATTCCAGAACGAAAGGATAGGGAAACCCTAGTGAAAAATCGACTTTATTAGACTAACTGAATAGGCATAACGAACGCCAAGACAAAAACAAGAACTGAATTCGAGAACATTCTTATTTCAATATCAGTAACTCAATCAGTTCCGCTAATTCAAACCACAATTTTGAATTTTATATTCCATTTATAGTAGAAATATGGTTTCAGTAAGAGAATTTTTCATTCGAGAGCAGCTATATTGAAGTATTTTTGAGAATTCAGTCGATGAACGAATGAGATAAACATTAATAATAAAGGAATCGTGTTTTTCAAGGATTTCTCAGAACGACATTGTATGGTTTTCCAAACAAGTGTGAATATCTATACTGTCTGTGAGTCATTCGAGGAGGTGGTACATTAATCTTTCAGCTATTTTGTGGGATTTTCTCTCCTCGTTCCCAAAATGTCACTGCGCTTGAAATTAAACCTTTAGATACCTTGAAGAGGAATTCTCTATTTGTCAGTGACACCTTGTTTTTTAAAAAAAAAATGGAAATACAAATATATTTTCAACAAAAATAAAACTTACTTATCTCAGTGGACGTTTCAGAAATGAATCTGCTCCCGTAACACAATTAGAACACTTTATTCAATTTTCAATCAAATCATCATACAACTATAAAGAAAGGAATGATCAAATTATTTCAAGATAGAGCCAAATCAATATCATCTGACCACCAAATTTTCAATACCGACATAAACCCTACGAAAGATGTTCTATAACTCAACACTTATCCAAAACATTTCATTGATAAAACAATGCACCAATTGAAAACAGACAGAACACACAACAACTACAAAGACAACCAACACATAGGAAAAGAAGACAATAACCAAAAACGGAAAATCAAAGAGCCTGCTTGCATTCTTCTGTTCAGTTGGCATAGATATATATATAATTTGACATTCCCCTCTCAAAACTGAATATTAAAATGGCAAATTCAATATCAATTAAGAAAAACCACCTTGTAACCAGAATTCCTCCGTCTGCCAAGTTGTCAGTTTTCAAAATAACTCATCATTGAAGAAAATTTTGCGAAGACAAAGTGTTCTAAATGTGTTGAAAACGGGAGCAGATTTGTTCCCAAAACGTCCACTGAGATAAGTAGAAGTTTTATTTTTGTTACAAATATATTTGTATTTCCAAATTTTTTAAAAAACAAGGTTTTACTGACACATAGAGAATTTTTCTTTTATGTATCTAAAGGGTTTAATTCCAAGCACGCAGTGACATTTTGTGGCAGATCAAAAATCTGTCCTTATTACAAATATATTGAAATAATTCTCAATAACTTCTACTATATTTTTCAGAAACGAGGAGAGGAAATCCCACAAAATAGCTGAAAAATGAAAGTGAATATCTATATTCTAAGCGCCTTCGAAATGTGTGCAATGTCCTCTTTTAAAGCGGTTCCAAGATGTGACACTCTATAGGTTGGTCAGCCACTGATAATTGCGAATAGAGACTCTGTATGATGTTACAATTCCCAATGGTGAAAATTAAACCTCTCCAAGTAACACACTTCAATGCATAATCTTGCAGAGTGCATATCCTCGTCCTCTGCCATTTCCAGAGTCCTCGAACTCCGCAACTTCGCGGAGTTGTGCAGCATGGAAGGGCCTTGTGGACCTGTTGCGACTTTTTTCATTGCTGTCGATAACAGTGGCGTCGCAGTCTCTATACGTGTTTCGAAAACACAAACAATGTACGAGAATCAAACTGAAATTTTAGTATCATATTTTGAAATAGCATAGCACTTCCGGCTTAACCGGAACTGAACTGTTGATTAGTGCATCCTATGCATAAAGAAGAAGAAACGTTCATTGCACTCCCAAAAATGATACAATACCTACCTTATCCTTATACATACATACTTACTTACTCTATATTTTATGTTCTCAGGTTTAGTTTAGTGATTGTTGTGTTTTCTCATCGAGTACATAGGAGTATTGTGTACTTTTTATATTTATACTGTAATGCATTCCAACGATGAATAAACTAATATTTATTATTTATTCACCTACTAAGACGAGTGATAAAACTTAGCTATGAGGGGACTTACAGGCTGAAAAGTGACGTAAGTTCCTACCGACGTATGTCCTAAAATACATCTACCTTTCTGAGATACAGGGTGTCTAATGACTTATGATTTATATAAATTCGACCAGTGCCACAGTTACGGTTTTTCGCCACATATTTTCGAAATGTGAGGAATCCGTATTCGAAATTTGTCGGTTTCATTCTGACTCTCCCTATACAAGCGAAGGTGTAAAAAAGTAAAACATCTCTGATAAAAACAGAAAAAAACAAGAGACGATAATTATTAAGATTAATCATTAATTAGGTATTTATTATTTTCAATTCACTGAATTTGTCGTTGATTAAGATTTGTAAAAGAACTGGAGATTACTAAGTTATTTGAGGCTGTGCTAACATACATCATCTAACAAATTGGGACGAATGAGAACTACATTTAATTGACATGTCATAGATCAAACGATTTAGGTTCACCAGACTCATCTGCTAACTAGTTGGTTGTTAATGAGATTTCATGTCTGAAAACATTACGAGAATATGTATACTATTTATAATAATTCCATCTTTATTAGATCGCAATATATCAGCTGAATATCAATTGCATATTGCTCTTGCAACTGTTGTATAATCTCTGTTGCATATTGATATATACATTCCTATGAAGATTATTGGCTTGTTTGGGACTTAAAATTTGGGTACCACTGCTATAGATAAATAATTTTACTCTAGTCCGCTTCGAATCGCGCTACTTGATTATACTTGATTAATATCCAGTATAATATTGTTTAATATTTAATTCAACTATATTATATAGCATATGGTTTGATTCATAATGAAATATCCAAGTTGAACAATGAAAACGAATTAGTCTTTCATTTGAAGTTGATGCCACTTCTGGTGGATCCGAAGACCTTTTCACATTCAGATATATGGCCAAAAATCAAGAAATATATTCCATACAACACATTCAAAGTCCAAATTTATATCTCCCACATATTCCGTTGTCACCCGGTATAATCTTCAGTGAACGCTCAATTTATATTTCGATCCCCTTAATCATGACTATTTTTAGGATAAGTGATGGTTACTTTCTGGTATAGGTTCAATTGAGCAATGACGAAAATTGGTACTTGATATTCTACTCTCTTCAATGATGATTATTATACTGTACAGGGTTATCCAAATGAAGTGTACACAATTGGTAACTACTTCATTTTAATAAGAAGCAACATCTTTTTCGGTCGAAACTCGAAATTAGTAACATTTTGTTGTTATAGTAGTTTGTTCAACACTATCGATGTTGAGTTGTTGTATTAAAGCTCTGAAAGCACTATCCGATATACTATTACAGATTGACTTCGCAAATAAAAGTCAATATAGGACCCTGTATACAGATTTACCAATGACTAATATCTTTGTGAATTACACTTCTTCTTCAACATTGTCCATTGTTTCAGTGGGCATCATTCTCCGCAACGTATTTTTCTTCAAAATGATAGTTGATACGCCGGGGAAATAACAAAAAAGGCTTCCCGTAGGCACGACGACGAACTGGGACAAAGTAAAATTAAAATCGAAAATGTACCCTGCATCCCTGCCAGCATCAGGAAATTTAATCCCGTCAAGGTCTATCGCTTTAAGATGCCAACCGGCCGGAGTTCTTTTCGAACTGGAAGCTCTCGCTATCTCTATTACGAACGAGCAAAGTTTGTTGGGTCGATTGGAAAGCCCCCGCCGGAGTCTTATCAGCCCAGCCGGAGTAGACTGGGGACCATAGCCGTGCCGAAACAAGAAGGAAAATTCGTGAAAAGTCGCAAACAGACTGGTGTTCCAACTCCCTATCTCCAGCCACTAGAAAAATCTGTAGACTTTTGCCTACTTGATTATGTCGAATTTCGATACCTTACTAAGGCTTTCCACCATCGAAACTAGATGGCGTCACCTCTGCTGTTTTCGATGGTTATCGTGGAAACTCTGGAAAACACGATTTGAATTCGAAGTTCAACACGAAAGCAAAGAATGGAACCGTTAGCTTTCAATCACTGGCAGTAACATCTTCATCATCATCAACAATCATTATCAGTAAAAGCGAATTCGACGATCGTATCGCCATCTATACTCGAGCGGTGCTACCTTAGTAAGATTGTTTGACATGTTTTGGAAAGAAACAATTGAAGAGTTGTTCCACCAGCCTCATTCCACCTTGTTCGTGAACAAATACATTATACTTACAGAACAGGTAGCCTTTGGTATAAATCGATAGGCAGTTTGTTGCTAAAGTATTGAATAGATCAATATCTCAGCTCAGCTATGAATTGATTTTTCAAAATTATCTGTTACAGTTGGTGCCTGTTGTGATGTCATATGTTGTCAAGTATCTCAGCTGTGGGTTGATTCTTCAAAATGATCTGGAACATTTGGTGTCTGTTGTGATGTCAAAGCGCATCGTAAATTCATTAAAGAATTTTGTAATGACGACAGAGAGGTGAGGACTAGCTGAGAATCACAGGGCTCTCGCATTCCAGTGATCGTTCGAAATCGGTGGTTCATTTCACCAATTTCTCAGTTATTCTTTCTATGAGCCGATCAAGAAATCTCGAGAAATATGTATGAGTTACTTGAGAGTCATTTATTTTCAGATAATAATCCATGAAATCACTGGAATTGTCACATTGAATTTTCATTACATCATTGATGATACTGCCTTCAAAATCGTAGGTAGTTTCAAGAAGTTAATCCGTTTTATCGAAGAAACCAATATTTGAACTTTTAATAGTCATAAAGTTTCCAAAATTTCATACATGATCTGTTAAATTTCAATTTTCTAAGTGCTTTTCATCTATTCATCATCGTAACTCAATTCATTCAATTCAATCGTTGAATTGTTATTACATGATTGAATTATTGTTATAGAGGAAAAATATATCATTAATTTATTGTTCTCACCTGTAAATTATTCGTTTACAATGCCTTGGATACGGTTACTATAAACACACTCATAATGTCCTAAGGCGTTATGATCTACCGCCCACTCATTATGCCCCTTTAAATACTATGTATTTATATCGTTGTTTGATTATATTACCTGACTAACATGAAAAAAATATTGTATTTTATTGTACGACTTTGTGTATTTCCATGATTTCATCCTAAATCATTCAACAATAACCACAAATAAATTAAATGCTTCAGGAATTTTATATTATTTTTCGTACTGTGGAAATCAACCAATCGCCACCCATGCTTCGCTATCGTCTATGACTATCCCCAGTTACCCACTCCCCTATCCCTATACATAAGATATATGTATATTCTAGTTGCTGAGATATATACCTAATAAGTACATAAATTTTTTACTACAGTTTTACTTAGCTAACTTTTTTACCTATAGAAGTTGGATAATCTGTTATCATTAATTTCTAAAAGTTGAATTATACGCTATGAACTATGCGTACAGGATGTTACAAATTTGTGGCGAACTATGGGGATCTCGGTCACTATGGAATATACATGGTAGGTCGAATTGGACCAAAGTTCCTCTAGTTTGTGTGATGATATATACTTTCAATGCCATCAGTCTATTTCAATTGTGTTTACTAGTTGAGAGTTTTTAATCGACTGAAACCAGCAAAATAATGCATCAACATTACTAAATTGACAAAAATATTCAGAGTTTCAACACTCATTGTAATTGATTTCGTGACAATTCAATAATTGAAGTATTTTATTGTTTTTTTTTCGATTTTGAAAAATACTGAGTTTATAATGTACAATCCAAAAAATTATTTTCCTTTTAAAAATCTCTTCCATTACTTACACAGTGTATAAATATGTTAGTTATCGAAGAAAAGATGTACATATTGTTTTGAAACAGTAGTCTTCCGCGATGAGTTGCACCAGAGCATTGACTATGTAAAGAGTGCATGTTTACATTTCGTTCATGTTTCGAGCGCAGATGAAGTAATTAAGAACAAATTGAGAAACAGAGCATCAGCATCATTTTCAGATGAACTCGACATGCGGTATTTTGATTGTCATTAATTGAATGAGGTCGTGAACCTCATCAGGGTCAATGACCTATATGGGATGTCCGTTTGTCTGACAGGGTATGGAAAAACTTTTCTCAGTGATATAAATTCCACGACCGAAATTCCCAGAGAAACGCATGTTTATCAAGAAAGCTCATGCAGGGGACATCCAATCGAGAGAGATCTTTCATACATACACATTTCACACACACATACATTTTCCACACTCAGCAACCTGTTCCACGACATTTTCTCATTGGAATGACGTATTCCATCAGTTGAAAAAGTTCTGCTAACCCTGCTGTAGATTTTTTGGGAAACTCAATATTATTCGTTTTTTAAGTGTGGAGCTGAGAGAAGAATCAAAATACGAAACTATTCAAAAGGTTCTATATTCAACCATGAAATTGTAATAGCATAAATGGTGATGATAGTTTAGACGTTTACGGAAAATGAGACATAGGAATATTTTGAACTTTTGGTTAATTGAGTGATTGGTTCTGTTCTATTAATCTAGAATAGCTTCTGCTCTACAGCGTTGTCGCTTGTATGGAAAAGTAGCAACAACTTTGAAATTTTCATATGGACACATATTGAATTTTTCGCTCCGCTTTTTATATTATACTTTTCTATATACCTATTTATTCAGCCCTTTTCACGAAATTATTAATGGATTCATAGAAAGCTCAAATTTGGCGTGCAGTTTACCAATGAACTGTGTATTAGTTCTGTCCATTCAAAATTTGTCATTTCACCGCAAGAATCGAAAGATACAAAAAAGCTGTATTTTTTCAATATTATGTATGTATATTATTAAATACCTCGAACGAGAATTGAAATCCCTCAAAGAAAAGCTGACTTGGAAAGAATTGAAATGGAAAGAAATAACTAGTCAAATGATGTTGTGATGGAAATGATTTTTCTTCATGGTCAATTTGATCAAATTATATCGGAAATGTTCTCCGATCCAGAAGCAATGGGCGATTACAAAATAATTTCATTAATTGTGAGTCAAAACTTTGTGAGATGAACATACCCTGAATAAGTATTAGCTTATTTTCACGTATATCCCCATGTTTCCATAAAAAGTTCAGAGGAAGATTAAGGCCCAAGTTATGCTTCTGTTCAAAGGATCCTTGATACTCAACTATCAGCATACTTCTGAAATAATTTAATCGCATTGATCATGAAGTAAGAATCGTTTCATCAAAACTTCACTTCAACCGATATTTCGTTCCATTTTAATTCTTCTCAAGTCTACTTAGCGTTAATGAACGCGCAAACGTTCTTTCACTGATGCATTGATTGTCAAATTCTTCATAATGACTCGTTTCATGACATTTCATATCCAAATTATTCCAAAATAATCACATTCCATAGGAACCCGCTTGTATTGCGGAAACCGAACTATGTAAGTATAGGAGCATGATATGATATGAACATCATTCGGAAGAAATTTCAGTTTCAATGACTACGCACCGCCAAAAATGTGTATATGTTATGGTTGTGAGAGTATTTCAATTATCGAATTGTGCCTTATCCATCACATAGGATAAAATTACAATAACTTAGTGCATCCTCGCTACCCAGTCTATTATTATACTCGTAAGGAGGACCAAGTACAAGTTTTGAGTACTACCAACTTGAGAGCGTCTTTCATTCTAGAAATAGGGATCAAGGCGACTCGCTTTTTCAGCGATCATTCCTCTGTCGGTATGGATTTTGAGTTTCATATTTTTCAAACCTTCCCCCAGCTGAGCTGCATCAGTATGAGAAATTTGGTTGAAATTGGCTGAGGAGTGCAATTGCTAGCCCGACTATTAGAGCTTCGCTCGATTCGCTCACTCAGATCAATTATTTCGATAGATTCACAGAAAATAAAATAAAATTATATCATAGTATATTATATATATAATAATAATTATTTACATATCAAGGTAGTGAAGAATTT
Source organism: Gastrophysa polygoni (assembly GCA_963576655.1). Taxonomy (NCBI): domain Eukaryota; kingdom Metazoa; phylum Arthropoda; class Insecta; order Coleoptera; family Chrysomelidae; genus Gastrophysa; species Gastrophysa polygoni. The sequence goes on from OY755090.1 coordinate 11,511,952, forward strand.
CATTAGTACCCAGAGAGAACGATCCGCTTAGACGGAGTGGATTTGGAGTGGCAGCGAGAGGTGAAGTATCTAGGGATCCCCTAGACTCCGAACTTCTCTGGAACAGACACGTAGAAAATATCGCCAGCAAGGCAAAATCATCACTGATGGTGTGCAGAAACATCGCAGAAAAATGTGGGGATGCAACCCATCTATACTGCGATGGATGTAAACCATGCTAGTGAGACTGATGATCAACTACGGAGCAGTAGTGTGGCACAGAAGAACTGAGCTCGTCACTACCAGAAGAACATTAGAGAAAGTGCAAAGACTGCATGTCTTTGAGTAATAGGAGCAATGAGATCAACTCCACAGCAGCATAAGAAGGCATTTCGTTGCTCACACCTCTCCATATCACAGTGAAGAGAACTGCATGGGGAGCACATCTCAGGATAGGGAAGGTTGGAATACTGCGAGGAACTTAACCCATAGGCAAAGCTCACCTCGCTGACCTTCCTATCAGGAAGTTCAGCTTCGAAAAAAAAAAAATCGAACGGAACTCAGTAACAAGAAAGAATATAACATAGAAGCAATTCAAGCGCTGGGAAAAACACCATTACTTGGTATAAAACTCCTGAGGGAACTGGAGCAAGAGTATTTGATATTCTAAAGTAAATGATGGCAGCGTATGACAGTCATTTTTGATAACCAATTCATTAGAGGTTGAAAGAGAACTAAAAGAGACATCATTCTAAAACACTATTAATGATGGTATATCATTTTTGGTATATACGTTAATGAAGGAGTATTGAACTGGGTTTTTGGTATTTCCTTCGTCATTATGAATGTCAATAACTTTTTCATTTCAAATTAAACGACCATTGAATTTTCACACCTAAATTCCTTAATTCGAGTGTCATATTCTTGAGACTCTCGTTTCAAGACAGTGAATACAGAATAATAATAGATGGCTATAATATGAATTAGCAGTACATAAACTGAAAAAATATCATGGTAAAGAAATACCCGTTCACTTCTTGAAAAGGAGTTCATAGTGGTGAAAATGGTGGCCAGTGGTGGAAAATATACTATTTTGACACCCAAGAGGAAAGCGACAGAGTCTTACTGTACCATAGAAAAATTAACTTTATTGCCAATGACAAGGGGACATGTTTGGAAGGATCAACCATTCGTCAACGTATGAGTGCGGCCTTGAATTTTTCAAGTTTTCATAATATTGTTTGTATTGTTTTTTTCGATACAATTTCCATTTGTGCAAAATGTTCTTCCATGGTATCTTTATTATGACATTTGTTATATATTCGAATAGAATTCCTCCTTCAGCCAACTACGATCATTCTCACATGATCGCCTGTGCCTCAGAATTTCAGTGCATTTACCCACGTACTATATCTCTGCGAAAGGGTCGTATAGCGCCTCGAAAGGGTGTAATTTATACCCTCCGAGGGGCCGACTCTCCCCTGCCCATCAATCATGCCGGCGTTGCACTGCGAGTCCCGTAGGAGGGTGAGGGGCGTTTTGCACCCCCTTCCTGTTCCCTCTAGCCATTGCAAGTGCAATATATATGCAGTACGGGTCGCCCCTAGGTTGTGTGTGGGGGCGTTCGTTATTGCATTTTTTCGATTTTTCCCTCGGTTACCTGGAAAACTGAATCGTCACGTGAGAAATGGGGTATGAGTAATGTGGCGGCGAAATAATTCTGAGAAACGGAAAAATCCTTGCTAGACTTGAAGGCGGATCTCAGTTCACGTCGGTGTCAATAGAAGTCATACAAAAACTAAGTTCCCTTAGTGCTTATTGCACATCATTATTGATTCCCCTATATGGAATGTCTGAACAAAGCTTGCTCAAACCTAACCACTCGAAGAATTTTATTCCATTCCCAAGAAGAGGAGGTTGTTCCCGCACGTTGAAAAATAATAATATACAAAAAAACTTACGGTACATTTTGGGAATGTGTTGTAAAACGTAACTGGAGATTCGATTGAAATTGTGATGTTTAAATAGGAGAAATGAGGAAGTCAAGCAGTTCATTCAATTTCAATTTCGCAGTACAAATAAGTAAACAGTTCGACAGTTTGATTCTTGGTTTCTTCACTTCACTAGACCAAGTCCATGAATGAATATTTTCAATGGGGGTATGTTCTATCTATTATAACGTACGACATACCATCTATAATGTACATACGTGAGGGAGCGGTATTCTCCCATTATTCATGAATTTCAAATTTATGGTTAATATTGTCTTCGTTGTATTATTTTTGTTGTAAATTATGTCGATCAAATTCTCTAGCACAATTTATTCACATACCTACTAGAAGAACACTGAAACTATAACTATTAGTCTACTCCAATTTGTGAGATTATCGACTCCTACCAGAGAATTGATAGACTATTTTTATTTATATTTACTTACACATTACACAACTATTCCGTTTCGGATCGAAACATTTTTGTAAATATAATTCACAAATATCAAAAATGATACTGTGAGTGGACGGTTGCTGCCGAAAGAATAGACATTCAAGACTCACTGAAGACAATCGTCGAAGAAGAGCTGAAAAATGGACAGAGAAAGAAGTGATTGAACACAAACGGAACTACTAAACATGAAACGTCAACCAACGGACTAAACACTAAACATTGGAAAAGGTAATCCTGGCACCCTAACCCAACTAGAAATCTCAATTAGCTCTCGGAAAAATTCGAATTTAGGAAACTAGAAGCCACTAATACATCCTCATATCCTTAAACCTTACAGGGAGATATTTTTTTATCTTTTGACAACACGAGAAGAAATCTATAAAAGGTTCGTGTTACGTCGTGTAAGCCAGCGGTGGAATGATGGGAGAGGAGGAAGATATTAGAATTTTTCTTGAAAGTTTGGAGGTGGTGAGCATCAGGAAAGACTCCACTATATAGAGAATTGCAAAAATTTTCCCTTCTATTGATGAATGACGCTTGATAGACCGATCTTCGACAGGTTTCGAGCCTGACAAAGACCTGCCTGAGCTCGTCTACCTAGATTTTCTACCTGGAATCGCTCATGATGGAATAATGGACGACAATTTCAGTCGACAACGATCATGGAAATATACAGGGTTCCCGAGAAAAAGTGGGAAATCTCTCTGATTCACATAGATATTTTTTGTCTTAGTGGATCCTCTTACGGAGACATGGGCTCCTATAAGAAACCCTGTATGAAAAGGGGCTTACAAAATAAATTTGTGTGACTTGAACCTCAAATTAAAAAAAGTGCTCTTATTTACTGTTGATGAAATGAAGAGTTTTCGAGAAAAAAATCATGATCCTCTATATTAAAAATGAAACATTAATATGTTTATTATTCTTTTCCTCGAAAACGGTTCATTTTATCGACAATAAATAGGAGTACCTTATTTCAGTTCAAGGTTCAAGCTATCCAATTTCTTTTCTCAGGCCTTCATAATACAGGGTGTTAGAAAATTGAGCATCAAAGATAATTCTAAGTCCATCCCTGATGAAGTGAGAAAGGTAAATAAATCGAAGACAAACAAACAATGCTCGAAAGTACTTTTCTTTAGAAAACATCCCGAATGGTACCTCTATTTTTAAAAATAAATGCTACTCTTTGCACCATTAGTTCTATCTTGTTTTTTAGCAGTCTGAAACTTGTTACAAAATATGGTAGTTATATAGGTTAACTGTCTTAAATTCCACACGCATTTTTCAATCGAATATCAAAACGTCAGATGATCAAGCAGATTAGATTAAATAATTCAATGATACGCAGAAGAGATCAGCCCTCAGCTCAAGTCATTAAATTACTTTCTACATTTTGCTGACAATTCATTCAAAACATTCCAGATGATTTCTGATTGCTGCATCTCCTTTGTTGGACTACTCTTTATTTATAAATCAACTAGCGGCCTTGGTGCATGAACTCGGCTCATTTCATCAGTAGCGAGTTTTTCCGACGGCTTTTCGAGTTTCCCACAAGTTTGCTCACCTCTTTCTGGTGCAGTGCGTTTGATTTGTCGCCATGACCCACGGCAGTTTTCACGTTCATTTTATTGCGAAACTTGTAGGAATCAAAGAGCGACTTTTTAAGAGACTTTGTTGGATAAGAAAGTTTTTCTGGCAATCGACTTTCAATTATTGATACCCTTCAGTATTTCATTTCGCGAGGCTAGGACCTACTCAAACTTTCAGGCATATTCGATTTCTTGAGTAAGTGTACGACATTTGCAATGCTTACGTGATGCGAAAGATTACGTCGTTTTTTATGATACGTCAATTCTTGCCTCTCTTACTTGACCTTTTCCTCAATCAGCCATCTCATCAATCAGATCCAGATAATGGTACTCTTCGTTGAAGAGAGAAATATCCATGCAATGCAGTGTTCTATTTGCTTTGACGTTTGTACAAAAATCTGCAGGATGGTAGGTACGCGGGAGTGTATGCTGTTCAAGAGATATCCGCGCGGGCTTGTTTACCGGATATTTCGGAGTCTGAACTCTGAATTCAATTCTGAATTCAATTAATCATTTAATCAAAAAGCAAATATGAAATCATGCTTCTGTCTTTCAGAAAAAAGATTTAGAAACGATCTCCCGACAAAGGACTTTTCATCTTAATATACCTACCAATAGAAAGAAACTCATCAATGGAGAACTGCTTAGTTCGCTGACATTTCGTAATTTATCCAGAAAACACTGGAAGTCTGTATGACGCAAAGAAACAGAATAAATTCAAAACATAATGTTTCTATAAACCTCATTAAAGTGTCTAAAATGCCATTTTATAACACTGGTAATAAAAGTAAATCACTTTCAGCACTAGTGTTGAAAGTAAACCACTTTTAGCACTAGTGCACTAGTGATTTATTTTTATGAGAAAATATGAAAACATAATTGAAAATGAAGGGTTTATTCCATTGAACGTACAATTAGTGAAACTACAATTATGATATGAAACTCCATGGCCAGTCTCATTGGTAGATGTAACAGAATTTATTTTGGCGAAACTTGTACCAGGGCAGAGAGCAATGTTATCCGCCGAAGATTTAGACAAAATTTGATCCTTATTATTCTGTTTCCTTTGTAGCGAGTCTTCTATATAACCCTCAGCTACTGTACTGAACTACCATCCACCGAGTCTTTTAATTGTGGTAACTAGCACCAGAGTCCGCCAACAAACTAGCTGAGGAACGTCACAATATCCAGTATAATGACGGGAATCAGGCAAATTTAGAAATTCAGCAATTTTGGCAGGCATCTTACCAAATGTGTTGATTCCAACTGGAGTCCTGGCATATTTATTTTTAATGCATTTTATAAAAACTGTTGAATGATTAATATCCACAGGAAAAAGGGCTATGTACTTTTTATAGAAGTTCATATACAATGTACCACTCACAACAAAGGTGCGTTGCACATTAGTTTTTGTGTGTGTCTGGTATAAGCACAATTAGTGAACTTCCGAATTCCTCGATAATTTAATGTCAAATCGCACAGTTCCTCTCGCCGACAGGATTCAATAACACCAAAAATCGCAGCAACTTTCTGCGTTAGATATATTTCATCCTGGGCTTCAGCGAGAAATTTGTCGATTTGTTCCCTTGTCAATACTTTTGAATCTTTCGGTCGATATCCTTTACCCTTTCGCTTCAAAAAAGCCACAAGCTGGTAATATCTGCTTGTGTCATGATCATTTATGTTCATCATCGACTTCAACCAATTCGACCAAAGCGTTGACGATTTCCATATTTTGGACTTTTCTTCAAAGTATGCAAGAAGATGTTTTTCACTGGCCTCCTTGCCACTTTTGACTTGACTTACATTTTAATTGGTAGTCTTTGAGTGACAAGTTGACAGGCAAAAAAATTTTGGTTTCTTCATTTTCTTCATGTTTCTTCATTTATTGATCTTCAATTCACCATTTTCATTTCACTCTCAAAAATAATTAATGTTGTGTTAACAACATGTATTTTCCTATGTATTTTCAGCTTATTTAATAAATTTATATTATTATTATTATTATTAATAATATAAGTAGAAATTTTGATAATAATTAGATATATTTGTCTTCCATTCTTTTTCGAAACAACGTGTCACTAACAAATAAAGAACACCTCTTTTATGAAGCTGAAGGTTGAATTACAAGCGCAGTTACAATTCTGGGCATGTCCTTACTACAAGTATATTGAGATAATAATTATACTTTGTACCTTCATTCTTCAGAAACGAGAAGAGAAGATCCATAAAATCTAGGAAAATTAATTTACCACCTTCTCGATTTACATACAGACTGTATTCAAAGTTACCTCATGATCCTATAGTTTCTTGAGTATCATTAGGATGTGATTCAATATAACTTTTTCATAATAATTTCATATTTATTTCATTCTCAAATAATTATTATTAGGAACCATATGTGCGTAAGGTTACTAAAGTTCCGTCAAGTATGGATTCTTCTGATGACAATCAGTTCATATACTTCCTTCGTAAATGAACTGAATGAGATGAATCAAATAAAAAAATTGGAAAAAAAACGAACAATTATCACGCCCATATTTCAATGAAAAACCAACCCATTAGTCTCTCGCATCTCGCATTCCCTAGAATAATAAAGTCATCCGCAACGAGAATAGGACCTGCAGGGTGAGGTGGGGGGCGCTCTAATTTCCACAATATATCTTGAATACCTATAAAGTCGCCCCGATGTTGCATTGTCCCTGCACCCGGAGCGGAACGGCCAGGGGTGATTGGCGGGATTGAAATAGTCTCTGAGCCATCGCCTCAAATTCTCATTTTCGAATGGAAATAACTTGTCATTCGACAACCTTGCGGTGCCACTTCCACCAGATCTGGTCTGATTTTTTTCTAATTACGAGGTTCAAATCGGGAGGTTTTAATGTTCGTACCCTATGGAAGGTTTGAACTATTTATATATGTAAACCATTCAAACGGAGAAGTTATAATTCACATTGATCAGCAACGAGACAATGAAAAAAAAACAGAAAAGATAACAATAAAAATGTAAAAACCAATGATAATAAATAATTTCTTAGTTTAGATTCATTCATTTTTCTCTCAATAAACTCACTCAGCGTTTCGATTTTTCCATAATTCAGCTCTGTAAGCACTATTTGATCTGAAAAGGGGTTGACTAAGCCAAACTTTATCAAGTGTACGTTTGATCCACTTCCGAAAAGGGATATGATTTACTTACGAATATTCTCTCATTGCCTAGTGAAGATTTTCCTGATGCTTACGACCTCCCAACATTCCACCGCTGGCGAACACGATATTCCTCGGACAGTATAGGTTTCCTTTCGACGTTGTCTGAAGTTGAAAAAGATATCATATTTCACCATACTCATAGAAATTGCTATCCTTTATTTAGATTTCGAATCAGTGTCCCGGAACGCGACAATAATTGTTGAAATTTGGTTTTTATATCACACCTATATAGGTAGTGTAATGTCCAAGTCTATTAATCAATCCATCAATACAGTGATGGCCATGAATAGACGCACAATAAAAATTTTAAAATTATTCTTAAGATGTTCGCCCCAAATCACTTTTAATAACTTCCAAAACATCCAATCCTAAGATAATATTACAATCCTGAAATTACACTCTCCGAATCAGTGAATAAGTATTATATATTATATATTATAATATATTATTTCATATTATATATTATTAAGTATTATTGCTGTTATGGGATGACTTCGAATTTGCATCAAATATACTACTTAATTTTCCTGAATACGTTATTGCTACCTATACCATGTAGTATATTTTCAAGATATAACTGGACCAACTACAAATATTCTCGAAAAAAAAAAATCAAGAAAAAATTACCAAGTCCTGAGAACTCTTGAACATTCAGCCTTATCGCGACATCTATGGTGGTATCTATAATCGACCTTTTCTTCTCCACGATCCACCAATTCTGTCATGGTGACTTGTGCGTAATCGAGGTCATTTTACTATGAGTCCAATACTGTCCGATAAGAGAAACTATTATGAGAAGATATTCAGAACAGAGAATCATTGACGAAAAATTTTGAATAAAAACCTACCTCTTGTCTGAATATTTAACTCGATATAATACCATGTGCTACTAGTTGAAAAAAAATAAAAAGTGCCAGACAAATTATTCAAATTATTACGCTAGTTGTTTGTATTGTGATATTGTATGAGCTAGTTTTCGGTCTGATTCCCAATGCCATCGATTACCAAGGTTATAATTATCTGAGTATATAATGGCATTTTTCACCCATGAATAGACATCATCAATATCTAAACTCACTTTTAATGTGATTATATATTAAGAAATCTTATTCGCAGCATATTTATTGCATATGGTTCTGGGTTTTGCATGTCTCTGTATATTATTTCACGTTTTCAGTATGATTGACAGATTTATCACATCACATGACACTCCATACCAAATTTCAAGCTTCTATTATAAATTATTTCGATATATTCTATAATGAACATTGTTATAAATAATTGAAAACATGTTGATCAGAACTCTTCTTCATATTTTTAAATATAGTAAACGTATTGGAGTATGCCAACGTTATTTTTGGACACCTCTTGCACCTATAGGTAGTTCAAGTCAAGTTCCGAATAATTTGTCTCTAAAAATATCGTGACAGATACGATAAAAATTTACATTTCAGTCTCATATTTTTCTATAAATCCAATCGTTCTTGCCTCCAACAGAATGTCATTCCTCAAATATATGATTACATTATGGTTTATCAGCCACCGTCTATCGAGGTTTCAGGTGATTTCGAATCTATGGCCGGATCCAGATGTTGAGTTTACAAGCACGGCGTTTTCTTTGCACAGGTGTTGGAAGGAATAGCGACCGTATAAATATACGGTCGCCCTCTGTTTTTTCACTGTACTCACATGGCACACACTGGCTGTTTTTTGAGCCATCGGCGCCGATACCTACATTTGGTGTTGATAATATCACAGTTTAGAAAATGCTATACCAGTCCCTGCACTCTTCAGAATCACGTTTGAACTTTGACTTCATAAACATCCGGTTGTTCGGATTCAGCAAAACTGATAATTATGTATGTCTAGAAAGAGAGCAAGAATAATATAATGATAGGCATATACGTGGAAAATATATCTATAATAATAATAATAATAATAATAATAATAATAATAATAATAATAATGATAATAATAATAATAATAATAATAACATAATTTAATATAACAATATGAACTGAAGAAATAAGTTGAATAAATCACAATGTGCCTGAATATTAATATTCGAACTCAAGAATTTTGTCGAAATGATGTAATTCAAAAATGAACTTAGTTAATTTCAAAGTATATACAAGAAGTTCTCAATGAATTCAACTGTATATCGTTTCAAGTTCCACAATCATGAAGACGTCGTTATCATTTTTGCTCGAATATAATGGGCATGTAAAATTAAACTAACGCAAAAACTTCTGTAGAATTAATATATCAATTGTTCTCATGGCTCATTTTTTCTCACAACTATGTTTTTCGCTCGAAACAATTTTTTTATAATACCCCGTATAGGTACACATTTTGAACACAGGATTTAATCCTCTTGGGGTTTTCACGTTGTCTGATTCTTTTCGTTTTGAATTCGGGTCAAAATAATGACGACCGAGATTATACTGAGTGTGAAATTTAAAATACCCCATACTGATTAGCTGGGTTAACAAAACATTGTTCAGAAAAAAAAGAGAAAAATGTAATCGGCAAACTCTGATAGGCTATGACTTTGTAGCAATGTTATCAAATGTTTCTCCAATTGAAAAGATTTTCTGTTCCATCTTCATCTAGAGGACATCTAGAAAATGATTCTCCATCCATTTAACTTTTCCAACCTTCCACAGCACAACAAATCATAGTCATCTCGAACATTCAAATGAGGAAGTAAACTCTCGTATTTGGGACACTTGCTATAACTACCTCGAGCACATTCTGTGCACTTAAGCTATTCACTGTGTAAGATTCGCCTACATCATTGACTATGAAACTATACCGGGTGTACCAGAGATTTTAGGCCTGCAGATATTTCAGTTATTTGGAAAAAATAAAATTGGAAAAAATACGTGTCTTATGAGACCGTAAGCTCGTTCATGCAGCATATTAAAGTCCAACCCCTGGCAACAATTCCCGAGAAACCGCCCCTAACTTATTTTCAAATTGCCCCGCTTGTTTGTTTTGGTTCAACTTAAGCCCGTTTCATTTCTCATTCAATGATGTATTGTGGTAGCTAGAATGGCATGCAGAATTATGGCAAATAATAATCTCCTGGATCACCCGGTAAATCTTAAATTCCTAGTTGTATCTCAGAATTTAGTAAGAATCCGGGTTTTATATAAAATTGGATTACGAATTGGATTACAGAATTTGGTAGAATTCTGAGTTGCAACTCGGAATTTTGGAGAATTCCAAGTTGCAACTTGGAATTATACGTTTCTTCATTCCCTCAGAAAACGCTTGGGTCGTTAGGAATTTCCCGTATAACTCGGGATAACGTGACTTCAAGGCGCTCTGATTATAACGCACATCCATCACACTCGTTCGCCCCAAAATTCTTTGAAATAACCCCAAACGTCAATCAAACCGCTCCCCAAACTGCATAAGCTATACCAAGCGTCTATAATTTCGAGATCTTCTGCCACATTATACCTACATATATTCACTCCAGCATGCCACGTCAATATGGAAACAAAAGAAGGGTCAGTGAATATAATTATATATAATTTGCGCTTTTGTTACATATATTTCATAGCTTACCCGATCATTACGAGCGTCTAGCTCGATATTATTTTTGTCGGAATGTGTTATTTTTGCAATATCATGTGGAAATTTTTTAAATGGGAGTTGTCTGAAGTAACTGTTCAGAGAATGGTCGATAACATAGTTATTAGTAATAACAGCTTGCGGTCTTCTAGGAGATCCCGCATAGGCGTCGTCAGGAAGCAAGAGGCTTCTCTTCTCACTTCTTATTTTACACCCCGTAGCCAATAAACCTATTTGTCTCTCAAAAATACCCACTTATTTATTCTCTGCCGTGCACCCACCCGAACCTTAATGACTTTTGGTTTACATCGCAACTCAGGAAACTTTTTAGAAGCTGAAATTTGAAGGAATTCATTCAAACATTTTTCATCGAAATAGGAATTTTCATTTCATGGTCCGAGTGCCGCCGCCTATGATTATACCAGACTGTTGTTAGTTCTAGCTGATATCATTTTGTGGGCGAATTATTTACCAGAACCGATGAATGTCGGTGATTTTTTCAGGATGGAAAGAATAAGGAGTCAACTGTCTCCCTGTATTATTCATTTGATATGTCCCGGGTTATACCTATCTAGGTGTAGGTGTAGAAAAACAAGTTGAAACGTTCATGTAGAATATGTATGAAGGTGTACTCCAACTACCAAAGTCAGTATAGAAAAAAAGAAATGATTATGCAGATGGAGAAATTGTCGTTCTTATAGATTACCACTCACCACTGAAAACTCTTCTTTTTTGGACCTGTGCTGAACCTAAAAATAATTCAGATATGGTCACCACAGTGATTTACTGCAAATGAATTTGAAAATAAATTTGAGACAAAAAAATCTTACCTATACCTATTCACTTGGTTATGTTTTGTTTTGGCAGTTTGTTTTTTGTTCAGCATCTCTTTGGTAGTACAGAAACGCTAATATATTTTCTTTAAAATCGAGTTTTTCCAACTGTACTTCAATTTCACTAAATTTCATTATAACTTTTATGTAGCAGGTAACGGAAAATCATTCGTATATCATGTATCGTTTATAGATTTCCAATTCACGTCGGTAACGCCATCTTTCCGAAAGTTTGTTTCACGGGCCATGATAACGGAGAAATTCCATGGATATATTACAGATCAAGAAAAGAAATGATCAGAAAAAATGAAATCTGTTCACGGAATATATATGATAAATACAGGCGAGTTTCCAAAGCAGCGCTTTAGTTCATGACATGTTAAAAATAACGAACGGATATACAGGGCGTTCCTAAATATCATGTACATACGGAATGGAGTAATTATCAGTCTTATTTACGACTTAAAAAACATAGGTTGACACAAATCGTTATGAATTGTTTCTACAAAAACCAGAGGTTATCCCAGCTTCAAATTAAGTAGTGATACCTAAATTATCGAAATCAGTAAAAACAAGAGATTATCTAAATGAAGCCAGAACCTACTACACACACCTTTTCAAAAATTACAATACGTTCAGCGAATTCCAGAAAATCTTCATTTATTTATTTTTTCCATAACGGTCGCGCTAGTGCAAAAATAGAACTTTTTGAACGATCGTGAAAAAACAAATGAATTATATAGATATCACAGAGCACGAAAGAATAAATCTGCATATGGCATATACAGTGTTTCTCACGAGGTACCCAATCGTCTTTATGGTCCATTTTTTTTTGTTTTTCATTTGTGATGACGTTGTAAATTTTATAGTTTCCTTTTGCTGTCATGTTGGAATTTAAGCGAATATCTGCCATTTCAAACAACAACATCAAAATAGAAAATATGGATTGAAAAGCAAAAACCATTGGAAAAGGTATATGGAAAGCTATAGAGAAACGTTATAGCGATAATTCAATAAATGCAGGGTGTCACAATTGCAATAACGAACTTTTTCAGCTTTTAAAATGATGTAGTGTTGAATCCGAAGTTCGTTCTTTCAAATGTGACACACCGTATTCATTAGATGGTTGTATGCAGAATTTAATTCTGCGTCGATTCGCCACGCCATAACCTTCCCTATACCTTTCCCCAATGGTTTTCTTGCTGATCAATATTTTCTATTTTGATGTGATTTTTAGCAGAATCTGAAATGAACTGAAATGTGCCATAAGATGGTCGCAGAATTCGATTCTGCATCCGACCATCCAGTAAGTACAGGGTATCAAGTTTGAAAAAAAAACAACTTTTTCATCAAATTTTGGAAACCCTTTATACGATAAATCAATTGGTATTATGACTTTTGAAAGTATCATTCCTGTGCTTTCGTCTACCACAAAAGCGCTCACCACCAGTCAAAAATGGGTAGAAGGTGCAGTGTGGAAAATATGGATATATTTCTCAAAATTTTTTAAAAAGAATCAAGATATCAAAGGAACAGTTGGAAATACGTACTCCTCATGGAACTCATGGACATATATGTTCGAAACTAAGACTAAGAGTTTTTCTACTCTCACATCGAATATACGGAAAGCTCAAATCCCTAAGAGTAAATGAACATGCGCAAAAAATTTGCAATCCTTGTCCAGACCATATGTTTTTTAACTTCCATATAAAATTTCAAATAATGAAACTATTGTTTTGCTCAGACAAAAATCATGGGAAAATACCGCAACTTCTATCGAAACAACCTCAGTCGTCAAGTAGTGAGTGGGTGCAACATCCATCATATCGATTTATATCTAACAATATCATACAAAATTTTATTCAAATTGAGATATTTCTGACATATCTACAGATATTTTTGTTACTTCACTATAATTTTGTGTATTTCAAGCTTCCACTAACAATGACAGTAACATTTTTCTAAGGAGCTTACCATATATCTTTCTATATATATTTCCTATTCTTTCTAAGAAAGAATAGGAATATATAATCACTTAGGTTACTATGAATATAAATATTTTTTCCTCTTCAAAACTGGAGCTTAAAGGTTGCTTCATATATTTTACATGTCTGTCAATGAACGAATCGGCCTGTTGTGAAATGAGAAGTCATGTACAATGTATTCCATTTAATAACCAATAGAAGATTTATCTTATATAAGAGCAATAGAAAAAATGTACCTCCATTGGGATCATTATAATATTTATTATTTATTCGATTTTTTATCAATATCAGTACCACATGAAGAAAATATACGATCTCAATACAATGTATTAAACTTTATTAAACTCAATTATTAATAACAGGTATGTAACCATCCGAAAATACATGTTACAGAATACATAAACCTATTATTATCACAAAAAAATCAAATACAATAAAAATAAACCTATCACGTCTCAACAAAACTAAAAGAAATCTGTCCTTTTACAACATCAAATGTCAACCAGCTGACATGAAAAAAAAAATAAAATTATTCTGCAAATCATTGTTATTCAAATTTATTATAGAAAAGCTAAGTCAGTAAAATAACTTCACGTACGACCGACTAATAGAGGGGACTATCAAAGCAGCTCCTCAAAGATAATCACACTGACATTCAACAATATTTTCGTGACCTGTTCCCGTTATTGCAGTGGCTTTTTGAACTCATATAGTGACGATTATCGTTCTTAGAGTCTCCTCGAGTACCCCCCAAGAGTCAATCACTCAAACCTTTTCCTCACAAGGCACTTACTGCGTAGTTGCAGCCAAAGGCTGCCCTGCAGGCTCAGTCTCTTCATTGGTGCTTGCTACAGTCGGCTCAGGCTCAACCTAAAAGAACAAATCGATAATAATACACTTGATATCCAGAAGTTATCGAAATTATAATTGTCACTTTTAATTATCAATACATTTTTTGTATGATTCAAATATTGATTGAAGCAAGTGAATATTTTTCTTTAAGAGAGAAGAGTTTTGCTTTATTGATATCTTTCGATTTTCATCATATAAATAAGTAATTGAATATTTATAATTGCAATGTCCGTTATTTGTTTTATATTTCAATGTTAACAGATTATTTCTGATACCATTGAAATGGTTTTCGCATCTAGTATCATTTTAATTATCGAAAATATGAATTACTGAAGTACAGATATAAAGCTGCTTTGTATCATTTTTTTAGATTGTTTGTAAAATAATTCCGTAGGATGTAAATAATCCTTTCCATGAATACTTTTCAATATCCATTTTTGGACAATTTCTAATTTCTTCAGATATGCTTGTTTCACTCCACCCCATCCAAGATAAACTGATTGGGACTGAACTGGAGCAATATATATCATTTCCCAGATGTGTTTTGATTAGGTGTGAGACATCTAATTTGTTTGAGACACAATCAACCCACTTTGGATTACTGTCAATCATGTCTTGACATTCATCTACAATATTAACACCATTTATTACCCAAATTGTATGGTTGAAAATGTGAAGCAGCTTCCTACATGAACTCTTCATGACCAAAACTCCCACTTATCTCTTAGAAAAGATATCAGGTCCGAATTTGAAAAAAAAAAAGGGTAAAGTTGGTTACTCAAAGATGGAACATTGTATTAGAAAATCGATAAGGCCAAATCAATTATCAAAAGTTGTCATTGAGATATTTCGTCAGTCTTCTCTCAACTGTATTACTAACGACAGAAAAAAATAAAATTGAAAATCCGGAAATTCAGTTTTTTCTTCAAAAATTATATAGTCGGATTTATTAGCATTTATCGATGGAAGGATAGAGTGGAGCCATTTTTCAAATAATTTCAAGTCTTCATTGATCATAATTTCAATAGAGGATTCTTGTTTTCATGTGAAAGTTCTGTATCTGAATGTACTGTGTATATGGTATAATTACACTCTATGATTCCAAAAGATTTCTCAGTGCCTCGTTGTCCCATTGATTCTAGATTTTCTGAAAGTGGTCAAGTGTATCAAAGGCATTTTTCAGATCAATGAAAACAGCTACTACATAATTTCCTGTATGTAATCCTTTTTGAATTGTAATACCGCCGCTTGCGTGCAACTATTATCTTGAAAATCAAATTGATTCATACAATATAATATATATATATATATATATATATATATATATATATATATATATATATATATATATATATATATATATATATATATATATATAATATGAATCAATTTGATAAATATATATATATATATATAAATCCTTAGTAAGACTATGTCTATAGTTTGTGGGATATTGAACATCTCCACTTTCCCATATAGCTCTTACTGAAAATTCCTGCTATGAAACATTCAAAAATCAATTTTGATAATGGTTGAGCTAAAATATTTCTTGATTCAGATATGTCTTTAGTTATGAAACCTTCAGGGTCAGGACATATTTTTTTTCAAATTGTGAATTATATCAATGATTTCACTTTCATCAGTGGGAAGCAAAAGCAGGATACATGTTATATCACATTAAATAAATTGAATGAAATTGATAAAATAAAGAAAATAAATACAATGAATGAGATAAATAAAATAAAATCAATAAAATGAGTAAAATTATTCATTTACCTTGACCTGGTCGCCGGCCGTCTCCTGGTCGCTCCTCGGCGTGCCGCTCTCGCTGGTCTGGTTGTCGGTGGTCTCGGCCGTCGCGCACTCGCCGGGCTGGCCCGGGCTGCCGGTGCGCTCGTCCGACGCGCCGCTCTTCTTGCGGTTCTGGTGGCGGTTGTTGGGGCGCTTGCGCTGCCCGTACGGGTACGCGCGCTGCTGGAACTTCGGCTGCACGGCCTTCTTCTCCGGATCGAAGTAGCAGTCGAGGATCTCGAGCAGCTCGTCACGATCCTTGTCGTCGGCGTTGGCCACCTAGACAACGGGAGCAAAGTCGCAATCATGAACATCAGTCTTTGGAATCGTTACCAAACAAAAAATTCAAAAGTTATTATTCGATTGAAGAATTTCTTGATGACAAGTTCACTGTTTGACTAGGTACAAGGTGTTGATCAAGTTGGTACAATAGATTCTGAAGATGAATATTTTAGTGATTTTCCAGATGAAAACTTATAACAAACATGTGTTCTAACGTGCTTCGTTCTCAAAATGCAAGATGTTGAACTTTGATGAATTGGTCATGGTCAATATCAATTGATATTTTCTGAAACTCACAACTTTGTTAATCACATACAATCATTCTGAAGGATTATAATAGTAAGAGCTCGATGGAAATTAATCTTAATAATTAAGTAAAATTTAATGATGCAATAAAATGCAACATGCTTCATAAGAGTGTAGTATGTCAAAGCTGCATTTATGAAGCATCCTGTAAATTGAAAAATACTTTAGAAATGTGGTCTTTACAGAAAAAAACTCCTTCACTGAATACCAAATGTGACTGACTCAATAATACTGAAAATTTACTAGAAAATCCTATTCCTAATGAATATTTGTTAGTCATGAACTTTTTTTGAATACAGGGTTTACACTTTTTCGTTTCTCATTATTACTAACTCAAAGAGCTTCAAAGATTGAAAAATGTTCAAAAAGAAAAAAAGTTATTTGTGAATAAACCAAGATCGCTGAAACATATTTACTACATCGTGTTTTGTTTCAGAGATATCTGAGGAGAATGTCATCTGAGACGACACAAATATGCTAGTCAATGCTCCTGATATGATCAATCTCATTGCCAAAGCAGACCTAGACTCTAAAAGAGACAAATCTTGGTTCCTACAGAACAAACTGGTTCTGAACGAAAATAAAACAAACCTCGTACTGTACTGAGATATTTCATGTTCAATGCGATCTAACGGCGAAGGATCTGAGGTAGGTTTCTTAGAAACTACCAAAACCTATGGTTTCGGGTGACATCTTCCATCCGTATCAGCCCCTACGCCGCACATATAATAGATGAGATACTAAGTACCTACATGTATTTTTACAGTCTAGAATTTCAAGCCCAGTAAAATATTCAAAGAGCACATAGAATGGATGGTTTTATTGATGTTATTGAGTCAATATCTTCAGGAGTTCTGCAGGAACCTGTACTCGATCCCATTCTCATCCTGCAATATGTTAACGACCTCACTAAAAACAAGATAGCTAGTGAAATCACTCTCTTTGCAGAATATACCACTATACTGTGGAAAAACAAGAAGACCGTGGAGTTGCATGATTTAATAACAGCAGACTTGAAAACTATGAAAAAATGGTGTAATGCAAACAAATTATCTTTCAATGCAACAAAAATCTATTCAATACCTTGCTAAGATGCTCAGTTGATGAACCTTAATTTGGCAAAGTTGTAATAGGAAGATTGCACCAAGTTTCTGGATGTGCTGATGGATAAAAATCTGAAATCTGTTAATGTGGAGTTGAGTTATGGATACCCTTTTGGGGAAAGTGTAGATCAACTCTACTCAATGAATTGCTTGTTCTACAGAAAGGGGCCATCTTTTCTGGAGAATACTCTCGCATCCAACAAAATACTTATGGTCATATCATTATTGATATTGGAGTGGGTGAATAAAAAATTATCAAATTTGCCTCAACCCCTAATCTCAACCCACTAAAAATCTCACCAAAAAAAGTCAATTTTCTATAATGGTGGCTAGATGTATAATGATTGCCACTGCCAATACTAAGACTGGCTCTGACTAAATATTCAAATATGTATGAGGGAAAACGAATTTTCAATCACTTACCAAAGGAACTCAAAACAACGACCAATTATAGAAAATTTAGAAAAGCAGTAAATGATTTACTTCTTGAAAAATGTATTATGGCCTGCAGGTGATATTCCTGATGATACTGATGATACACTGCGAGTATCATCATCATGATATTGCAATAATTATGAACTTTTAAAAATTTTGATGTTTTAGTTTTATTATTCATTCATTTATATATATACATACTTATGGCTTTGAGCATATTCATTAATATGTTCATGTACATGTTTTGATTAGTTTGTCCAAATATTTTTGATGCTTTTTGTATATGATCAACAATGCTTTTGATGTATATCACCTATATGATATATATTTTATCAGGTTGTAGTCTATCAATTTTTTGATACAATTGCACGTGTTAATATGCAAGGTTTCTTTTGTATTATCTTATAGCTGTGACAAATATTGACAATGTTTCTTTTATATTTATTAATTTTATGTATCCCACTTTCCCACTTTGTCAATGAGAATTGTTTCTACTACTACCCTTTGCAGGAATTCCTTGATTAGTTATATCAACTGTATATACCACATTTTTTGTTTTGAAGATTTCATATTTTGTGAATTATTTGATGTTGGTTATGTGTACACTATTTGCTTATTGTATTTTTCTTACTGTCATTAGTGATTTGAGAATTCATTCTGGTTTTACTTTATTTTATATTATCATCACGCTTTGTCAACAATCATCAAGCTTTGTCAACAAGATATCTCATCTGACAATGAAGCATATTTATAATATTATCGTTAACTGTATATACCACATTTTCCATTTTTAGAATTTCATATTTTATATACACTATTTGTATATTTCATTTTTCTTACTGTCCTCCAAACAATATCAGTTCATTCTTTTTTACTTTGTTATACTTTAGTTACATTTTATATAAACCTCAAGCTTTGTCAACAAGATATCTCTTCTGACAATAAAGCACATTCATTATCAATATCATCATTAACCTAGATAAATATTTAATGGAAAAATTATCAATGGTGATGAAATTTCTTTATTAGCTGAACCGGTGATTTTTAGAAAAGTGATCATATTCAACAACCACAGACTCAGTCACTGCTGTCACTGCTGCTGTCACAACTGCTGAGAGTTGAGTGTTCAGTTTTTTGAAAAACCTGAAAACCTGATCTTTTTGTACTTACCTCGCTCTTGATGACTTTCTCCAGTCCCTCCTTAGCATCGGAATCATAAGCTGATTTCAGCTGATCATAGTTGACATTGTTCTCAGCTAGCAATCGTCTCAGGTGACTGGCATGTTGTCTTTCCAATCGACTTGCCCTCAATAAGGCTCCAAAAACTGGCCGGAAAGTATTCTGTCTCTCCAAAAGTATCTGTTGACAATAGCAGATAATTTTTCACCTCAAATCAACTCAGATTTGCTATATGTTCATCATCTCACAGCCAGTTATAATTCAATTCCTCAATTAATTTCAATCATTGCACCCGAATGGAGAACAAGTGGCTCATTCAGTTTGAGTGAGTAAATGAATAATATCAATACAAATTAGATTGGAGAATAATTCTCATAACATCACAAGAATTGAATTTCAATGCATCTGATAGTCCATGTCCATTAGAATACAAACATAAAGAAAAGGTGATATCAAGAATACACATTGAAAATAACCTCAACAGGCCACAACACCCTTGTGAATTTATTCTCCAAAATATTTGAAAAACAAAAAATAATTGCTGATGCCATCAATAAAAAAAATTGGATTCGACTAGTGACACACATTTGATTTGATTTGATTCGAATAGTGACACACAATTAGCAATATAACAAGTAATTATTTTATACAAGACTGACTAGACAATGGAAATCATGTTGTAGCTATATTCATGGACCTTTGAAAGGTTATTGGCATAACATACCTCTTAGGAACCTTGGTTCAATGGGAATCAGAGTTATTAGGAGAGGAAACAATATTTTGGAATCATATCTTGGAAATGGATCCATAAAAATGAATAGTTGTGAATCAAACACACTACAATATAAACAAAGGAGTTCCATAAAGATCAGTCATTTCTCTAAAGGAGCAATATTTAATACTCTAAAAATTTCATACCATTGTGAATTAATTTTTTATCAATACATTGTTTAAAAATTAGTGGATTGACAATGTATTCGTCTCAAGTTTCTGTAGCCAAATTCAACATAGCTACATCAATGAATTCAAATGTGAGAAAAATTGCATATGTTTGTATTCAGTATGAATATTACATCATTATGTTGTTCATAACAGTCAGTCAAACAATGACATTGCCAGTTAACCAGAATATAAAAAAGTTGTGTCATATGTTTTAAGCTCTAAGTTCAAAATTATAACTGAAATTTCAGATGAAAATATATTATTTGAAATTAGATCATTTTAATGCATTGAAAAATGTGTAGTGACATGCAGAATTACTTGCATATTGAATTCTTCTATAATTAAAATCAAAAATAATGAGAGTTGAATTATGAGTCACTCTCCAAAGACAAGTGAAAAATGATCATAAAATTCATAAATAATTATTCAAATAATTAGAAAATACAATAAGAAAAAATATAAATTGGAATATTTTGAAATTGATAATATTCAGACAAATTATTATATTGCAAATATTTTGTTCCAGATAAGTAACTTGTTTACAACATAGAAACTTTTATCAGCTGTTGATCACTTACTCCATATTTATGAAAAAATCATAGATTCTAGTTCACTGTTTGGTTCATAATAAGAAATTTGATCAAATAAACAGAATGAATTTTCTCATGAAATCAATACAAATGTTTTGCCATACATGCTGAAGTAAATAGAGTCAATGATGAATTTGCAGAGTGAAATACTCTACTAGTGTACTGTAATGTGAAACTGATTGAACAATTTGTTGTACATATACTAGAATTTATGATTCATATCAACCTACCACCAATAATCAATTTCAAATATTTGAAGAAAAACTAGATGATTTCAATACTGTATTCATACTTTCAGTTTCTCAGTTCCCATTCTGAAACATATATTTTTTTTCTGTTCTATCCGATAAATCCGATAAAAACTAGTATTTGTATGTATAAGCTGATGGGACCTTGAACACTAAAGTCAGTTGAAAAAAATCAGTGTTTTTTCCCAGTTTTTTGTTCACTGTAGTTTCTTAAAAATTCCTGATAAAAGTATGAACATTTCAGAAAACTATGGGAGAACTTACCTTAAAAATTGTTATTTCTTCTTCTTCAGCATCAATTGGATTAGTATAGGGACATACAAAATCAACAATATGACTCTCTTTTCCACTAAATTCCTTAGTAGGCTTTCCATCTTCATCAAGTTCAGCTCTCTCCTCTTGAGCTAAATGAACTGTGATATCAAAAGATGCCTTAGACCTATCAACAGCACTGTTGAAATTATCATCTTCATGATTCAACAAAACTTTGGACATCACACGCAAGTTGAAAGATTTTGTTGTGTTTGCACACTTGAACTGTGCAATGTTGAAACCATTCACAAACCCTTTTACTACTTTGGAAAAGCGTTCAATCATTTGGTATCGTCTCAAAGATTCCAGAAGCATTCCAGGAGATGCTTTACGGATTTCATAGTAGATTAGTATGAGTCCGTCGACATCGTCTCCTTTAACAGTTTCCAGCCACTGCAAGAAGTCTTGGAGGGCAGAGATTTCACTTTTTGTCTTAACATATTGATGAGTGTTCAGGTCCCTGAGGCGTCTGAAGCGCATTGCGTTTACAACTCTTATCCCATGGCGTCTACTATAAACCGGGTTCAGATCAGCAAATGGCATAATATATTGGGAAAACTGCGAGTCAGGAGTGTAGGCTGCTAACTGCACAATTTCATCAATCAGTCTCCTGCCAGTAGTGTCAATGCCCCATCCAACCAATCTGTATTTACCTGTTTCAATGCCTTTTGCAGGATTTTCTGGGACAACAGATACCGCGGATTCATCACCGGAGTTTATACTTTCGTTTTGTACCATCTTACCTATATCTAAACAGACAGAAATAAGAAAGGTTTATTGGCGAATAAAGAAATTTGAGATGTCAAAATATAAACAGCAAAAAGTACAAACACGTGGCGTAGCAGAGCCAACTATATTCATTTTTTAACACAGCCCCACCCAGTCGGTAAAAAAGAAATATCACCAAAATGTCAACTTTCGGTCGATAATTTATTATTGAAAATTTCTTACCACAATCAGGACCTTCGATCTTCGATCAAATGTACTGTAACTGTAAAAAAATGGACTAGATATTTATGATGAAGCTGCGCTGTCTCAGTCTGGATTTGATAACAAATACAACTAAGTTCAACAATTCAGCGTTTTATGAGTGTTCATAAAATTAAAAATGTATTTCGCACGTGTAATGAAGAATGGTAGGAGGAGGGGTGGGGTTGGTTTGACTTGAGCATGCGGAAAAGATGTCAAAATGATGAGGGAAATTTGAATTCGTAAAACTCACTTTTCGTTTTCAGTGTTTCCTAAATATTTACCTAATCGAGATGCAGCACCAACACAGTCACTGCATTGATAGCGTTGTCAATCAAGAACAATCAAGATAATTAGGAAATGTCGAATGAGAACAATAAAATATAGTAGGCTGTGTTATCTACCTAATGGACATGATGAAATTCTAATGCATTGCAAAATTCAACCAAATCGCTTTACCTGGAGACTGTATGAGTCACTAGGTTTCCTGAAGAGGGCACTATTATTTTACTAAATTTGGGGTGGCAGAACTGAAGATAGTGATATATATATAGTATATATATATACTATGTGAGGTGGTTATAACCACCTCAATACTATGTAATCGGAATGATCGGTGATCTCAAGAACAAAGTCAAAAAAGTTATATTGGGAGCGGTTGGAAGGTAGAAGTTCCTATTTGTTTATATCTGAGTTTATTTCCGTGTGACAACGTTTTCAATCAACGGTATCACCGAGGGGGTTATTGAATTCAAGAGTGTAGCGCCATAATCTGAAGTTTCCCAAATATCTTATAATAAAACTAATGGAACCAACGACATGGAAATTGAAGCCAGAAAAAACAAATGACAGCGGTTCGCAGCTAATAGATGCGCATGCGCCATTCTGAAATGAGAAGCGACATTTATATATGTAATGATCATGTATGATATAATACTTATATGGATGATACATATTGTTTTCTTCATGCGATAGTGATGTGATTGTGAATGTTACCACGATCGCAACAGAGATTTGCGCACGCGCGTATTTGAAGCTTGTCGGATGTCCGTGGTCAGTTCGCTTCTCATTTTAGACTGACGTATGTGCATATATGAGCTACGAATGACTATGGCTTCAGCCTTCGTGTCGTCGTCAAAGAGTATATATATACTATAAACAATTACTCTATGATATAGTCGTCGTTCTCCACATACTTATTATGAAACATATGCTAATACAAGCGTCAAGGCCACGGATGCGTCTATCTCCGTTGCGATCGCGCTGATGTTCATTTGTTTTGGTTTCACTAAAGGTGTCAATGTAATAAACAAGATAGTTTATTACATCAATGTAAAGGTGTTCAACCGAATGTAATAAAATTGCCTACGTGTTGACGTTAACGCGTGATTTGTTTAGTCCAAAACAATAGTTGTTTACCAATAAATTAGTTATCATCAACAGATTTATATTGTGTGTTATTATGTTCCTCAGACGAATAACTATTTTATTCGTCTGAGTTATGTTCATTATAGGGTTGGGTTACACACTATATATACATCCCCTCTTCTGTACTATATTCGTCCTCGATGATTTCTAAAATTCCTTCCTGATGACGGTCAGTCTGTTCACAAAAGTCCTTACAGGATATAACATATATCACATTCCTACATTTCGATAATCAAAAATTATACAAACATTGAATATTTCAGGAGCAGGTGATATATAATCTAAGATGAATGAGAAACTGCGAGTAATCGAGAAAAACATATACTCCGGATAAGGCTTCTATAGTAAAAATCTCAAACGAATAAAATATTATTTTATTATTAAAGGTGAAAATATTTGTGTCACTCATCAAAATATTGGTAGCAGTGACTCTTTTCTTTCACTCACACCTAAGGTGGATGATGAACCACCTCTTGTTGGTTCTTTTTCCTTTCCAAAGCATGTAGACCGTCAAACAACCTCACTAAGGTTGCACCATTTGAGTAGAGATGCTTTGATCATAGCGATATACCTCAAATATGAGCACAATCACAGTTCAAATGAATAACATTGTTCAAGGGTAGTTTTTTTTCTTGACATTGGTAGTGCTGATTTTGACGTTTCGACAAGTGGCGACCCTGCTAAAGAGAAACTTCCTTTTCATGGCGGACATTTCGTTCGTATCTAGTTTAACGTGAAGTGCAGATATAAACCAATTTTAATTTAATAAAATGGTAAGTTATTTTTATTTCTTGTGGAAAACATAATCAAAGGTGCTATCATTGAGTCCTATTTCAACGGGTGATATCGGATGGTTACAATAAATATAATATATATGAAACATTTCCACGTGTTTTCATAATGGCGATTGATCAGAAGCCTCTCTTGCATCTATCCATTTATTCAGTCTTCACAAATATCATTCTGTTGGATTTAGTCTTTGGCAGCGGCTCGTCCGCTTATCAGCGTGTACAATGAAAAATCCGAGGCAGTTAAGGACTGCACGATTGCCCTCCCAGCTGTCTTCAAGGCTCCAATCAGACCTGATGTTGTCAATTTCGTCCATCAGCAGGTATCGATGAACCATCGTCAGCCGTACAGCGTTAGTGATAAAGCTGGTAAGTTCTCAATCGAAATTGATGAATATTAGCAAATTAGAAAATGTTTTCCTATTTTTTAGGACACCAGACCTCTGCTGAATCATGGGGTACAGGTCGAGCTGTCGCACGTATCCCACGTGTCAGAGGAGGTGGTACCCACAGATCTGGTCAGGGTGCTTTTGGAAATATGTGTCGTGGTGGGCGAATGTTTGCCCCTACAAAGCCCTGGAGGCGCTGGAGCCGTAGGGTAAACATCAACCAACGCAGGTTAATATAATTAAATATGTACAGTCAATAAATTTCTATCTACTCGAGACTTATGGATAAAAATTTCGTTTTTTCTTTCCAGGTATGCTCTTGCATCTGCTGTTGCTGCATCTGGAGTGCCAGCCTTAGTAATGAGTAAAGGCCATGTTGTTGACCAAATTCCTGAGCTGCCTTTGGTAGTCTCTGACAAGGTTCAGGAAATGAGCAAGACCAAGCAGGCAGTGCAGTTCCTGAGAAGGATCAAGGCTTGGGCTGATATTCAAAAGGTTATTTGAATCTATTCAAAGTATTTTCATCAACATTGAGAATAAATTCATAGTGGTTGTTCATCTTTGAAACAATATTTATCTGGGTGGGTTGGAAATCAAGTGAAATTCTACTCTTTTATATTTCATTTCTAAGAATGAATCATTGTTATTTCTTGTGATGATTTGCTTTTGGTCCGTGTTTATGAAGTTTTCATGATATCATTTTTCAAAAGCTCTGATGATCTATCACTGATGATGAAGACATTGATTATTTCAATTGAGTTTAATTCATTGGTCTTCTTTTTTGTCATATTAGGTTTACAAGAGCCAACGTTTCCGTGCTGGTAAAGGTAAGATGCGTAATAGAAGACGCATCCAAAGAAAAGGACCACTGGTTGTCTACCATAAAGACCAAGGTAAGTTATTAAGTGATATATTTAGAAAACTGTATTTGAATAAGATTGATAAATATCCATGTTCTCAAGTATTGAAAACCACAAAACAAAATGCACAAAACAAATGTCCACATTTTAGTGAGCTCATCTCATTAAATATGTTCCAAATTTGTGCTAAATAAAATCGAAGACATAGGCGTTCCTTTCTGATTTAGTATTAGAAAAGGGCAATGTTCTTCTGACAAATTTTATGAAGTCATTTTGAGTAGAATTCAGTAGTAACTTCATTGAACAATAAAGAGTCATCATTAAGCAAAGTTCATTCCATTCTAATTTTTGTTCTCTAGTTTTGTATTGATTCACTACCATTTTTACATTACATTGTATAATTTTTCTCTCATTAAACTCATTTGCTCTCACATTCAATTGATAATAATCATCATTTAAATGATCATTAGGTTTCATCTAACAAAACTAAAAAAATACCCCAATTAGGTCATTTCACTTCCATACATTTGAAAGAGATTTTGTGAATCAAGAATATTCACAGCCTTGCCTTGTTGAGTGCTGTTGTTATTTTTGTTGTACACTTTCAATTGTACAATTTAGAGGAAAAACTATTTTAAACTCATTCTGATCAAAACATTTACAAAAAACTCATAAGTGCTCTGTCAACTTTAGCGGAATATTTTCATGTTAAGCATTCAAGAAGTTTTTGAAAATAATATTTTGAGAATTATTCAATCTCCATCATTTCAATTTCAAACAAATTCTGTATTGAATGTTAAAAAATTGTTTCTTATAGAGATGATAAATTGCATGAAGGAAAATCCAGCACTAACCAAAATAGAATCAATCATAGCTATGATACATCAAACAGAATCCAGTATTGAACTTGAAACCATAGTTTCATTGGATCGATAAATTTCAACAAAACGCCATTAAAATTGAAATTTCCCCATACAGTAACTTTCAAAAATATCATAAAATAGAGAATGCAAAAAATTGATATTTTTATTTCCTACTTTTTCTACATTTTCTAGTTTTGCAAAACTCATCTCAATCACACAAAGATCATTAACTTACGTAAACAACGCATGATCTTTGACATGCTCACGATTTCATGTGTTTTCTTTTCAATTGAATAAATGTATGAAAATGAATTTGTTATGTGCTTCTCGTTCAGGTCTCCGCCGCGCATTCCGCAACATCCCTGGCATCGACCTTGTCGGCGTCGACAAGTTGAACTTGCTGAAGCTGGCGCCCGGCGGTCACGTTGGACGCTTCGTCATCTGGACCGAGTCCGCTTTCGCTCGGCTCGACAAGCTGTTCGGCAGCTGGAAAGCGCCGTCCGCCGAGAAGAAGGGCTACAACTTGCCGCAGCCGAAGATGTCTAACACGGACCTGTCCAGGCTGCTCAAGGCCGACGAGATCAAGGCTGTGCTCAAGCCGCCTCAGTAAGTAGATGTTTTCGTTTAAGGGTTTTTACTGAGTCCTGGTCAAACAATCTTTGATCCAACAACAATCTCAAAAAATATAACAGATCAACTAGAAACGCAGGAGCTGCAACTCAAAATTATTCTTGATTTCGAATTCGATCTCAAAATTATACAAATTTTGATCTAGAATGAACTAGATTTTAGAAAAATGATACATTTCACGAACTAACACTAAACAAAACCACAGCTACACACAAGTCTGGTTAGATTGCCTGTAGTGAATAAATAGTCCAAATTATTAATTATAATCCAATGTTTCAATATGTACATCAAATCCTATGTCTACTGGGGGGTCAATGTATTCCTTAGACAAGCTAAGATTTCTGGAGTTCCAAAATTCAACCTTAGCAGGACTGTTTTGATTCAAGAATTGGAACATTTTTTTTGATATTTTGTTGTTCATTTCTCATCAGATTGGGTTAAAGTGAATCTAACACACTCTAAATGCACAATTGAAAAAAAAAATCTTCCGAAAAATCAAATGAACTAATATTTTATCTTTTCTGTCTGTCTGAAAAAATTCTTGATAATAAGGATGATTCCAGGAATATTTTCAACATTTTTACAATATTTTTCATAAAGGTGTGTACATCTATGCATCAGGGACAATTTCAAAATCTACTGATTCAATGTACAAAATCAAAATGAAACAAAATTAAAATAAAAAATGAGAATGCAGTTAACAGTTGATAGAGCCATTTTAAAAAAATATATCACAGCATATTGCAACTGCACTGCACAGAAAGGAAAATATCTCTAATGGACTAAAGGAGCATTCAATAGAAATTATGTGAAGAGGAAGGGGAGTTTTACCCTTCAGAGGGAATATTGATAAAAAAAATTTCAAGAAATAATATTGACTCCCATTTTGAAGTTTTTACAAACACCCTATTGAGAAATCGAATTTGTAAGCACAATGTTGGAAACTGCCTCATAACAGGTTGTGTGCTAGATGGTGATTGTCATATTATTTTTTATGATAAAACTCACAATAGATGAGTTAGTTTATCTCAAGATTAATTATTATCTACAATGGGTACCAGGGGTTCTGGCGAAATCAGAACTAATCTGCAAATTATCACCAACAGTTTGTCACTAAACAATGTAAACAAATCCAACATTTCATATATTTCATCTATATCCATTTTTCACGAGAAATTGTATTTTGTTATGAGTCTTATGATTTGACGTCTCACAATCTAATTGAGTGAAATTCTTTTCTGAAGTATTCTTTATACACATACAGACATACTTTATTACAATAATACATACATTATTATTTGTTGGCGTAGGGATGTGACGACCCTATTGCCCAAAGGCTTCAGCTTCGAGCTGGCCTATGCAATCAGCCGAATCTATAGGGCAAAGCTGATGTAGGACTATTGCTCTGCGAGGGCTCAAGTCCTGTAGATATGAGAAATCCATGATTATTATGATGATGATGATGTGAAAATGGTGAAAACCATGAAAATCAGTTCAGTATATCTTATAATTCCCAGTCCAATGATAAATAAGTTGAATTGCTAATTCTACGCCCCGTTTCTCTCGAAAACTTTTCTTGACGCGCCGTTGTGTTAGTGATCATGGGGCGTTTCGATGGTAAAGAAGATTTTCAAAGCTTCACTAACCCTGAATAATCTCATAAATATTTGTATTGGTTAAAAGCTTGAGATTGGAATTGCGTAACGAGGCAATGCTATTGTTCTGTATGGACCAAGAAGCTGCAAAGCTAAACTTGTACGGCCTGTCTGTTCGGGGCAGCTTGAAGGCCGTGAATATTATCCCCCGCCACACCCGTCCTGCAGGGCACATCGTGAGGATCACAGTCTGAGAGGCTATGGCCTCCGGTAGAACCTGCGGGACGAATACAAGACGGTGTCGTTGACCACGTCGGATTTGTCGCGCTCAACTCCACCGAAGTTGGTTTCCTTGCCGAGGATTTTTCGGGTTAGATATCTCGGAATTGTTTGACGAGGAATAGCGTTGGTGGGGGAAGCGGAACTGGTTCGGTTGAGGGTTGGCATCGGTTTGGTTTAGGTTTTCTTGTGCATCCGATTCATTTGGCGCTCTTGAAAATCGAAAGGTTTTTACACTTTGTGTGTCTTGGTTGATGAAGGTCAGGGAACTTTCAGTTTGACTGCCTTTGTTGTATTTCTGCAATTGATATTTGAAACGTACAAAGGTATTTATTTATAACTAATCAATGAACCGATATATTTTATATATAGAAAATAATATAATGAATATTTCATATCAATCACATTTCTATACTGAAAACAAAAGTAATTACAAAAATTACAAAGTCAAGAAACACTTCAAATTGGGTTTTGTTGAACTGATTAGTGAAATTTGCAGATATTGACTGGATTTTAGTTTTTTCCTGATGATATTAGTGAGATGAGAACTGTGATGTGTGAATGTCTTCTCAAAGATATAAATGGGGTTCTAAAGAACAAAATTCAATATGCATGATTGAAGATATATGGCATCAATAATTTTTGTTTGAATTACTCATAATGATGAATTTGATAATGTTTTGATAAAGATGGTAATTTGCTAGATGAGGTCAGTATTCCGAATTTTTCATACATTTTCATTAGTAATAATGCCGAAATATTTGGATATACTGTAATATGATACTACACTTTGATCTTTTTCATAGGATTGGTATTCAAAGCTGTAGGAACAGATTTTACTGTGATAATTTATTAATTTATTATTCAAGAAATTGTACAATCCAATGATATTGAATCTCTGTTATTAACTCTGGACAATGATGCTTCTCTTCAAGTTCAGAATATTATTTTGTTGATCAAGCTGATAAAAACTAAGTCTTCCTTCAGCTACAATTTCAACCTGTTCAAGCTTAGCTCATCGATATAATTTTTTTTTCTATTTTTAGGAAGAAGGTTGTACGTAGTGTGCGCCGACTCAATCCTCTGAAGAACCAAAGGGCCATGCTGCAATTGGACCCATACTCTGCAGTTCTGAAACGACAGGCTATCCTGTGCGCACAGAAGAGACAATTACAGAGAGACGAACAGCTCGCCAAGAAACGTGGGGTAAGGAAATGTGAAATAAAACTAATGCCATCAGAATGAGCTGAAATTTCCTTATGATGATTTGCTTTTGGTCCGTGTTAATGAAGTTTTCATGATCTTATCTTTTAAAAGCTCTGAGGTGGAGTATCTCACAGACAGGCAATTCACATTTTGTCATGATCAATTAATCATTGTTCTATTACAGATAACTCTATCTCCTGATTCGGCGGTCATTAGGAGTGCCAAGCTCCAGGCTAGAAGGAGGGCCCAGATTCTGGCAGCCCGCGCCCCCAAGAGTGGCAAAAAGGTCGCCGCCAAGAAGTAGATTGGTCACCGGTTACAACAGCGTATTTTTTAAGTTTTATGCGTGTGACTTTGACCAGTTGGAATTGGTTGAATAAAAAAAATAAAATCAGCTTTAGTGTTTTATATGAATAATACTCTTTGAATATATTTTTTGGTGAATGAATGTGGAGTTGAACGAGGGGAAGTATTGGTACTTTGGTTTCTCGATTCTTTTTTTTTTCTCAGCTTTCAGGATGGAGGTCATTCGTAATGTGCGCAGACTCAATCCTCTGAAGTATCAAACCAAGAAGTTTTTATGCGTGTGACTTTGCCAGTTGCGAACAGCTCATGAAGACACGTGGGGTAAGGAAATTCAGAATGAGGTGAAATTTCTTTATGATGATTTGTTTTGGTCCGTGTTTATGAAGTTTTCATGATATTATCTTTCAAAAGCTCTGAAGTGATAGATCTCACAAGACTGGTAATTCATATTTTGTCATCATCATTGATTGTTCATTTTTCTTTTACAGATAGCTATCTCGTAATTCGGCGGCCATTAATGAGTGCCAAGAAGTTTTTATGCGTGTGACATTGACCGGTTCCGAACAGCTCGTTAAGACACGTTGGGTAAGGAAATTATCAATAAAACTTAGTAATCAGATGAATTTGGTGAAATTTCTTCATGATGATTTGCTTTTGGTCCGTGTTTATGAAGTTTTCATGATCTTTTCTTTCAAAAGCTCTGAGTTGACTCATTTTACATACTGGTAATTCGTACCTTGTCATAATCATTGATTCATCAGTTTTCGATTACAGATAACTATGTCCCGATTCAGCGGTCATTGAGAGTGCCCAGCTCCGGGATAGGCGCCAAGCTCCAGATTCAATAAGGCTGCCGCCAAGATGTTGGTTGGTCACTGGTTACAATACAATGGCATATTTTTAAGTTGTAATGGTGTGATTTTGACTGGTTGAAATTGGATAAATATAAAAAAATCAACATATAGTGTTTTATATTATCCTTCAATTACAATACAATAAATTTCGAAAGGAAATGATGTTCACAGTACTTTATTATTTACAGAATTAGCAAGTTTAATTAGAATAGGCGAAAACAATTTTTAGTAATTGATGAAAAACCTATTTACCATTATACTTTGGACTTGAAAACGGAGCAAGTTAGGACAGGTTTATGTGAACTTTTTTTCATAGAATATGATAAGGAATCACCACATAAGACATCATAAGTTATCAAACTTCATTAGAAATGTGGAATGGAGAGGTTGACCATAGACTCTACGCAGATAAGTTTTGATATTATCGAAAGTTCTGTACCTCCACCACAGAATATATTAGCACAAAAGAGTGGTACATCTTTGATATTAGGCCAAAGAGTATTTATTCTATGATCAGACATCTACAAAGAGGAGAAGGTAACCCCCTTCGGTAACCCCTCTTCTGTGCCTCTACCTCTCTCTGTTGTCCTGTCACAGAACACAATACTATATATATATACTCTTTGGTCCTGTTTCTTGGGTTGTCAGATTTCTGCTGTCGTGGATTTTGTTGTTATCCTGAGAATTTTTAAAAAAGCGGCCAAATATAAACCTTTTTTTTTACAGGTCACAGGTTAGTGTATAATATTATTCAATATATTTGCCCATAAATTATTTAATGAATCCTTTTAGTTGAATTAATATTCTATGAATTGAAATATATTGTCTTGAGTGGTTTCCAGTGCAAAGTTCAAAATCTCAATCGTCATTATCATTGAAACTGATTGTAACACTAAATTGCTTACATGATTGTCATTTCGCACACACTCTTGAAACACAAACAATTGAAAAAGTTTTCTCTTCCTTCAGTTAAAAAATGGGAGATTTAAGGTTTGATGGAAGGGTCGTAGTAGTGACAGGAGCTGGTGCAGGTCTTGGCAGGGCATATGCTCTGCTTTTTGCATCTAGGGGGGCCAAAGTAGTGGTAAATGATTTGGGAGGTGGCAGACATGGTGATGGAAGCTCTTCTAAAGCAGCAGATACTGTTGTTGACGAAATCAAACATTATGGTAAGTTTGATTA
Source organism: Gastrophysa polygoni (assembly GCA_963576655.1). NCBI lineage: Eukaryota > Metazoa > Arthropoda > Insecta > Coleoptera > Chrysomelidae > Gastrophysa > Gastrophysa polygoni. Next base: position 11,544,964 of record OY755090.1, read on the forward strand.
TCAAATTAATGCCTTTATCAATATACCCATTGTTTTCAACATATTTTAGGTGGTAGTGCTGTTGCCGACTACAATTCTGTAGTGGATGGAGACAAAATTGTGAAAACAGCAATAGATGCATTTGGCCGCATTGATGTTTTAGTTAACAATGCTGGAATTCTACGTGATAGGAGTCTGGTCAAAATATCTGATCAAGATTGGGGTGAGAGAAAAGAATTGACATTATTTCTGTAAATGTTGAAGTGGTCGTATTTCATCGGAAGTTGCTATGAAACAAATAATTCTTCTTGATAGTAGATGTGCTATGATCTTGACGTTTTGTTTTTGCCTTCATACAGATTTGGTTCATGCTGTACACTTGAAAGGTAGTTTCAAGACAACCCAAGCTGCATTTCCTCATTTCAAAAATCAAAAATATGGAAGAGTCATCATGACATCATCAAATGCTGGAATTTATGGTAATACACATTGAAGTGCAATCAAAAAAGAATCTGGTGGATAAATCCATAATTTCAGGCAACTTTGGACAAGCAAATTACTCTGCAGCAAAAATGGGCTTAGTAGGTTTAGCCAACACTATTGCAATTGAAGGTAGCAAGTATAACATCTTTTGTAATGTCATAGTACCAACTGCAGCTAGTAGACTAACAGAAGACATTCTACCTCCTGATCTTTATAATGAATTGAGACCAGAACTCATTGCACCAGTTGTGGTGAGTAAAAACATAATTCAGGAAAATGGTATTAGAAGTGATCTGTTACTGATAATAGTAATCATCTTATATTAATCTAAAAAAGGAACAGTTTTAGCTGATCTGTCATCACAAGATTTTGGGATACAATATATACACATACTTTTGATAGTAAAATATTATTTCTGCTAAATAGCCATATACAGCATTGCATGTTCAATAGAGTAGTTTACCAATGATATTATCCAAACCAATCATAGTAACCGATCATTGCCACTTTTAACTTCAATATTCCTTGAATAATATATATTCTTTCACTTCAAGGCCTATTTATGTCATGAAAGTTGTCAAGAAAACGGTTCTATCATCGAATCTGCAGCAGGTTGGGCTGGTAAATGCGCCATAATAAGAGCCAACGGTAGTCTTTTACGTTCAAAATTGGCAGACAACGTTTCCGTGGAAAACGTACGCGACCAGTGGACGAAAATCACGGACGTCTCTGATTCGCAGATACTGAGCACTATCCAAGATGCCACCGGCGCCCTAATGACTTCTTTAGAAGGGTTAAAAGGTGGAGAAGTTGGCGGAGAGGTGGATGACAGTGATGTTTATGAATTTACAAACAAAGATATCATACTGTATGCACTTGGGGGTAAGAATTTCATTCGACCATGAGATCAGTAGAGAAAAGGGTAGATTCAATATTTGCATATAAATCTGATGTTCTACCAATCCTCATTTGAAATTTTGTCCCATACTCTTATTATTCTTCATATAAAGAGGGTGCCCATGAAAAGCATGCCAAACTTCCCCAGTGTGTTCTACGACCAAAAATAGGGAAGAAAGGTTTGGAAGAATATGGGTTGTAAAATGACTCTGAAAGGGAGCTAAAGCCTCCCTTGAAGGGCGCTCCTGAAGAAGGTATATCTGGATATTTCCTAAACGCCATGTGATAAAATGATGCAATTTGGTACAAGAACTAATATTTCTATACCTAATTTTCCTTCATATTTTTGGTCGTAAAATACGCTGGTCAGTTTGACGTGATTACGATTTACATGAATGCATCAACAATTTTTCACTGACAATGATTTGTCTCTTTGCAACTTTAATTTTTTTTATAAAGCCACTTTTTATGATTTGAAAACTTTTTTCATTTGTTATATCTATTTTAATTTTCAGTTGGTGCCTCCTTATCCAATACAAATGAACTCAAATACCTGTATGAGAGTCATGAAACCTTTGAGGCATTGCCTACTTTTTATATAATGCCTGCTATGCAATCACTTTTTTCTTCTGATTCTATAAAAAATGCAATTCCTGGTAAAGAAATCGGTCTAGAGCAAATTCTGCATGGGGAGCATTACATTGAGGTTCTTGATGAAATGCCACAGGAGGGAAGATTGGTCTCAAAAACAAGAGTGGTCGAGGTTATGGACAAAGGTTCTGGAGCTGCAATTGTCGTAGAGGGTGAGAAATAAACAGAAAATATGTCAGAAGTTATTTTCCATTAGTGAATAGAGTGATTCTTTCAAGCTTAGGAAGCCGTTAATTTAGTCTTTTGATTTTTCAGTTGAGACTTTTGATCATAAAGGAAAACTATTATTCCGCAACCAGTGTGTTACATTCGCAGTGGGTGCTGGTAATTTTGGAGGAGCTAGGACAGGCAACAAGGTTGTTCCTTGTCAGGCTAAACCTAGCAGGAACCCAGATGTTTCATTGTCACAAAAAACCACTGTTGATCAAGCAGCTCTTTATAGATTGTCAGGTAATATGAAAAAATCCTCACATTACAGGCTATTAATTGACGATTTCCAGGTGATAGAAATCCTCTGCACATCGATCCAAACATGGCGCAGATCGGTGGTTTTGACAGACCTATTCTGCATGGTTTGTGTACCTTAGGCTACTCTGTCAGACTTGTTCTAAGCGCATTTGCATCTAATGAAGCTAGTTTATTCAAATCTGTCAAGGTAGGTAGACAAATTGCTTATTTTGAGTAGCCTTGAAACTTTTGATTTTAGGCTCGTTTCGTCAAGCCCGTTTTTCCTGGACAAACATTGGATGTCGATATGTGGAGAGACGGCAACAGAATTTTCTTTGAGACCAAAGTTTTGGAGACAAAACAGATTGTTATAGGAGGTGAGTTATCAAATATAATATCTCATTGGATCAGATTAAATTCTGATAATGGGATTTTTTCAATCATAACTGTTGTTATATGATCAGAACAATTAACCTGGATTAGGATTTTTTGACTGTATATATAGAATATTGCTATTTCAATATGAAAAAAATAATAATAAAATTTATTAATCCCAAGAAACATAATAACTTGTTTATGAAGGGACACAGGAATGAATGAGGAGGAGAAAAAATATATCGATATAATATATTAATTGTCCAGAGAGAATAACATTATAAAGTCAATTTGATGAGTATACTTTTTTACACTTTGCCGAATTATAAGCAGCATTCCCAAGAATTTTCATTTGAATACTCAATTTATACTCCTATAGGAATTTGAAGCACTTGCGAAGGCTTTTACTACAACTCTCAATACTTCTTACAGCAATGAGTGATATAATTGACCTGTTACATTACCAATTTTTTCCCGAAAAAATTGAATGGGTGTTAGATATTCGTAAAATATCGAGGACCAACTAGTTTACATACCCCTAGTAGGGTGCGTTTAGGAGCTTCAGGGATTTGCAGTGCACTAGTGCGATGTAGTTTTTTCTTGATATTTTTGTAAGTACGTTAGTGTTAGAACTTATTCACAAATCAGAGCATATCTTTCCATGATCGCTCAAATGCATAAAGTTGCATACATTTCGTTTATTCTGTTGAATTTTCTGAAAAAATTCTTATGATTATTTGAAAAAACAGTAAAACAGTAAAAATACATCATGTCATGCCACTGAATGCGGTTTTGCAAATATAGCAATTGCTAATCAAAGGTAGCCAAAAAATTGCAAAATGTTCCGTTTTTTTTACAATTTCTGACGACTACTTAGAACGATATTGGGAAAGAACTGTATTGCTTTATATAGTTTGTATGTTTATATATTTTGTATATCAGACTAGTTGATCCTTAATATTTTTCGAAAATCTATCACCCCTATAGTTTTTTTTTCTGAAAAAATGTATGTAGTTTGTAGCTCTCCAGTATCGTATCCAAGTTTTACAAAATCGAGAGAACCTTCAAACCGATCATCGGCTGATATTGATATTGTTGCTTGTTGATCAGTCATTACATGACACCTTGTGTTATCATTTACAATCCTCAATTAGTCTGCTATTACCGGTCTCAGTTTCAATCAATCAATAAATAAATTGTCAGAAATTAATGAATCTAAAATGTAGGATAGTGAAAAAAAAAACAAATAATCCGATGAAAAAAAATGTCGCGGTGCTCATTACCTACTTATTCATTCTGATTTTGTTCAAAAATGTCCACTTTCACATTTGAAGTCTGTTGCTTTCAATAATTTCATAACTTTTGGTGGCAACATAGCGTTGGTGGCGTTATAACTCTTTATGTGGCAATGTAGGAACATCGTTTTAACTTGTCTTTAACATCGACTAGCTGTACAGTACATAAAAGAGAAATTTAAATAAAAAATGCACATTCTAGTAAAATATACAGTGGCTTTGTAAAACATAAAGTGAAATAAAATTGATCATTAGACGTCATCGAGCTAATTCATATTGTTTTTTGACCTTGGATATTATGTTGCTATCAGTGAATCATCAATCATTATATCAAGTATATGAACTCATGAAATAGTCATTCATTTGGATGATTGAATATGGGAAATCAAATTTTCATAGTCATTATTCCTGCACTAACGAATTTACTGTCAAAGTTTACATGCGAGCATAGAAAGTAAAGAAAACGAACGTCACTCTTCTTTGTCACGTCGTCACGCTTTGAAAATTGTGTCAGCTGTGTCCTAATTCTTGCCATTTTGGGTTGTTGGAGGTTAGTGAATTTGGATTCTTCGAAGGTTTGTATATACTTTTATTTTACAAAATTTCAATAAGGAACTTGGGATTTGCTGGGAATGGACACCAGGATCATTATTCTCTCCATTTTAACCTACAAACATGTACTTATTGAAGCATTTTACACACAACATGGTTAATGATAACCTTCACTTTTGATTTCTTGATCGTAGGCATTTTGGTCAAAGATCAAGGTTCGAGTGATACTATATCATACTTTTGATAGATTTATAAGATGTCGTTGGAGTGGGTGAATTATCTATGCATTGTAATTTACCTAATCTGATTTGTTCATTTGTTAGCAATTCATTTGTATTGACTTTTCCATAGGTATGTCTAGTTTTATCTCATTTTAGTTGAAGGTTGGATGTCTTTTAGTATATTTTAAAGTGGATTACATTTCCATTTCAGGTGCCTTCGTAGATTTGAAGTCCATAAAAATCCAGACCTCAGCACAAGCCCCATCTAATATGACTGCTGACAACCTTAAAAGCGATGCTATATTCGAATTCATCATCGATCAAGTCAAAGCTGATCCTAATAAGGCAAAATCTATAGGTGGTGTCTTCTTGTACAATATCACCAAGAATGGCAAGCAAATTAAACAATGGAGTGAGTAAAATATAAAATACATCTCATCATTTTACCTTATATCAATTCATGGCAAGAAATCTTTGTATTGCTAGTATTCCCAAAAATCTAAAAAACAACCATATGTGGAATGGTCACTGAAACTATATCATCAATTTTGAAAGTGAAATTATAGATTCTACTGGTTTGATGAATATGAAAATATTTGTTTCAAACAATAAATTTATGTTTGGAATTCCTTTAGCAATGGATTTGAAAAATGCCAAAGTTTTCCAAGGCATTCCTGATGGCAAGCCAAATACCACATTAACCATCTCTGATGAAGATTTCCTTCTGATGTCTGAAGGAAAGCTCAACCCCCAAACTGCTTTCATGAAGGGAAAGCTGAAAGTCACAGGCAACATAATGATGGCACAAAAATTGGCCCCACTGCTCAAAGCCAATGCTAAGTTGTAAGACAAAAATATAAAATGTGATGAGCATAATTTTATGGATCGTATGATTCATATAACTCTTGATATTTGATTTACAGCAATTGCATTTATATTTTTTCCTATTATATATTTGGTATTGAAAAGGTGATTGATTTTTTCAATCGCCCTTGTGGTGTTGTTCTATATTGTTGTTTATTTTTGTTCAAGGGTGAAAATATTTTATTGATATTTCATGATTTTTCAATATTGAAATAAATGTTATACCTTGTTATAGTATGTTTTATTAGTGTTAGGCATTGATTTGAAAAACTCAGTGATATTTTTGAAAAATGTTATTAGTATCCTTGAGGAAAATTCCTGAAGACCATCTAATTTTGTTTTTGGAAAATTGGATGTACCAGTAAAATTTAAGTGATTTAAATTTAAAGTGATTAATTTTTGAACTGGGATCCGGAACGCAAACCTATTTTTATTTGATTTCATCAACATTTTCTAGCAGAATTAGTAACAAAATGAATATTTGATAAAACTAATCGAATGAAAATTCTAGATATCCTGCCTGAGAATATAGGTACAATAGACTGATTCAAGAAAATCCAGAAAAGAAAATTATAATTGATAAAAATGAATCATTCAAATGTACAGAATCACCAGCAATACAGTGAGATTCTGTTGTAATACATGAAATAAATCAAGAGAATGATAAAAACTTCACTTCAAGATTTAATCAACATAATCCGATTCAAAGATAACAGGAAATTTCTTTTTTTAATGATTTTAAACAAACAATATGCAAAAAGTTATATTTTTCAAGTTTTGAGGGGAGTATCAGAAACATTTAGTTCTTCATAATTTTTACCCTCATATCATCAATCTTAAACCTGAATAAATCACAGACCTAGAATGAAAAAGTAAAAACAATTTTCTTGATTCCCTCAATCAGTTGAGGTGCAATTAGAAAATCATATCATAAAGTACAACAAAACAGAATTTATTCTTTTGCATCTCCAATTCCGTCAGCATTGATGGCAAACATGGCCTCTGATTCCGGCAGACAAGGTGAATCGTAAATCTTGCACATTCTCGTCTCTCCCCTGCCCTTCCTCAGGTACAATCTGGTGGTGGAAGCATGAGCCATTATGTTGCCTCCAATAGGCTTCTTTGGGTCTGCATTGAACATTGCTGCTCCGTCCACTTGTGCTACTACTTGGTTAGTGATTACTACAGCAACCCCAAACTAGAATAAGCCATAGAAATTAGTTGCTCAAGCTTATTGAGGGCACAAACATAATACATCAATGATTCAATAATTTTGATGATATGTGCAAGCGTTTGACCCTAATTTTTGAATTGATACATTTGATTACCAATCATCTGAATTCCAGTGTCTGATTTTCAAAATAGAAGTAAATATCAGAAAATGTCAGAAGAATTTCAGGAAGCATCATTTGTAATCAATAGATCTTGAAGTTGAATATCTAGATACTCTTTGGTTGAGTATTGGAGGATAATGGTGATGCAAAGAACACTACCATAGGTACGTGCATAGATTAGTAATTTATTGCATGTTTAATATGTGATACATATGTAGCACAACATTGCCAGTTGGGCTTTAAAATAGATTTATTTTATCAAGTCGTTGAAATAGATCATCGCCAATATTGAAACACCTAGAGGCAAATGATAATTTTTTCTTATCAAACAGTATTTTATTATTATTGTTGTTTTCAAATAATAAAACTTCAGTTGATATGAAGAGAATCTCCAAAGTAATATTGAAGAGCTCTGTGATTATGATGGTTTCTGATATAATGTTACAGTAATAAATCTTGATTTCAATATCATTTATAGGTATTTCATGATTGGAGAAGTGTATGATAGTCAAATACTCAGAAACATTCATAATTTTCCATATGATGCTGGAAGTAATACACCTATATAATAGAGAAGTCAAAAGAACCTTATAACTTATCTTCATACCTCATCAGCTAATCGTAATAGCATCCTCAGAAATCTTGCTAAATGCATTTGTCTTGCAGACAATTCACCTCTGCCTGAATAATCAGTCCTATAGAGTGCCATAGCACTATCTACAATTAATAAAGCATACCTAAAAATATATTGCAAACTAGAGATGCTATATTCCTTGATTCTTAGAGGTAATTGAACATACCTTGATTCTGACATCATTGCAGAAGCTTGTATGAGCAACTGACTCTGATGATCAGTGTTGTAAGCCCTAGCATAAGCTACATTGTCTAAAACATCCTGTCCATTCATCTGGTACCTCTCAGCAACAGCTAGAAGCCTTTCAGGTCTGAAAGTCCCTTCTGTGTCAACATAAAGACACTTTCCTTCCCCACCACCACTTTCAATTGGTAACTGACATGTAACAGCAAGTGTGTGGCATAGCTGGGTCTTGCCTGTACGAAACTCTCCAAACATCTCTGTGATAGAACCAGTTTCAATACCTCCACCTAATAGTTTATCCAGTTCTTTAGAACCTGTGGTAAGTTGTATTATTTCAGAACGTTTCTGATGGAATTCTGTAGCTGTTGTGAAGCCCATGGGCACTAGTTTTGCTGCTTCCACCAATATTTTGTCAGCTTTTGCCTCTGAAATACCTTTTATTGTCATCAGATGCTTTTTGGGTGCAAAAGCTATGGATTCAACTGTGTGGTACCCTGCTTCCTCCAGCTTTTTGACATCTCCTGTTGTGATTCCATTTCCCTAAAATACTACATTTTAATTACAATCAGAAGCAACAAAGTATAAAAACTTGGGCACTATCATTAATCATACCTCTAGCTTTGCAACTGGTTGGGGACCAGATTCATCAACTTCTTCCTCAACCTGCGAATTCGTAGAGGCTACGCTTACGCTCATATTGAACACTAACTGACTGCCAGGTCTGTGATTCTAAAAATTCATCAGATTGTATGTATTCAGTTGAAATTGTTTTTGAATTGCTTTGAGCTTCAACGAGAATTGAACATAATAAAAACAAATGAATGGAGGGAAAAGAAAATGTCAATTGTCAAATATTGTCACCTTCCCAGCTTATCTTCTTTTGTCGTTGAAACCGCTGTGTAGATGTGAACTTAATATTGTAGATGTAAACTCAATATTGAGATCGTTAGAACCATCTCTTTCAATATGAACGAAGAACTCTAACGAAATGAAGACTTCGAGACTAATGCTATGTGGTATGTGGTAAGTGGTAATATGGGTAGAATGATATACGATTACATATGGAAGAGGAACGTCAAGGCATGTCAATTGTCATATTGATAATTTCGGTTCCCGCCATTAGTAGTATAAGTATACAATATTTGAGAGTTTTGAAGGTTGCTTCTATTATTTGTTTCTGTCTAATTACATCAGTTCCTGATCAATTCTGAAAATATGTGGTACGGCAGTGAATCAGGTAAGGCCCGTTCCATTAGTCTTCGTATTCACAATTAATTAACTTCGTCTTTTCATGTGTCAGGAAATGCAACCGGAGGTGGCGGATTTTTGAACAACACTACTACACATCCTGACACACCAGCAAAGAAAGAAGTGGGTATGATAACATTATTCATCTAACATGTCAAATCAACTTTTGATCAATATAGGGAGTACGCAGATTACAAAGTGTGGTACCAGTTGTAGTTCGACAAGTCAGAGACAGTTCAGGGGATGAATTCAAACTATTTGGAATGAGTACACAGATTGTTAGTTCATTTCTACAATCCCTTTACGAAAATCTCAAACATTTATTTTTCAGCTAAATATCACTGGAATTCTTCGTAATTTTGAAATCTTGTCTACTAAAGCTACATATACAATTGAAGACCACACTGGAGTAATCAAAGCCATATGGTGGCTTGAAAATGATGAGGATAACACCCCAAATTTACCTAATGTGAAGGAAGGCAGCTATGTCCAAGTATTTGGGTCACTTAGAAATCAAGATGGGGAAAAAATTCTCATGGTTTTGAGGATGTTTCCTGTAGATGATGCTAATTTGATAACTAATCATCTTCTGCAAGTGATACACACAAGATTGGCTGCTGAATCAATGTTGAAAAATTCAGTGAGAAACAGTATTATAAGTCAGATTATAAGAGATCTTAATATTTCTTTCCTAGGTGTCTTCAATTAAAGTGAATAATCCAGGTGCAGAATTAGCTAATTCTATGAGTTTCATGAATGAAAATCCCACAGATTCTGGTATGGGAGGTCTCACTCCTCTGCAAGAAAAGGTGTATAAAATTCTCCAGACTAATAAAACTCAGCAAGGGATGGACAGAGCTACCCTGTTGAACAATTTTCCTTCTCACCAACATCGCCAAGTCAAGTGAGTACTTCTATGAAATGATATATTAGCTTAGTGTCGTTTATTTTAATCAGGTTGAATTTATCAATTTATTTATTTTTTTTTCAGTGAGGCATTGGAGTTTCTCAACAATGAAGGACATGCATATTCCACAGTGGATAATGATCATTTCAAAGTCACAGATGCTTAGAAGCTGGGGTTTTCAACATTTTTTTTTTAATACACTCATTACTCTATTTGAATATGTCCAGTGTATGTGAAAAGTTGTAGAATCTTTTGAAAACCAAAAAATGTCTGAGTAGGAATAAGTTATGTATAAAAATTGGAGTATTATTTCACAGATGAAATTTGTGATTGTTTTTTTATATAAAAATGTTATGAATTGTACAGTTATTTTCATTTTTTACTTGTTACTTGTAGGAGTTGTTAGTTGTACATGTTTTGACAGCTGTAATGCAACAGATTGAAGTTGAGAACTATCAATGCCATAGCAGCTTGATGAAGTCAAATCTGATGCAAATTATGCATCTGTTGCTTACTAAATTGAAATCAGTTTTCAGTGAAAAATAAAATATCATGCACCACAAGTGCTAACAGATGATGACGACAATCACTCGGACCATTGGACCTCTGGCTGGATCAGTCATCCTCCCACTTGTGCATTAATATCTATTTTATTTCATGTTATTTTGACTTTGGAAAAATATTGGATGTGAACTTAAGAGGAAATCAAAGTACAAAGATTGAATAAGAAGATATTATTCACACTCTTGATGAACCTAATATCTTCACATATTTTAATACAACATTGAAAAGTTGGTGCTATATTTTGATGAATGAAAGGCTTGGAGCTATACAGATGAAATTATCCATGTTCAGGTTTTCAGACCATTTTTGATACTTGTCAGAGATCAAACAATAAAGTTAGGGGGCAAAACAGGTTAATGTTTCGATAACAAGTTGGTCAAGATTAATCTGCCGTTCCGAGATCAAAGTTCTTTCTTACCCGCAAATTCGGACATCATAGTGACAATTGGAACCTGAGCTTACTGGACCCAATAATGAACAAGTTGCAATTTTTGACACATTTATCAAACGGACTTTTCGTGAAATCAAAATCTTGTAACTTTGCAGTGCAGAGTTGAAACTTGAATTAGTGTTGAGAAGTTTTCAACGAATTCTCCAGATGTGCGTTCAGAAGGCCTACTGGAAATCGAAAAAAGGTCTTCCCTTTGTCGTATTCGAAACTAACTGCCTTCCTGCAATTGTTTTATTTGGCACTTCATATTTCATAGAATTGAATGAAAATCGAGTTTTATTATATATATATTATAATAGTTATTTATGGTACTAGTGTGTTATGTTGAAAATAAGTCACGTGAGAAAGATTTATACCACGAGTTCGTCAGGCCGAGTGATATAAATTCTCAAGTGACTTAGGAAACATAACACACGAGTGGCATACAATGTTTTATCTAACAAGTGGAAGAAATGATTTTTTCATGAGATAATAATTAATAAGTTTTGTGATCAAATCAAAGCTACTTGCGTCTCAATACCCTGTATATGTCAGAATGACTTGACAGTGACTTTTTTACATTTTGGTCAAGGTAGGTTGTTTGTTTAGTTGCCACGGTCATAACACATTGTTGCAAATGTTTAAATAAATTTTGACACTTGTCAGTTTTCTCTGCAGTAAAAGAAACCTTTTTTGAAGAAAAAAACGTATAGAAAAGGGAGATGAAAATTACGTTCCTGAGGATATCCTTACGGAAGCGGAAGAAGCAGCGATGCAGATTTTGCCAGAAAAGTCCCGAGATGCTTACGACAAGGAGTTCAAAATGTTTGAGTCTTGGATGAATTCACGGTAAATAAAAGATATCGACGAAAATGTTCTATTGGCTTATTTTTTACATTTGCAAAAAAAATTAGCCCCATCGTCGCTGTGGACCAAATACTCGATCGACTATTCACCTTTATAAAAAAATCGACATTTCGAAATATGGCAAACTAACGAGCTTTTTGAAAAGCAAATCACAGGGATACAAACCAAAGAAGTCCAAGACATTAGAACGACCTGAAATAGAAGTTTTTGAACGAAGCTCCCGATGACGAGTAATTGTTGATGAAAGCGGCTTTGATAATGGGGATTAGCGGTGCTTGTAGATGCGATGAATTAGTCAATTTGAAAATAGAAAATATTCAAGACAAAGGGAAATATTTTCACATAGTTTTGCCAGACACTTAAACCAAGAAATTGAGAAGTTTCACCACACTTGAAGAAGGATTTCCAGTCAACTCGATCAATTTGTGTAAAAAATACATGTCTTTGAGGCCAAAGAATACTAGTTCTAGCCGCTTTTATGTTTTTTACAAGAATGGGAGGTGTACCAGCCAGTGTGTGGGAATAAATACGTTGTCGAAGATACCTTCAAGAATTGCAATGTTTTTGAAATTGGAGGAACCAGCGCTCTAAACCGGTCATTGCATGAGAAGGTCTTCGGCGACTCTTTTGGCCAATGCAGGGGCTAACATGACTACTTTGAAGCGTCACGGAGGATGGAAGTCCTCTACGGTAGCAGAAGGATACCTAGAAGAATCGGTGCATAACAAAATACAAATTGCAGAAAAAATACAAGGTTCCAATGTGTCGGCGTCTTCCAGCACTATCAGCAGCTGTACCGATATGGGAGCGTCTGGTTCCAATGAACCAACCAATTTTACAATAACTTCAAATTCGAATAAACCGTTAGCTTTTTCCTTTAATTTCAATATCAATGTGAATTCTGCTTGAAATGGTAATAAATAAATAGAATTCTACTTTAAATATGAACGTGAGTTATAATCCACCGATGTTGTTATGCACCGATTCTTCTAGGTATCCTTCTGCTACCGTCGAGGACTTCCATCCTTCGTGACGCTTCAAATTAGTCATGTTAGCCCTTGCATTGGCCAAAAGAGTCGCCGAAGACCTTCTCAGGCAGTGACCGGAGTAGAGCGCTGGTTCCTCCAATTTCAAAAACATTGCAATTCTTGAAGGTATCTTCGACAACGTATTTATTCCCACATACTGGCTGGTACACCTCCCATTCTTTTAAAAAACAAAAAAGCGGCTAGAACTAGTATTCTTTGGTCTCAAAGTCATGTATGTTTTACACAAATTGATCGGGTTGACTGGAAATCCTTCTTCAAGTATGGTGTAACTTCTCGATTTCTTGGTTTTAGTGTCTGGCAAAACTGTGAAAATATTTCCCATTGTCTTGAATATTTTCAATTTTCAAATTGACTAATTCATCGCATCTACAAGCACCGCTAATCCCCATTATCAAAGCCACTTTCATAAACAAGTAATCGTCATCGGAAGCTTCGTTCAAAAACTTCTCTATTTCAGGTCGTTCTAATGTCTTGGACTTCTTTGGTTTGTATCCCTGTGATTTGCTTTTCAAAAAGCTCGTTAGTTTGCCATATATCGAAATGTTGATTTTTTTTATAAAGGTGAATAAACGAGCGAAGCATCGAGTATTTCGTCCACAGCATCTCGGGACTTTTCTGGCAAAATCTGCATCGCTGCTTCTTCCGCAAGGATATCCTCAGGAACGTAATTTTCATCGATTTCCTCCATTTTCTATACGCTTTTTTCTTCAAAAAAAGTTTCTTTTACTGCAGGGAAAACTAACAAGTGGCAAAATTTATTTAAACATTTGCAACAATGTGTTATGCCCGTGGCAACTAAACAAACAGCAGATTCGTTCCCGAAACGTCCACAATGATAAGTAGAGGTTTTATTCTTATTAAATATATTTGTATTTCCAAATTTTTTTTCAAAAACAAGGTGTCACTGACCAATAGAGGATTTCTCTTTAAGGTATCTGAAGGTTTAATTTCAAGCGCAGTGACATTTTGGGGCAGATCCTAAATCTGTCCTTACTACAAATATATTGCAATAATTTTCAATAACTTCTACTCTATTTTTTAGAAACGAGAGAAAATCCCATGAAAAGCTGAAAAATGAAACAACCTACCTTGACCAAAATGTAAAAATGTCACTGTCAAGTCATTCTGACATATACAGGATATTGAGACGCAAGTAGCTTTGATTTGATCACAAAACTTATTAATTATTATCTCATAAAAAATGATTTCTTCCACTTGTTGGATAAAACATTGTATGCCACTCGTGTGTTATGTTTCCTAAGTCACTTGAGAATTTATACCACGAGGCCGAGTGGTAAAACTTCTCTATTTCAGGTCGTTCTAATGTCTTGGACTTCTTTGGTTTGTATCCCTGTGATTTGCTTTTCAAAAAGCTCGTTAGTTTGCCATATATCGAAATGTCGATTTTTTTATAAAGGTGAATAAACGAGCGAAGCATCGAGTATTTCGTCCACAGCGACGATGGGGCTAATTTTTTTTGCAAATGTAAAAAATAAGCCAATAGAACATTTTCGTCGATACCTTTTATTTTCCGTGAATTCATCCAAGACTCAAACATTTTGAACTCCTTGTCGTAAGCATCTCGGGACTTTTCTGGCAAAATCTGCATCGCTGCTTCTTCCGCAAGGATATCCTCAGGAACGTAATTTTCATCGATTTCCTCCATTTTCTATACGTTTTTTTCTTCAAAAAAGGTTTCTTTTACTGCAGGGAAAACTGACAAGTGTCAAAATTTATTTAAACATTTGCAACAATGTGTTATGCCCGTGGCAACTGAACAAACAGCAGATTCGTTCCCGAAACATCCACAATGATAAGTAGAGGTTTTATTCTTATTAAATATATTTGTATTTCCAAATTTTTTTTCGAAAACAAGGTGTCACTGACCAATAGAGAATTTCTCTTTAAGGTATCTGAAGGTTTAATTTCAAGCGCAGTGACATTTTGGGGCAGATCCTAAATCTGTCCTTACTACAAATATATTGCAATAATTTTCAATAACTTCTACTCTATTTTTTAGAAACGAGGAGAGAAAATCCCATGAAAAGCTGAAAAATGAAACAACCTACCTTGACCGAAATGTAAAAAAGTCACTGTCAAGTCATTCTGACATATACAGGGTATTGAGACGCAAGTAGCTTTGATTTGATCACAAAACATATTAATTATTATCTCATAAAAAATGATTTCTTCCACTTGTTGGATAAAACATTGTATGCCACTCGTGTGTTATGTTTCCTAAGTCACTTGAGAATTTATACCACTCGGCCTCGTGGTATAAATCTTTCTCACGTGACTTATTTTCAACATAGCACACTAGTACCATAAATAACTATTATTGTCCAAAGATGAAAATCTCGTTGACAAAGCTTCAAATACCTGCATAAATAAAATATATAAAATATTGGACAAAATACATAGAAATGACGTTCACAGAATAAAATAAGTAAGAAAAACAATCTAACAAACAATCTATATTGTTTATACTGTTCCGTTCCTTCTTCCTATTTCTGATTTTAAATTGTCGGTTTTCATGTTATGCAGTTTTGTTTTGTTTTTGTTTTTTCTCACTACACAATACAAGTGTGTACTCAGAGTGTAGGAGGAAAAAAAATTTTTTCTTTTAATAATTATCAGTAGTATTATAATTGATTGGTATTATTGGAATATTTGTATATCCATTCTGAATCATTATTATTATATTAAAAAAACCAAAAAAAAACCAAATCAATTATTCTATTGTCAGACCAAAGTCAAAGAATTTTTGTAACATAAAATACGGCCTCTTATACAGGATACTTTCAACGTTTTTTCTGAAAATCTTTATATCTACATTATAATTTTTGACTTCGATTGTCAAGTGATTATACATCTTAACTAAACTTAATTGAATCTTTGATCAGAGAGGACGAAGGTATGGGTAATTTCAAGTTATTTCTGGAACTTAGTCTTGTGGAGTGATGAGAAGAGAAGATTTCAAACTTCAGAATATGTTTTCTTTCAAGAAAGTTTCCAGAATAAAGAGAGCTACTACGGTCAGGATCTTTTTAATTTTACCAATACTTCTAATTGCTCTTTTTTGTATTTTGAGAACCGACTCGAGTAAATTTGAGCAACACACTCCCCAGAAGGGTATACCATACCTCGAATGAGATTCTATCAGAGCATAATATGCAGTTTTGGCAGTGGATACTCCAAGTTCCTAAGCAATTACTCTAACTGCAAAATATCCGGCGGAGATTTTTCTTTTCAGTTGTTTTATGTGCATGTCAAACTTAAATTTTTTATCTGTATTCAAACCCAGAAATCTGATACAGTCTTTATTCTCAATGATATGATCCAAGGGTAGTTCTTGAAGAGTACATCAGGAGGATACTGTGTTCGTTTTTGTGCTTATTAAATGATAGAAGGTTTGGATCACACCAAGATAGAATTATTGTAGAAGCCACTTCATTTCTCTCGGCATGGATCAAGCCAAATTCTTCCATACAGTAAAACGAGAAATTTGTTGTTGTAAATAATTTATTCAAAGTTAATTATATAATAAATAGGATACAAAATTTTTGAAGTAACTTTTGAAATTATTTATACTAAAAATGATCATCCAGCTTCTATTTCGTCACAGAGAAGCATTCAAAACAACGTTAGCCGCTAAATATTCCCTCATTGATAAGACAAATACCCTGTATATTGTTTGAGAAATCAGAATATTTTATAGTTTTGCAATAACAAACGATCAAGAAAAGCCTTCTTCATATAATTATAATCTTATAAAATACTCAATATCTGTAGGGTAGATCCAACTATATAAAACAATTAAAAATCTCATGTCAACAATATACAATATTAACTGGCTCCAGATTACGACAAGGAAACTCGATATTCCCAGGTCTGAGGGCCGTTTTTACCAGAACAACCTGGTCGAGAAATTAAACTAAAACCACACACCAGCTAGGTATAAGAGCACTGGGAATGTATATCTTCTTTTTCTGTTGAGAGCGTTAAATAAAATACATACTTTTTGGTTATTACTGGTAATAAATTGTCATTTTCGCGAGTATCTCAGCTTTCAACAGGAGGTTATTCTCATCTGATATAAATTATTAAGCTGTTATTGTGAGTGCACTAGTTGATAAGTTACTATTTAAAAATAGTAAATAGTGTTTTTTACATTTTTTGTCATGATCTTATATAAATGAAAAATAGAAAAGAAATAAGTATACCTAAGCTTCAACACTCGTTTTTTTCTCTCTAATGTTCATTATAATCATTGTTTCGTAACTCAGTCTTTGAATAACAATGAAATTCGAATCACTTCATGAATATCTGTACAGAGCAAACAGGACAAAAAGAATTATTGCAAGAAAAGCTTATTATCATATTGTGTTCTTCTAAAATATTGTTTCATCAGAAAAATATAGCAACACTGTCTATTACTGAGAACTTTGATGAGAGTAGTTAGTCTAGATAGAATATTTGAAATAGAAGTACAATCTTTCTCTCTCGTTCTCGATCTCACTTTTCAAATGACTACCCTATTTGAACGATAGAATATGCGGTAGGTAGTGAAGTTCATAGGAATCTCTACAACAACACGGCATAAAATTACCTCATATATAGGAATTTTTGCTATTCTATGTACGAGGGTTGTCTGTAAAATAAGTTTTTTTTAAAAAAAAAAAACATGCTTGCATTACATTCATTGTTAAAAGGCCTGGACTTTTCACTATTTTTCTACATAATCCTTGAAACACCGCATCCAACAATACATTGACATTAGAGGAATGGAAAGTCTGGGCTTTCCTTGAAACACCGCATCCAACAATACATTGACATTAGAGGAATGGAAAGTCTGGGCTTTCCAACAGTGTATAATTCATTATGAATGGTCGTATTTTTCTTCGTGATAAAAAGAGAGATCTTATTTTATGAACAACCCACATATATGTATCAGAGTGATATTTAGTAAGGACTTCTGAATATGTGTTGCAAATAGCAACTGAGTCAAAATAGGCAATATTTCAGATGAATACCGTAGTAGTAGAGTTGCTGAAGTTAAGTTAGTTGGAAACACAAAATTGAGCACCAGTACAAGTTCCCTGTAAAGTCAGAGAACAAGATATTGAAATATT
Source organism: Gastrophysa polygoni (assembly GCA_963576655.1). Lineage (NCBI taxonomy): Eukaryota > Metazoa > Arthropoda > Insecta > Coleoptera > Chrysomelidae > Gastrophysa > Gastrophysa polygoni. The sequence continues at coordinate 11,563,076 of OY755090.1, forward strand.
TGTGAATTCAATTTGAGTTAGTTTTGAATGTTAACATTCTGTGGTTGACACTGAATCAATAATGCAGATTCTTGAAACCAGTTTCAAGCAAGAAGCACAGAATTAGTTGGCATATTTCACATTTAAATGTTTGAATTTAAAAAATATACAACATAAAAACAAGAACTACTTGTAGTGGCGAGTTATAATGATGAATGAAATATTCTAGATATAAGTTTAAGCTGCTGAGAAATCAATGAGTGAAGAATTAGAAATTGTGGAAAATTACATATAAGGGTTAAGTCACAGTATATATTTAGCAATATACTGTAGTTGAGTCACTAGTAAAGAAACCTCAAGACTTTCAGAACTAAAACTCAAAACGCCGCATCCTATATTATAAGACGAAACAAGGTCTTGCATCATGAAATTCCACAGGCAGAATCAATAAATAATGTATATCTTGTTATAATATAATTATATGTATAACATGATCGAAAATCGAAATCGAAATTGGGAAAATATCGTTTTATGCGGAAAGTGCTTTGGAAGAACCGCATACGTATTGGACTTAATTTGTGTATTTCGATGCGAGGCGTATAAACTTGGCATATCACGTCTTCACTTGAGAACGGAATTCTAGTAGATAAACTGGAAAGAATTTAAAAGCTAGTTTGTTCAAGTTTTTGGCGATCTTTCTAAAGCGCTCCTTACAAAAACGATTTTTTCTCAATTCTGATCAGTAAGTGAGACTCAGATGCAGAAATCCAATACGGCGCCTATAAGAAAAACCAAAGTTGTAGCTGACATCAAAAAAGCATTGGATAATATGATGACAGATTTAAATTCCTAGTGAAAAAGTGTCTCAAGAACGTCCTAGTTGAAAACGTCTAGTTTTTTTGGTTTCAGCTAAAAATTTCCGTTTTCCCAATTCGAGAAATGAAATTGGCTCTTTGAATTTTTCTTCAGATAGAAAATACGTAACTGTGTTCTAATTCAACCGACCTCGTATCTCTTATCAATATCTGAGATCCCCGTGATGGAGCTTGTTGAAACAATTATCCTGAATATATATATATATATTATGTATGTGTCTCAGTATCGTATCCATTCGAAACTACAGCAAACTTTGTCTAGAGCTCGTTGCTATATTTTCATTCACCAAATAATGTGTTTCACTAAAACAGCAATTCCCTGATGTTCAAGCCATCCCATTCTACGAATCAGACAGTAAATAGTAGATCATCCATATCGTATATAATAAATGTATATCAGTATCGCAGTACGTTCGAAAAATTTACACAGTGAGCACAATTGAGAAAACAAATTTCATAAAAAACAAAGGTAATTCTGCAGCTTTCATGCGGTAGATTTTTTCCGGCAAATGTTTTCGGTATCCACGTATTATTACTTAAGAAATCCGAATTTCAGTATAAACACGTCCGTGAACCCACATTTTTCGAGATAATCCAGGAAAGTGTGAAAATTCACTTTCTCTCTTTGGCCGACTTTGAGTAGATATCATAGCTATTCGGAATTTCACTCCTCACACACATACTTTTCGTACCTTCATTATACATTCAAGGAGTCAAAAACAGGGAAAACATAAGACTTGAATTCATCTTTTTTAGCATCCTTGAAGGAGGTGGATTTACCTTCTTTTATATGAGAATCCGTGACGTTTTGATTCACAGAACTAGTTTTTCTAACACATATTCTTATTTGACTGCGCCATCCATATGAGAAAGAATCCACCTTCCTCCAAGATGCTAGAGAACGTGGCTTCAACTTCTAAGACTCGACTAGATAATGAAGGTATACAAAGTATACTGTGAAATGAAACGCCGTCTGGCTGTGATGCTAATCAAAACGGTCTGAAGGAAGAAGATAAATTGACACCCTTTCATCATATAATTTATTGAGAAATAAAGGTTTCCGCACGTTTTTACTGTGAAATTCAGATTCTTGAGGTCGAAATACTAAGTACCAAAAAAAAGTTCGAAAAAAAAAACCATCGCTCGATGAGTGCAAAATTACCATAAACAAAACACGCCTAAACTTTGGCCCGCTCTCAGCTGGTCTCCTGCACGAAAATTTCGATGCTCTCCTTCGCCTTGCTCTCGCGCATTGCCCGCCTCCTGTCCTCGAGCATCTGCTTGCGCTGCGCCTCGCGCCGCCTGCGCGCCTCCTCGCCGGCCGCGCTCACCGGCCTGGCCTCGGGCGCGGCGGCCGCCCTTTTGGCCTTGGCTGCGCCGTTGCCCGGCCTCGGCGCCCTCACCTTGGGCACCTCGCGCCAGCCGTTGGCGCGCAGAACGTCGATTTCACCGAAAAGCGCGTCGACCTGGTGCACTTGCAGCATCACCATGTCCCAGAAGCCTTGCAGGTCCTCGTTGGTTGTGGGAAACGCTTCGCCGACGCTCTTGAAGGAAGAGGGAATGCTGATTTAGTATTGGTGATTCGAAAAGTCACAGTTTAAAGGATAATACAGGGCAGCCAAACTCGATGGGGTATCAGAAGTATCTGGACAATGGGAAAAAATATATTTTTGAAATTTTGAGTTGACATTCCGAGCATATTTGCTGTGTCATTTCCTATTGCTACCTCCTGCTGTTCTCGACGTATGAATTAATTTTTGTATATCGACAGTGAAAACAGATTATAAATTGCGATATTTTTCTGACCAGTACTGACGAGAAGCTGCAATTTTCACAGCAGTCTCCTAAAACATAGGTTTCTCATGAACGCATATTGAATCATTATCTTACAGGGTGTGAAAAAAGGTGAGCCAAATTCAGATGCAAATAAACCGAAAAAAGTCTTTCTTCTTCTTTCAGATGGAACACACTCTGTTTTTTCCATCATGTATGAATTTAAGACTTGACTTCCTTCCGAATCATGTAATATGAATGGTATTTGAATTATAAGATATTTCAGGTGTGAAATGAAATATATTCAAATTTGATTATAGCAGGTCATGACTTGTGGTGTGGTTGTGGTTTACAGTGATATAACATATGAAATACGTCAGTGGCTGATGAATTTTTCTTCTATTGAAAAAAAAATACATAGATTGAAATATAATTATGCAGATGCAGTTTGATAAAACATTCTTCATCAACTTTCAGACTTTCAGGTATGTCTCATTAATTTTCTGCATGTCTGTGATATTATTTTGTTACACTAACCATGAATGCAGGATGAATTGAAAATTTCTCCTTTTGTACACAAATTTGCAATCCTCAACACTCAAACTTCACCATATATCATATTAATGTCCTTAGGCTGAGTACTGTGAAAAAATGTACCTAGTGTTTTTAAGTATAAAGGCATATAAAATATTAGATATATAATATTCCTAGTCTAAATAGAGTTATTTGAAAAGTTTTCATCCATATTAACTGATCATCAGAATTTTCCAATTTTGATCATGTTTTTTATTTGCAAATGCTAGAAATGTTGATGTATATGAGGTAGTTAATACTTATGTAAATGATACAAAATATGATACGATCGAATAATGATGAATGAAAAGCCTACAATATGCAATACGAATATTATCCACTCACTCTGTTGATATTATTGGTACAAAGCCCTTTGAATTGTTGCATTTTCTGGTTGACCAGTAGTCTAGCCTTTCCTGAAGTAGATCTAAGCCTCCCGACGAGATCTTCGGATAAATCTGGGGTCAACATGTCATTTTCTACCCTAGCTGCTAATTCTAGTAATCTTTTGGTTTGGTCTTCCAATATCACCAAAAAATAGTGGCCGTCTTTTTCAGCTGTAACACGAGAATCATCTATTAGCGACATTTAATAATCCAAAATTATCCAAGAACTGATAATTCACCAGGATTCATGTAACCAAAATGAACACTATTTTCAATTGGTTCAAGTAATAATCAACTGTATATAATTCTCTAATGTTATCATAATTCTGATAAAGGTAAGATATCTTTATAGATAACATATTATTTTCATGTGCTCATCATTCTGTAGCTAATTTTTACACATGAATTATTAATTTAATAATTCTTATAGTACTTATACTTATAGTAACAATTGGAAAAATACATTAGGTACAAAGTATGTAACACATGGAACATTTGAAAGAAATTTATCGTTGGAACGCCGGTATAATGCCCGATAACATGACTATGAGTTGGAAAAAGAAATAAGTGTGAAAGAAAGGTAGGTAGGTAAAAAATGTTCAACAAATATTCTCGATTCGAGTAGCTGAACTCTAGTGGAACAATTGTTTTCTGATGAAAATGAGAACTATACTCGACTCACGTGATTCAAGATGCATTTTCAGATAACCTCACATACAAAATTTGAAAAATATTACATTATTTCCATATGTTGTGACCAAAGGTTTCTATGACCTTCTATAGGAAGTTAATAATTGAAATGAATTTTCAAAATATTTCAAGTGGACACACGAAAGAGAATTGTTTTCCTGTTGAAATCGTTGCCGATTTCAAAGCGATATGAATGCATTTTCTGTGATGAGTTCTATTGTATAATGAGGCAAAATAGTTTGAATGTTGTCTGAATAATTTTTGAATCTGCAGTGATCACATGAAATCTACAAAATTCTAAAGCTATTTCAAGATGTTGGCTCGAATGTTCAGAAAATAGCAACGAATACACAAAATAAACAAAACGAGAAGTAAAACAAAACAATATAAAATAGCTCCAGTTCCAGACATGGATTTCAAAATACAGTTCATTTTTTCAATTGATATTGATATTTCATTGATTATATTCATATTTATTGTTGATTTTGCATTGAATATTAATGAAACGTATATGTTATGCATGTATGCATGCATTCGTCATGTTCATACATCAAATAAATTACCTGCAAATGAATCAAAAATGGCTTGTTTGTCAACATTTCACGAGAGTTTTTTATTTCAGAATTCAATTAGTAATTCAGTGGATTACTGGTTATCTCAAAAATATACAGTGGCGTGCTGATTATTTCTAGGAAAAGGATATTGAACCACTGGATCGGCGCCTCTATGGATTCTTGCAACTTTTCTTGACCAATACAAGACGCGGGTTTACATCACAGGAAAAAGATCACTTTTTCCTCGTCCAAATGATGAAATTGTTTTAATGAAACTTCAATTGCCTGTTTTCAAGTTATGGTGCATTTTGGAGGAATGTTTTCCTGGGAAAAGTTCCCTTATTTCGCGAGTCTCTATCACCTCTCGATGTTGATGTATTGAGATCTGGATCACCCTGTATTTGTGTTTTGACTTCAAAGGGAGCTACAGTCTCTCGAAGGGTCGCTCCTGAAGATGTTTTTTCAAGGATTTTTCCGAAACTGCTTTCCGAGATAAAATAATGCAATTGTGTGTACTTACATAGTAAATTATGATGATCCGCCATGAATTTGCGATTAAATAATTTCCTATAAACGGAATATGACGTTTGCCTAAACACTGCGAATTTTGGTTCGTGTCGCCACTGTGGTTTATTGAGTCACTGTACCTTATAAGAGATTGTAGCTCTCCTAGGGGCCATTTGCCGACCTATATGTTTCAATAAAATTTGAATCCTATTCCTGACTTAGAAGCCATTGGTAGAGTATTGCACACTATGAAAACAGACACATACACTCACCGCTACCGTTCGAGACGACATCTTCGTTCGCCACAGCGACCCCGACACCCTTGTTCACCGCCTGCGTCTCCTCCGTTCGCGATTCCTTCTTCAGCTCCGGCGCCGTCACGCTCTTCGTCGGCCCGCCCGCGTCGGCCGCCCGCCTCGTCGCCCCCACAGCGGGCAGCTGCGCCCTGAACTCCGGCCGCAGGTGCCGCATGACGGGCAAAGTCGGGCTGCTCGTGCTCTGTCGCATGCTCAGCGTAGAAGTGACGCCGTCTAAACACATACAAAAATGATGATAACTGCGTTATCTATCGAAATTAAACGTCAAGGACATATCTCAACATAAGACGGACTGAGACAGTATGTTTATAGGGTGTGGAAACGCTTGTCTGGTTATACCTGTACTGAGTAATTCTCAGGTTTTCATCAGAAAATATTAATTATGTTACATAAACATAAAACGTTAACACAAAATGGTAGGGGTGAAAATTATGAAAAACCGATCTATCCGAGCTTTACCTGCGGAAATAATCAAATCGTAAGATAATGGACCGTTTCCATTCTGATATGCTGCTGTTAATCTTAGGTATCAAATTAGAGACAAAAAAATAAAATCCAATCCATCCTAATAAAATACCATGAAAGAGAAATATAAGAATATTGAAACAACTAGAGGTACTCTGTATAGAGATACTGTAATCACTGATATGTCAGCTGATATATTACACTTTTCTAACCTGACCTTAATAAAGAAGCGCCTAAGTGACGAAATTGTTTTAGATCGGCTAAAGCTACGATGCGACAACTGTTCTTTCAATAAACAGTGAGTAAGAATGAGAATAACCTAGAATCATAGCCATTATTTAGAATTTGACAGTTTGACGCATTCGGGTCATGTAAAATAAAAGAAATTACCACTAGCCCATTCAATATTCCTTATATCCAATATTGCAGGTATTATTACTAATAATAAATATTGTCAGAATTATATGGACAGAAGAATATCACCAGGAAAAAAAAAATTGTGTTCTCTGCCTCATGATAATTATTTTTTTAATCAACCAACTTATTTCTGCAAAACACATATACGCGGATTCGATAATATTTGATATGGAATCATTCTATATTGATGTATCTACGTTATTACGTTATATACGGTATGGAAATAAATAATGAATTGAAAAGGAGTGAATATATATTTTCGCTTTGCACTTTTGTTGTTGGATTCGTTTGAGGAAACAAAGTAAGATATCGAGTGTCTGTGAGTGGAAGCTTATAGAAGACTGAAACAAGGTCTGTCAGATCTTCAGAAATCAAAATTAATAAAATAAAATTTGGGAAAAAATCCCGAATTATAGCAAAATTTGTCACCTTTCGAGATTTTAAACCCAGATTACACCGTCTAGCGAGCACCATTTGAATCTTCTACTATATGGAAATATTTTTTTCCAAATGGAATATTCGTTCGTTAAATTATATTCGAGGTTTCATTGAACCTTTCTACAGAAAAATCTAATACCAGCGACAATATACAATTATTTTGAAGTTTTTTCTTTTATTGTAAGAATGGAACTTTTGAGTTTGTGCTGAAACAAGAAGTGTTATTTCAACGAATTCCGGATTTTCGTCAGAAGAATCAAACTTTTTGTTACCCTTTATACACAATAATATATATATAAATTCTTTCATCGTCTATACCTTCGAGCAGTTTGTCCTGCATGGACTTAGAATGGCGGTCGTCGGCTGTACCATCCTCTGATTCGGAGATGGGTTTCTTGGAGGGGGATCTGGTCGTGACAAAGAAGCCCTGCGCCAAGGCTCCGGGACCGTAAAGACGCTCGACGCGCTGCTGGATGAAGGATTTTGTTTCGGTACCTATAGGAACACAACGATGTCAAATCGATGCATCATTCCTGAATGTAACCTCAAACATGAAAATAATAATTCTAAAATGAATTGCATCGCAAGAAGTATTTTGTATCAACATTCAACTAATTCATAAACTGTGTTTCTCAATTTTGAATCAACCCCTCTTAGAAACTATGTTCAGTTTGAGCATTATCCATTTCCAACATATTTTGAATTAAAATGAGCCTGGGCACATTCAACAAAAATGAACAATAATAGAACAAAATAACCAATTCAACTAATTTGGAATTAAAGTTCACATGATCCACATTCGAATCTTACATATGGAGAAACAACAATTCAGAAAAAAATCTCCGGATGAAAAATGCCCTACCATTGGTATATTCCTGCTTCATCGAAGTCTCAGAGACGCACTTCGTTTTACCATTGAGATTCGAAACAGTCTTGCTTTCGAAACTGACGCATTTGCTCTGTATCGTGTGGTGGCCATTTTCCAGACAACCGTCTGTAGTGTCTTTCGAAAACAGGTCGGCAGTAAAGGACTCTTTGGTGATGAACGTGGAAGTTTTCATGGAACTGAAAACAATAGTCTACATAATAACAGAGAATCGTTGAGGCATGTTAGCAACCTGAGTTTATTTCAACTGTTTGAAAAAACTGTCACGTGGACCATTTAAATTTTCACATATATGGCGAGATGGTGACAGGGTCGGCATATCAATTATCGGATAAAATTGATTGTTTGTAGTTGGAGTTGATATATCGTCACTGACCACTGGAAACTTAAGGATTTGTCTCTATTGCTATACATCGAAAAACCATGATAACGAGAATACAGATTGTTAAAGTTAAATATTTCTGAAACCTCTTGAGATACTATCATTTTGAAATTTAGTATGGGACATTTAGTAAAGGCACATGCTTTTGAAAATGAATATGATTTGCAGCCTTAGGCATGCGTGCGTACATGCATTTACTTCGATATTTTTAAGGACAAACGCAACGAAATTTTTTTTCCAAATAAAAAGTATTGTTCAATCAGTGCTCCATTGATTTTCAGAGAATTAGAAATTTAGAAAAAGAGAAAATATAACAACCGTTGTATTGTCTAAGAAAATTAATTTAATTATTGAAGAATACAACTCTGCAATACATCTAGCTGGCCTGGAATATGTTACATGCGTTACAGTAGGTATATCTGATATTTTCAGGTAAGTTATAGTATAGTAACCTAGTAAGATAGTATGTTTCTGTCGTTAAAATTTGTTTGCTATGAATATAATCTATCTTTTTTCGTAACGGACCTTAGATTCCATCAACACTGTTATATTTTCAGGTTTCTTTCTCCCAACTGAAACCTAATGCTTCAACAATTTTTCTAGTGTTTTCTAGACCATCTAGTGCTATTCGAAAATAGGTTCCAGACTAGGTGGTTGTTTTTTAATAAACAAAAATCAATCATAATCTACCTATTTTTTATTTCATCCTGTACAGCTTTAATATTGGGGTGACTATAAAAAAAATCAGCATCTAACACTTATCATTTCCTAATGTAAGATTTAAGGCATGCTGATGGGTTATATATCAAAAATATTCAACATCAAAGTCATTCAAAGCTTTGTCAATCGTGACATCGTGAATATTTCATTAAATATGTATAGGTATGATAGTTGCTCCAAATCATTGAATAAATAAGGTGTCATCCTGGTATACTTGAATAATTGATCCATATCCAAATAATCCACAAAATGCGCATAAAAATGAAACTGAGAAATAGTATTCCTTTGTCTTTTAATGAGCCCCATTTTGAATCTCGTATTTCAATAAATTGCATTATTTCCAGAGGTTGAGAGCATTTAAGCGATCATGCCCATAGCATGAACAGTAATAATCCCAATTTCAAATTGAGTACAAACTATCCTCACTACAATTTTCATCAAAAGCGAGAAAACGAGGAGTCCTTCGGTTTGCAAAAACATGCGCACCTCTTTTCATTTATGGTTATTAAACGTTGAGTTCAATGATAAGTCTAAAATGGTTATATCTAAGGATTCATAAAACTAAACTAATACTTTATTCCGAGTTTTTTTGTCTTCTATGATGAGTCTTGAATGTTCAGTGGCAAATCTTAGATAGTACATTTTTTATGAAGGCACCTTTACTTTCAATAAGTGGTAGCCCACAACGTTTTGAAGAAATAAGTAATACTACTCTAATCTACTGCTACTTTTTCAATTTCGTTTATTCGAAACATTTCTAACATAACAGTATTTTCTACCTCCTCTACCTATAAAGCTGCCTTGCAAGAAGCGCGTTAACTTCATCAAACCTATTGCCCGTTTTAAGGCAACAAGTTCTTTTACTGTACTAGAACCTTACGCCACGCATTTCTCTCTGCATTTTAATAACTCTGCCTGCCTATATGCCTCTATCTTATTAATTCTGCCAAAACTCTAACGTACACTCAAATTGATAACAGCATTTTATTCATTAAAGCGGAAAATAACTGTTGTTAGATGGTGACACAAAAATGACAACAAAATCAGTATTGATTATTGCACAATCAGCGTTATGAAAACGTTGATTCAGAACTTACCAAAGTAATTAATTACAATCTCAAAACATCAACTATGTGTACAGAAATCTGCGAAAATGTCGCAAAATCTTTGATGCCATTATACAGGAAAATGTCGTTATCGTTTTTGGCGAAACAAAACACACATCAGTGACTGCACCAGTACATCGTTCTACCTACAAGGCTGCCTTCTAAGTAGCTGGTCAACTTTATCGAACCTATTGTCCGTTTTACAGCAACAAGTTCTTTCACTGTACCAAAGATTACTTATCTAGATAGGTGGAGATAAGTGATCTGTGACTGTACTAGAACCTTACGCTACGCATTTCTCTCTGCATTTCAATTCTCAAGTTTGTAACCGAAATTGTTCGAATTTTGACAATTCTACGCTGATGATAAAAGGATCTCAGTTGAAATCTCCGATATTGAGCATGAACACGCAGAAAATAAATGTGTGGAGTGAAACGGCTCCATAAAACTAACCTGTAAAACTCCCCGTGTCTGTTCATCGCGATCGCCTTCTCCATGATCGGACTGCGGCTCTTTATCCTGCCGGGCAGCGGCACCAAATTCGGCGGACTCAGCAAATTGTCTTTGAGGCAGTAGGCGGCGCAGCTCTTGTTGTCGTTCGTCAGATGTTCGCCGTCGATGCGGTGCGGCGACGCATCCCTCGATCTCGACAGCAGGCGCGACGGGTCGTAGTGCGTCGACGTGGAATATCCGTTGACGGCGCACGCCAGGCTCAGGTAAGAAGGCAGGTGATGTTGCGGAGAGGGAGGCGGTGTGGAGATTTTGTGGCTGCGGAGGGTGCCCGACGACGATATCTCGGACAGATCTGGAAATGAGTGTAATGATGCCAAGTTTCTAGTATATTTTATAGTTCATCGATGATTTGATTACTGTGAACGCAGTGGGATTGTTCCTATAAAAATGAGAGAATATATACATCTCCTGTAATGGAACAAGACTCCTTTCAATCAGATGGCCTGAGTATTGGTTCAGAAGGTATCTTACTCATAGTATATCATGGAAATCACGAATTTAATGAAAAGATGGATTAGGTATTCCGATATAATAGAAATAGCAACCTTATGACTATAAATAAAAATTCCAACAGCCGAACATAATAACTGAAGATTAAACCTGGATATAACTCTAATAGAAGGAGCTATAGGGAACCAATATAAATTAGAAAAGAGCTGAGGAGAATATCGAGCCATTAGAATATTTTGGTCAGTTAATTCCTCAATTCCAGTACATGACAAATCATTACCTAAATCATGAAAATAATCACCAAAAAAGTTTGTGATCAGTGCCTGTTATATTAATTGCATCTAAAAAGCAATCAAAGAGCGAAGCATCGAAAGTGTTCATGCTGAGAAATTTCAACATGGCAGCATTTCGCATTGTTTATATCGACTACTTTTACATGAGACACGAATCAAGATAACTACCGAGGAATTAAGTTCACCAGTATTTTCCCATGAAAAATTTGGTATAAATATAGAAAAATCGACATTCAAAGTCAGTTCAGAGACAGTTAGCTGTGTTAGAGACAGAGTTCACCACAGATAGTTCGCAGTCGATAACCAAAATTTAATAGTGCTTCGGTTCATGTTAGTACAAATCTCTTAGGGAAAAGAAAGCAACAATGTTCATCCAAACATGTGAGAAATTCTATTTACCATTGCCACCTCTGCCTGTATAAGTTCTATATGCTATCAATAGATTTTATATGTATTCTGTGATAGTGTCTTAATGTCTACAACCACCATTCTTCCTCTTGCATAAATACTCACGAATCCTGTCAAAAAGTTCATTTTGCTGAACCCCTGTATATAGGCCACCGCTTGGGCTAACATATATATACTAAGCGAAAGGGGGTGGCATTACGAGAGGTAGTTGGAAACCATAAACATATACGGGTGGTACAGGTCAAAACCATTAATAATAATAAATTTATGTATTCTTCTCTTATTTTACATTAGGTGAGTTCCAACAAATATCTACATTACTACAGTCTACATTATTTCGAAACTGTTTTGAGATGTTAGGTTTGCGTTTTGTTCACATGCGCGGACTTCGCATGCTTTTGTGTCTGTACAAAAGTATGCAAACGTTGGAAGGTTTATAGACCGTTTTCCATAACATTCAATAATAATAATAATAATATTTTTTTCCATTTGACAATTGAGAATTGTATGGGATTCGTCAATACAGGTGAGTAAAATAGAACAAAAGTACGTATAATGCGTTTCTGTGCAATGAAAACTTCTGATAATGTGGTGGATCGGCCCCAGAAACGTATCTTAGTTTGGAATCTATCCCAACCATATTCCTAACCTAACTTTTGAACTGTGAGTGACGGTTGAGTGACTGTTTCTAAATATTCGAAGGATTCTGAAGGGATAATCAAATGGAATGGAAATTGATGAAAACGTTAAAAACGCACTGAATTCCTTAAAAAAAAACAACAACAACAACAACAAACCAACAGACCAATGCCAGTATATGGAAGATGACAGAACAGCGGTAAATAAAACTTCAGAATAGGAAAATTCACTGAGAAGATGCTAAATACGCATGTCAATCCAAACAGTAAATTTGAGCATGTGCTGAAATTACTATTCTGACACCGAGTCAAAGACAAATAGGAATGTATGATTACCGCTCCCTCTCAGTTGGAACAATTTTCGTCATCAGCTCATGTGGTTGACAGTTTTTCGAAGGGTTCAATTGTTTCTCTCCAAAATATGTAGACCTGACAAAAAATCCTACTAAGGCCGCACCGCTTGAGTATATATCAAGATATGATGGTCGATTCTGTGAAGCCAAAGCCGCTTTCACTGATAATGGTGATGGATAGCTAACGGATCAATTTTTGCATTCGTGTTGAATTTCAAATTCAAACCGTGTTTTCCAGAGTTTAGAAGATGATCATCTATATCAGCAAAGATGACGCCATCTAATATCGATGTTGGGAAGCCTTAGTAAGGTGTTAAAATACGACATAAGACATAAGTCTAAAACTTTTCATAGTGGCTATGGATAGGGAGTTGGAACATCAGTCTATATACACTATGGTTGGAACAGACCTAATGAACATTGATATGCATTGATATGATACAATGCATAAGACAAGTGAGAATATTTATGGTAATCCTCAAGACTGTGCATAGGAAATGAGATGGGAAGGTGCAATGAATCTTAAGTTTATAATGATAACATAGTACATGATTACACACATCACATACAAGGAATATGAAAATACAAACATCTAAATAATTATCGGATCAAAATTTGATAATGGTATAATTATGATAATAAGGACATGATACAAGGGTAATTACATAAAAATATAAGAATATCTGAATAATACTCCTAATACTGGTAATAATTTATTAATTATTCAATTCATTTTTAGAAACCAGGAGAGAGAATCTATAATCTGAGAAAAAAATAACTCAAATTATGCTCATAATGGATTATTGTAGTAAATATTCTGTCATATTTACGGTGAAGTTATGAGTAGGAAAAATTCAACAACACTTTCTGAGAATATGCAGTGTGAAACAGAAAAAAAAATCATGTAACAGTAGTAATCAAATTATCGAGAAATACCTACTATGTTGAAAATGAACTAATCTTTCTGGTGAGTGTCATAATGGTTCCTACAAGTGAAAAAACGATCTGAGACACATTGTACTAACTATGTCAGAGTGGCCTTGACTAACCCACATTCACAGTTTATTGAGTTCAAATTGTCCAAAACGAATGCCTAATGGCCCGGTTATTATGTAAAACAAAAATAATGTATTCATTCATTCATTATGATTGAATAATAAACAATTATAGATGTAGGAATAACAAAACTAAAAACTATTCTAGACACTAATTAAAAGCCAAGAGACAAGAAATCTTCTTATTATTTTTCTGAACTCAAGAACTATGCATTGATGTTGTTTCGTAATTATTTTGTAGAGATGATATGCAATATTTTCAATCAACATTTTTCTGTCTGTCCAAGATTTAATGCTAAGAATTTTCATGATTGGATTTCATATATGTTCTAAACTACCTCAACATCAAACACTGAAATGTAGATCACGGAAAACCAGTGTCGAATGAGGAATATCTCTCCCGGGGCCAGTATAAATTGCGGAGATTTAATCCGTTAATCATGGATTTTTATTGTACGCAGATTTATCGATACCACTTGCCTACCTAGATTCAGTAGCTCGGGGCCTATCAGATATTTAAGAAACCAAGTTCAGTCTACAAACAGGTAAAATAAACGAATGTTGTATTATTCTTCGCGTAGTTTGAGATCACTGAGTCATGACGACAACAAAATTCATCTCGATCGGAATTAATGTCTGCCTTCCTGAATTATTATAGGGATCGAAATGAAAACGAAACAAATTTCATACCAGGGATAAGAACAGTATTAGCAAGTACTCCTATTTTTGTTTGTTCACTCAGGATCTTTACATAATTTTTTCAGATTCTACAAATTACTACCAGGGAATAAGTACAGTAATGAGCAAATTGCCAAATTTTCTTTGTTGATTCATAATCTCGTTTCATCATGGTTCTTTCAAATACGTTTTCATGAAACTATGGCCAGCATTTTATTCGAGTATTTTTGTCGATAATTCAATACTTAGTTGGTATATCTGTTAAGATAGTGTTTGTTTATTCATGACTAACAACTTCAACTCTAATAATAGCAACTGGCAATTTTTTTTCCAAATGAAATGTTCCTGATGAAGATTTTTCTGAATCCAGTGAATTCGTCGCAATATCAGTGCTCCGCAAACAAGATGGATCTTCTCTTTTCATTATATTTTATTTATATATATATATTATTTCGTTTCATACAGACACCATGAGCTGTTCGAAGATATGACACTGACATTTCATGGCCACATAGTTGATTCAGAGACATTTATTGCCACGCTCAATATGAAATGTAATAAAAGAATCATACGGAAGCGTAGATTATTTCCCTCTTAAATTCCGAGTTGCGACTCGGAATTTTTAATATGATATTCTGCGTTGCAACTAGCAGCTTCCGAATGCTTCAATTCGATTGAAAATCGGAAATTGAAATTTATTGGAAATAATTTGTGCATTTTTAAAGATAACTATCGATTTATAATGGAATATATATTTGAAAAAGCTGATGTGCGATTCTTAAAACTAAATCTTTCAATCAAAATTCAAGTTGATCTGTGATTAGGTAAGGGGGATTAAATCTCAAGAGGTGCACCTTGTAAATCGCTCATAGGTAGGGAATGTCGAATATCATCATCTACCTAAACTAAATAATTATTGATATCGTTTAATCGAAGCCCAAGAAGAAATATATTATCACTTGTCGAATCTCACACCCCGTATATTCATTCAACCGATCCTTCGATCGCATACAATAAAACTAAGATGAATCGAAGAGATATTGCCGGAGGATATTGCCATAAATACCAACAATACGACAAAAAAAAACATCAACGATTAAAAAAGGTAGGAAATAACAAACGAGTCGACACACGAAAACAACAACTCTAACCTGAAGAAATTTCAGCGGACCTCTCCATGTCCAAGGAGCACGTCCCTATGGAGTCCACGGATTTTTCCATGGTCAACTGGACTGCCGGAACGCCGCCACCGGACTTCGCAGCAACGTCCAGAACGCTGCCGTCAGCGCATTTGACCGGACGGCCGCTAGATGGCGATAGGGCCACGTGGTTATGCCGGTTCGCCGGATTGGTCGACACCTTCGGGCGATATCATTCTCGTCAGACGAGGAACGTTTCGAGATTTTAGGGGGAATCGCCAGACCAGTCGATTTTGATACGATGTTAGAACTATATCTCCGTATCAACTATTTATGATTTTTGCTCAATCTTACTTTATTTTTTGAACAATTGTTTCTTATTATCTTTCGAATATATGGGACGCTCAATTTAGAATGTTGTTTCACTTCCCTTGGAAATATATTTTAGAAAAAAAGAGGGTAGCAGCTTGAGAATTGAGTCTAAAACTAACATTTACTCTCATACTCAGAATTATAGAATTCTGTGGTATTGAAATATCATATTGTGATGTGGAAATTATTGGACACTCCTATAAAATATTTGAACACTTTTGTAAGAGAAATTGTTGGGCAAATCGACCAAATGGAAAAATTGTATCAAGTTATCAAGAAATACTGGAAACTGTAGGGTGAACTAAAAAATCCATGGACTAGCCCAGATGATTATAGAAAAGGATATAGCAGTTCCTAAGGATCATAGTAAATCAATGCTAGATCAAAAACAACATGAAAAGTATCTAACAGTACCTATCAGGTAAAAACAATCTGATGATTTCATCAAGGAAACATTCAAAAAAATTAAATAATTGAAAATTAATGCTAGGTTTGCAATTAATGATAGATTGCTGTTTCATTTTTGAAATCCTTTAAATCCTCAAAATCCTTCGGAACCTCCTCGCTTTGATTCCTCGCTATTAGGCGGATATGGAACATCTATTCTAATATTATTCTCTAGACTTCTAGCTTCTAGATAATCAATGCATAAAATAGTATACACCTAGTATAATAATTATCATTGAAACCATGAGATGAATCTCGAGAAATATGATAAATTATGAAAAACATTTGCGAAATTATTGTACAAAACCACAAAATTGAAAATAAATAGCCAATTTCAAATATTATTGGAGAGTTTCACGGAACGACATTAAAACGAAGGATATCTATAGAATCAGAAAAAATAGAGAATTACGTGAGAAATCATGCTTAACAAGAATATAGAAAAGTCCTCGAGAAAATCGAAATATATCCTTTCGAAAAGTCATTAAACGTTGATCATCAGAAATTTTGCTATTCAAGAAAAAAAAGTTCACTATCGGATGAATCGGATGGTACGTCTATGATGGAGTTATGAAAATTCATTGGATAATTTTGTGAAATCATAAGAAATAGTGATATTTTAGAAATTAATAGGACGGTTTGACAGAAACCAAAGTTAATCACTCGTACTAGACGATCTGATAATGATGAGTAATTCATGCATATGAGAGATCAAGGAATAATCCCATCAAATACAGATATCCTAAATTTAGGCCTTCTTCATTCAAATGAATGGTCCCATTTCAAAATCGACCTGCCCGAGTCAATAATTACCAAAGGGGTTGGTGCAAATGTACACTATATTTGGAAATGTTACGCCAATTTGTGTAAACTTATACCAAATATTTACACCAACCGGTGTAAGATATACACCGGCCTGTGTACAAATATATACACCAGGAGGTGAAAGCATACACCGACTAGTGTAAATATACTCCGACGCGTGCAAGACACACCAAACCGTGCACAACTCGGTACCTGGGCTCTGTCGCGCCCCTCAGCCTTTTTCGACGAATTCCTCCTCACGACAGCTCCCCTCTTGTCCGCCACCCTCGAAGAGTTCCTCCTCGCCGGCTGCCCGTCGCACGAGTTCGCGAAAGGACGTCGCGTTGCCGCCGGCGACGTCGGAATCCTCGTGACGCCGAGCAGCAGGACCGTAGTGCGATCTTCGGGAAGGTCGCTGGACGATGAAAATCGAGGTTACTCCCGAAATACGGGCCAGAAGCGCTCGACACAACACACGAAAGAACGAGAACACAGAAGAAAGAGTGCGAAGAAAATAATTTGGGAGGATGAGACTTTCTGATAAATTAACATGATAATCAGAATAACGATAAAACAGTACAACGTATTTATTCATCTATGAGTTAAATTCTGTGACAGAAAAGTTAATAGATGAAATGGCGAAGAGTTTTTTTGTTCAATTTGACCAAATAGGATATAGGAGAATCATGACCCTCTTTTAACTTCTGAAAATCAATATTTTTTGTGATATTTTTTACTCTGATCTACTGAAAGCCCTGCTTATTTTTATTCTGATGCCGAAAGATTGATCCTTCGAAACATAACTGTATGTCTTTCAGCCAATAAACTATATTTGGTAAAGTTAGAATTAGACTGAAGTATAAAACTTTCTCAATACAATCTGTCACCTCCACTGAGTAATGGATCATCTACGATAAATTCACACACTTTTGACCTCTGCAATTTTGTTTCACAATGTTGGTCATACTCAGTATCGTTTGGAGAGCGTTTAAGGAATCAGATGAAATTGTATTTGCTTCAAATTTCATAAGGAAATATTATTGTTCATTCAGAACATTTTCATGAGTTTGTTTGAATTTTTCGTTTTCATTTTTTTTTACTGAAATTTGATGATCTCGAATAATATTACTTCATTTATCATTCAAAGAAATTTACCGCATAACTGAAGTGTGTCAATACTGCCGTCACAGGCTTTGTTAGCTTTGTTTTATGTGTCTGTAAGAACCGGACCAGATATAAATATGCACGTTATGCCTTCCTTCCAAAAATGTACATTAGAGACCATTGACTACTTCTTTTTTATAATTATTCATGGGCACTTTCAAAATAGATTTGTAATAACAGACGACCTGAAAAACTCGGTTGATTAGTGGAAATGAAACATTAATTTTACCAATGAGGACAGCTCAACAACTGACGTCACTATTCATCCAGAATATGAAGAATACTATATGGATGGATAAATCTATAGCACAATGGAGAAGTTATGTGTCTGATGTTCACAACCAGTTAGTTCATTCGCTCAAGATTGCTAGATCGAACTGGAATGTGGGTTTCAACTTTGTTTAAATATACCGGGTACGGCAGAAGTCAGTCAACGCAGCCGAAACATAGCGAGGTGAAAGCTTGTTTTGAATAGAGATTTTCGTTCTGTAAATACGGCGTCGAAGAAACAAATACCACATTCCCTTTTGTAAATATAAGGTTTCCTGTAATTCACCTACAATTACGTCAGAACATAAAAGATGTAAGAGATTCACAGAAATTTAATATATAACTGAAAACGTTTCATTATTTGTACCTTAACATTGATGGTATGTGCACTGTGCATCGAGCCATGTGAATAATGAATAATCCAAACAAAAACCTCAACTTTGATGATGACGTTTCATAGTGGCGTTTTATTTCTGACATAAAATCGGTTGATATACTCTCGCCGCACCCTGTATAAAGTGGAAAACTGTCTATAGGTTAATCAAGCAGGTTAATTTCTCCAAAAACACACAAAACACGAATTATTGCAAAGATACAATTTTCATATTCGTACGATTTACGATCTCGATATTAATTTATATTTGTTTGAGTTATTTTTGAAATTTTTAGAAACAAGGAGTCACTAACTATTAGCAAGATATTCCTCTTTTGGGTATCAAACGTAGTTTCAAATTCAGTGGGCATATTTATTGAATATTCGTTATGTTCTTTACAGTTCCTTGATATGTTGAAATAATTATTAAATTTTTGATCATTTTCTTCATAAACGAGAAGAGAAAATCCCAAAAAATCTAGAGAATTGAATATAAAGTGGGTTTTTCACAATGTACAGAAATCTGTGCAAAGTAGAAATTTTGCCGCTAATTATTCCTACATTTCTAAGTTTCTGAATTTTATTTTAGAAGCATCATTTTCAGTTTACGACCAAAGTTTTACGTTCAACTAGCACAAATTATTGCCCTAAAAAATAGTAACTTCAATAATATAATGAGTGCATTATACAAATGAGTAGTTCAATACGTTTGTATATTTAAAAATAGACAAAATACACCGAGTGACTCATCGAATTAACTCACACATATATCTGTAATCGGAAGTCCTCCGCATATAATCAATAATTTTTATTAAATTAATTTCAACACCGTGATTTGACAGGTGATTTCATTTTATAGCAGATGGTAACATTTTTTTGACAGTGTCTTCAAATAACTAGGCAGAAGCATTTCACCCACTTATACAGATTGTCTCACCTCCCAAAGAATAAATACTACACACATGAAATGAAACAAGATACAGCCGTTTGGAAGACCATAAAATCCATGCCATATTGCAAGCGACACAAGAGAAGAAACGAGGTGCAACCACCACAAACAGACACTTAATAAACATTATTTATCAAGACAAATAAAACACAACGATCAAAAGCAGGTTTAAAACACACAAAACACAAAAATCAAGCAGAGGTGATTATGGCAACTAAAATAGGTATGTATTTCCAAAAGATATCATTCCAGCGCCTCAAGTCCGTAATTATATTATGTTAAAAAAAACTGATGAAAATAGGTACACGAAATATATACACAAAAAATAATAATAGTTTATAGATAAATTAAAAAATAATTTATACAATGTGTTATAACGTAACGTTGTTGTGACTGATTTCTGTTCTGTTCTGATATGTTATTACTGTCATCTTTATATTAATATACATAATATACCTGATCTTAGCGACAACCAAATGTTACCCTCTCAGGCGAAATCGAACAACAGGAGACTAACCTTAGACAGGGCTTTCAACTTGTTTTAGTCGATCCTCGGAAACGTTTGTTTGTTTCCATAGCGTCTCTTTAATAACCCTCCTAGGAAACCCCAAATATAAACGATTAATCGACCAGATTAGATACTTTCACCCCAAAAGTATTCTAAATATAGCTCGTAATGTACGGAGTGTTATTCAGAAAGTGATTACACTGCAATAACGATTGTATTAGTTTCATATTTTAAAAAAAAATCAAGTTGGAGTTTCGAGATACTGAGTTTAAATATCAACTAAATATTACGATGTAGGATCATCGTACGAGAGAATAAAAATAACCGATATGACATTCCATCGGATTCAAGAAGCATGAAAACGTAACTGTACCACCTATTCATTCAATGAGTAAAAAAGTCTGTTCCAACACAATGGATGATAACAAAGCAGTACTTTGTTGCAAAGTTACTATTATTTCCACAATCCCAAAACTTCAAGGCCACATTTCTGAAATACAGTATAGTGATATCCAGTTTTATGTAGGTCACTATTCATCTTTATTTTTTGATGTCAACGATTCATATTAATATTTCATTCTTCCAAAATGGAAAATAATATAGACCTATGATGCAGTAAAACAATCATCAAACATCAATAGCTATAATACTCAATTATCTTTAATTGATACCAGGGAATGAAGATCTGCAATCTAAGTTACGACTTTTATTGCGATATTGTAGTGTGTTTTGTATTGTCTATTTTATGCGTTATATGTAGTCAAAATACTTCATACTATCTAAACAATCATGCAAAGGCGAACAAAATTGCCTGCAAGCAACACAAAACACCTGGAAATATTGTGTACAGCCTATGGTGAATATCCTAAACTTACTACTATAAACTACTATACTATAAACATTATTTGGATACTGTTTTGATAGTCAAAGAAACTAAACGTTCAAAACCTTGATGAAAAATTGACAAGAACAAGAACGTGAGATGGAAAACAAATTTCTCTCAACCATACAGATGCAACAGAGATTATTATTCAGAAAAAAAAGTGTTCTCAGGATGATAGTTCAGAGCCGTCATGATTGATTTTTTCCAAATTTTCGTCGGTAAAATCTTAGACAAGAATTTGTCGACCCACTTCAGCATCCTGTGTAATCATTTCAGTTTACAATTTCGACAAATGTTTTTCCAATTAGCTTGTGGCATTGGAGATGAAAAGTTTTTTAGTACTTAAACCGAAATTGGATAATTTCGGTTCAATTTACTGCTTTGATGAAAACAGCGCGTTTGAATGGCCCATTTTTCTCAAAGTCGATTCAAGTCATACTGGCTCGTGTTTCTTATAAACGAAACAACTGAATGTGTATACGTACTCGTTAGAGATCGACAAACATAAAGCACCTTTAAATAGGGAGTCAATCCATTTGATGCATAGTATTTGTATATAATCGAATCGTATCATTTGTATTCAAGGCCTTCATAATTTTTTTTTTCAAATTGTCATGCAAAATAAAAAATACTACACGAAAAGTAAAACCTATAATGTTCAAGGAGGGTATTGGAATTTCACTTGAAAGTTTCGAAGAAAATACTTCCCTATGTAGAAAATTCCACAACTTTGCCGTTCTATTGATGAAAGATGCTTGGTAGTGCGAAGTTTGACAGGTCTTGAGCCTGACAATGTAGAGGTGATCAGCGTGAGCTTGTCACCTTTATGGGATGTTCTAGATGAGTCAATGAATTAAGGAGTGTAGTATCATCGACTAGGCGATTAAATAGAGTCTAAGAGCTTCAGCGTTTGTTTGGAGGCTGAACTCCAAACATGTGAACAGTACTCCAGGACAGGTCGAATTAGAGCTTTGTAGATCGTGGGCAGTTGCTGGGGTGTGAAGTACTTATTCGCACAGAACAGGAAGTTTTTGTGAAGCATTTCTCGCAAGAGAGCGCTGGTGGTGGTGATACCGAGCATGGATATGGGATCGGTGGTACCTGACAACATCGTATTGGGAATTGTGTGATCTGCCTTCTTGGTGAAGAAACGAACTCGAGTTTTTGTTGCAATGAACTCGAATCGATTTTCGGATCCCTACTATTTCAAAATTCTTGGCAAATCATCATTTATAGCATCACCCTGTCTCCTTCTTGCATCCATGGCCTCAATGGATGATATATAGGTCCTCTAGAGAAGACAGTATGAAGTGTACTATCATCTGTAAATCTGTGTACTGGGCAGCAGAAGATATCCAACAGACCGTGGATGTATAACAAAATCAAAAGAATGATCCTAGTGGAACACCAGCATTGACAGTCATTGTGTCAGATAATACTCCATCTACTACCATGCACATAGAGTGATCCATAGGTGTGACATAGTTAGGGCGGCAAACCATATCATAGAAGAAGGCCTTATAGTACCAAACTCCAAATTCTGAAGACTGCAAAAATTATAAAAGTATTATGATATTTTCTACTTCAAATAATAAACAGTGTATGAGAAGAGTTTGGGTTTCTTGGGGTTTCAAATAAATATGTTATCATATGATTTTGAACAGAAAAATATCATTATTTTTATTATTATTATCATTTTTTGATGGAATTTTGAATTTGAATAATAGGACATACCTCTTGGAGATAAATCGGTGGAATCGTTTGTAACTTCTTAAGAGATGCTGAAGTATTATGAAGCACAATGTAATTATTCTCTATTTCTGCAAGAAATTGCAATCTTTATGGTATACTCATAATTATCAACAGAATTTGACTTGGTGTTGTTTTGTTTCTTCGGAAATCTCGGGGGACAAGAGAAGTTGCTGGAAATTATTTTTACTATACCTTCGAATAGGATAGACTATTTCTACCAGTAATCATATGTGTAATGAACGGATCTGACATAAATATACCTTGCAATTAGGTTAACCGTAACAAATGTTACTGACATTAAAGTCAACGGAACTGGTCTGTGGGAAAAATTGAGTGAAAATTCGAGCAGATCACGAACCTCATACTTTCAATATTACGGTAATATACGGTATTTTCACGAAAGAATCGATATTCTATCATCGGTGATTACGCCCCTAACGGTGTAATTAGAAACTTGTGAATGATTTTCAGCAATTTCTTTTGTCCAGTTTTGATCAGAAAAAAATAAACCCCGAAATCCTACCATAAGTTTCTGAGCACAGCCGGTGGCCACTCTCAATGAAACAGACTGTGTACACTTTCAATTTCACCTATTTTAGAAATATTTGATGCCTACCAACACAACAGTTTTTCTTCAGAATGAAGAGATGAATTCGACAATAGGCAATCTGACGATTTGATCTGAAACACATTAGTTACACCACGTTGCGTTACCACAAAAGAAGCATTGTCAATTCATGAAAATACCACAATTTTAGCATGCGCATGCACGAAAATATAACCTTTTTATCCACTTCGATATGAACTTGTTCAACCTGCGCTTTTTACCCATCTTCCTAATAGTAAAGAACGTAGAGATATTTTTTCACGCGAGAACGTGGCAAGTCGAAGACTTTTACTGTACTGCACCAGATTTAGAGCTTGCAGACACTTGGAATTCCCTTCAGTAGATTTATTTTTAGATTACCCTATAACTAAGTATTCAGAGACCGACACTGATTCAGCAGTGTTGCAATTTGGAAAAGGAAAAAATAAGTGGCGGTAGTATAGTCTACAGAACACCATAAAAATGAAATCAATAAAAAAATCAGCTGGTATTCACTAGGAAACATGCCAAAATATTGATAATGTAATCGCATTATAATTAAAAATACACCGCGCGTTCTATGACATGTTATTTACAGGGTGGTCATCAGGAATAGGAAGGTGGTTAGGGAATAATACCGGATTCCAATTGGATCGAAGCAAATAAATTGTAATAAATTCATAATAGAAAGATACATTTTTTAGGACATAATTCGTCATTATGGTTTGACTAGTGATGATTCAACTCCAAGTATTTATTTCTTCTCATTTGAAACGAATCGACCTACATTTTCATCATTACCGTTCAACATTTTATTACATGAATATAATTTTTTATTCATGAACCATCCCACGCCTCAAAAAAGCGAAATTACAATCAATGTCACTTGAAAAGAATGTATGAGTATTTTGCATAACAGTTGTATTGTTATCGTCCTACTGCATTTGCACCAGTTATGTTGGGGAAATGTTTTAGAAAGTAGTTGAATAATTTATAAAGTAATTTGTACTGTATAATATAGGTCTTCTCGTCTGTAACCGAGAATCGTGATATAAGATTTCCTATTCCATCTTCGAGTGATACAGGGTATCCCGAAAACAGTGTGTAATAATGTAATTTTCTATACTCACCTAGTGTTTTATGCTGAATTTTAAAATGTGAACAGAACTGAAAAAAAAAATATTGTTTTATTCGAGGGCATTTCCAGCCCTAACTTTTTTGTGTGCTATTTTGCAATTTCGCTGTAGAATATGAAAATTCGGAATTTTTCAAGAGTTTAATGCATCAAAAACTCAAGCTTGTTTCACCAGGAAGGCAGATCTCACAATACCCGAAATGATGTCAGGTACCACTGTTCCTATGAAGTCCTCAATATCCATGCTCAGTATCTTCACCAAACTTCACAAAAACTTCTGTTCCGTGCGAAGAAGTACTTTACACCCCAACAGCTGCTCACGATCTACAAAGCTCAAATTCGACCTGTCCTGGAGTACTGTTCACATGTTTGGAGCTAAGCTAACAAACATACACTGAAGCTCTTATATTCTATCCAAAAGAGACCTAGTCAGTGTTACTATCCTCACAAAATCTGACCTATCTAGAACATCGTAGAAATGTGAGAGATCTCCTCTCTTTTATAGATATTTCGGTGCTCAACAAAAATCTCGCCCACCATGTCAGTCAAATTGCAGAAAAAAAAATTAAGGCTAAAAATACCCTAGACCGGCCCTGTTTGAATACCACTGAATGATTTTTTTCATTTCCGTTCAAATATTCAAATTCAGCATAAAACTCTAGGTAGGTAGGTAATCATCACGAAATTACAATTTCAGGAGCGATCATATAGGAGG
Organism: Gastrophysa polygoni; assembly: GCA_963576655.1. Classification (NCBI taxonomy): domain Eukaryota; kingdom Metazoa; phylum Arthropoda; class Insecta; order Coleoptera; family Chrysomelidae; genus Gastrophysa; species Gastrophysa polygoni. The sequence continues at coordinate 11,588,629 of OY755090.1, forward strand.
CTGTAGTTCTCTTAGGGGCCATTTGCCAACCTCTTTACTAATGTTTTCCTCCTATTTCCGCTGTAGTATATTGCACACTGTTTTCGGGACACCCTGTATAAACAAGGAGTTCTGTGTTAAGAACATTTTAGGTTCAGCGGTAATATAATAATAAACTGTGTTAATATATTCGTCGGATAGGTGGAGCTGATTCTTTCAGAGAAGGTGTTTTATAATTAAAAAAATTACCTCAAACATTTTGTACAATAGTGTTTACCCCCTCGAGAGAAGTATATTACTCATTCTGTTGTGAGTAATGTGATTACCTTCCATTTCATTTTCTTATTGTAATCATACGAGTATTTATATGACTTCATCAATGAAATGTAGTAAAGTAGTATTTTTGATTGATTGATTTGAAGTTTCATATACCATTACATACAGGGTGTCTCAGGTTTAACTTATCCAACTTCATCAATCAATCGAATCCGTTTATTATTAATTTATTCGAGAGTTGTAATGATTGTATGTTATATATATATATATATATATATATATATATATATATATATATGTATATATATAGGAAAAATTGTTCTAGATAAGTCAAGACATAGCTTGAATATTTGGTATTGAATATTTAACTGTTTGAACCAGTTTAAACTGAAGCTATCGATTCGAAACTTGGTGAGCATGTTACTATCTACATAGGCAGTATAAATATTTCAGTAAATATTTGATTGTGAAATATTCGTCGAAGCTTTGTGTTATTTTTTCCTGCCATCTCAAACTGAACCCTTCACCAATGGAGAATTATGACTGATGTAGAATTATCCTGAATACTGATATGAATAAATATAATATGACCGACGATATGCAAAGTAGGTATAAAAGTAGGAATCATACAAGCAAAACATTCGAGTCAAGTCACAGCAACATTTACAATTATTTTAGTAATATTTGATATCTATTGAGTTGCGTAGTGAAAAACTCGAGAAAAATCTATATCTTCACGCCTCATAGGTACTTAGATAATACAGGGTTGGGATAAAGTGTGGAACCAAGTAAATATCTTTCAAACGAAAAGAACGATATTTATGAAAATTTGCAGGTAAGGGCAATGGAACAAAATGCATCTGATGTATATTTTTTGTTATTAATATACTTCCGGTTTGATCGGAAATGCCATCAACTTCTTTGATTCAAATGGGACACCCTATATATTTTCACAGATTTTGAAAGAGCTTGTTATTTTGAATTCATACATACTGAGTTTAGTGTGAAAAAAATTGTGGAAACCAGGAATATAGCACTGTTCTCAACCTCCTTGAGTTTTTTGTATTAGAGCAAAAAACTATTCATTACGATTTTGTTGTATGCATAGTAATAAATAAACGAGTAATGTTAGGTACGTCTTTCGTTCTCCAAGTTTCAAATTCTAATTGACGGAAATAAATTTCACAATTTAGAATGGTTCAATCAAGTGAAAAAAGGGTATTGAAATTTTTTTGATCAACTAAATAATGAAATTATTCCTGCACTTCAACAGAAGAACAATATGATAGACGGATTAGGGATTTTCTGGATGCGAATTATCCAAATCGATGGATTGGACGTAGAGGATTCATAAAGTGGCCTGCTCGTTCTCCGGTTCTTAGCCCATTAGATTTTTTCTGTGGGGCTATTTAAAATCACGTGTTTACGTTAGACGACCAACAAACTTACAGGAATTGAGACAAAGAATTATTGATGAAGAATGATTGATGAATTTGTTAATAGGATGGCATATTGTCAGCAAATAAACGGCGAGCATTTTGTACATTTGAAGTAATTTTGTTTCTTATCATTCTGAAATAATGAAATTTACACCTATTGTACAACTAACAGTGAGTTATACCTCGTTTTTACAATTTTGTTTACACTAAACTCAGTATGAGAATGAATTCAAAATAACAAGCTCTTTCAAAATCTGTGAAAATATATAGGGTGTCCCATTTAAATTAAAGAAGTTGATGGCATTTCCGGTTAATCCGGAAGTATATTACTAACAAAAAAATGTACATCAGATGCATTTTGTTCCATTGCACTTACCTGCAAATTTTCATGAATATCGTTATTTTCGTATAAAAGATATTTACTTGGTTCCATACTTTATCCCAACCTCGATCCCAACCCTGTATATTCCCAATTGAGAAATACTTAGATCCGACTTCTACACTGTACTCAAAGCATTTTTGGTGTCACAAACCATTAATCAAATCACAATTTCATCAGGAATAAACGCAAAATTGATAAGAAAGTATCAGTTATCAATGATGATACAAAATTTTTGCAAAATAGGTAAATAACTGGTAGAAGAGCATTTTTCATTGCTCACCTGATAACCAATTCAACATTAATGTCAATGGAAATGATACTCAAGATAAACAGGAGCCCCCCACTCAATTTTTTTTAGATAAAAAGGAAATTAATTCTGTGAGAAAGTGCTGGAAATGTGGAATGTTAAGAAAAAAGAGTACTTCTGTAGCACCGAAACCAAGAAATAATAGAATTGTATTTGTGACCAACCGAAATTACATGATGCACTTCAGAGGTAGAAGATTACATGATTGCACTTCTATGCATTGAAATGATTCATCATGCAACACCCATATGCAAGAGGAAAAAAATTGAGAATGAATATCATAGTGCCGGGTGTACAGTATATGATAGGTGATAGGTCAATACGTTAAATAAGCAAGGCTGCAGTTATCAAATTCAATAAAAAATAATTGAATCACTCGATGTTGTATATTCTAATTTGCCCTAGATATTCATGAATGTCACGTAAATCAACAAGAACAGATCAATAGTGAAATCATTTGCAAAAACGATAAACTTTGAAGAACATAAAAACAAAAAATGAAGCAAATCGTTGATGTGTAACAAAAACTACAAGCAAAATTTCAAAAACATGAAATCCTGTCATGTTTTTGAACACACAAATGCAGCAGGTGATTTTACATTATTTTACTCACCGTTTCCCAGTTTGGATCCTGTAATAGATGTGTATGGTCACTGAATTTTTTAAAACATTCTACGGTTTCACATAAAATTATTGCCGAAACTTTGACCGAAATCAGAATTTAATCACACTGCCTACACACCAAACTACGGACGTAGACATATTAGATTTTTTGAAATTTGACAGAAAAACAAACTCATATAGGTTGGCAGTCCTTGAGATGCTACGTTGCCAAGTGTTGAAAGATGAAGGCACAGAATTAGTTACTGTGGTCAACCTAATCTGTAGCCCATGTATTCAATCGGAAAATGTAGAGTTCACGGATTCTATTAAATGGTAATGATGATGGTTGAAAATTCGAATTATATAGGAGCAAATCCTTAGAATTCGCAATTGGGCACATTATGTTCCAGCTTCCAGCTGATCATTTGGATGTCCCGATACCGGATGTATCACTTGTCATTTTTGACGCGGGAATGATTATTTTACCAAAACTTTTCTTTCAAATCTTTTATCCCTACATCGTGATAACGATGTACAGAAGACCGTGATCGTTATATTCATTCAGCGAAAATGTTTCAAGAAGAAATTGATAGGAGTTTGATCTCTTATTACTCAGCGATTGAATGGTGAATATTTTAATTAGTCTTACCATATGAATAGCACTGTAATTTCAGCTTTGAAAACTTGGAATCCCTATTCCACAAGAAAAATGTTGATCTTTCTAAAATCAAGCGTGAATTACAGAATTCATATAACGAAATAGAAACTGTAATGATTGCAGAAGACTTGAATTGTCCTTTTTTTGTGAGTATTTAGGTATACATGAAGCGCAAACCCTTATATTGATTATTTACTATATTACATCAATATATATATAGATCGAGAATTTGTGAATTTCTAGGTAGATTTGTTCCAGTTGAAAGCGCACATAACTGAGTTATTGAAATTAGTTGATACCAAGATTAATCTATCCCGAGATCTATCCCAATTTAATTCTCACCAATCCAAAATTCAGAAAAAAACAAATCAGAACAAACAGGACAATGAGGAACTCTTGAATTTTGTGACCGGAACCATCGAAACCCCGAGAATAAGAGGACTTGTCGAAATTGCTGGACTCTGTGAGGTCAAAAAACTCATGAAGTCTCTTTTAGTACTTCCTAGAAGTCAACCCCAGTTGTTTGCCAATCAAAGAGCTTCAAACAGCATTTTACTCTTTGGTCCTCCTGGTACAGGAAAAACTCATTTGGTGCATGCGTTGGCTTATGAATCTGGAGCTACCTTGCACTGTGTTAGTACGGGGAATATCGTGTCTCCATTCATCGGACAATCAGAAAAGTAAGATAGTGTTGGCAAATAAAAAATGTCCTCTAAATATTCCAGTTCAGTTGAAAGATAGATTTTGTTGAAAATTCCACATTTAACTTCTTTTTCAACTACCTTTTATTTGGATTCATTTATCATGGGAGCAGACAGAAAAATTATTGTAAATTTCCATATACATAAACTTACTGTCTGTGAGTTAATCAAAGAGGTGGTATATTAATTTCTCTAGAATTTTCTGGAATTTCTCCGCTTTTCTAAAAATGAAAATTATAATGATCATTCCAATATATTTGTAGTAAGGACAGATTTATAATCTGCCCCCAAAGTGGCACTTGGAACCAAACCTTCAGATACCTCGCTTTTAAAGAAAAAATTGGAAGACAAATGTATATTTCGAAATTTCTCTTCAGCTTAGTCGACGTTTCTGGAAACGAATCTTATCCCTTTTTCAACATAATTGAAATAATATCTTTCCTCGAATCATGAACATTACAAAGAAAATAACTAACTATAGTGAGAAAAGTGACATATTTCGCATGAGGAGATGTTTAGTAGGAGCCACATAGCGACGAGTGTGGATATGTAACAAGTGCATGAAATACAGTTTCCAACGATTTGTGTACACTATTTTCCCTACAACCATGAATATTTGAATCATGAGCATTTCAAGTGTTTATGAGACCTGAGTAGATATAATGCCATCATATGTTTCTAGTTAGTTTCGCTCATAGTCGACAGCTACCACGCAACCCAAAATACAGCAGTCAGGAACGAGAATACCCGAGCAGTGACTCGTTAGACAATTCGATGACAATACCTATGCCGATTTCGTGATAATATATTGTATATATAATATATAAAATGTTATGTAACTTTCAAAAAGTCATGTTCCTACCAGAAGAATTTCCGGTAATAATTCAAGCTTTCGGGAGATGATAGCGAATATTTTGTCAATTTGCTGAGATTATGAGTGATGATTTCCGAATCGGAAATTTTCAGTGAGCCCCTTCTTAATTCGGAACTGGAATGTTTTCACTGTGGGACAACTATAGAGTTTATGCGCAGTGATATGGAGTTTTTAGGAACATACAGTTTTTGTTCAACCACCTCAGAAACAGTAGCAATTACTCATTGTTGTTCATTGATGAGGTTGATGGATTTTGTAAAAGAAGGACAGATTCAGAACACGAGCATTCAAGAAGGTAATATAGGTACCTATACAAAAAATACTAGGTGATATTTTTCTAACATATTTCCAATTTCAGAATGAAGACTGAACTAATGTGTCAAATCAGCCGAATGGAGGAATACTCGAATGTATTTTTGATTTGCGCAACTAATTGTCCTTGGGATTTGGACCCTGCTTTTCTGAGACGGTTTCAAAAAAGGGTTTACATTCCTTTACCGAACAGATCGGAGAGATATGATCTTTTTGTGTTGTTCACAAAACATAAAAATATAGATATCAGTTCTGACCATTGGGAGCGCCTCATCGATAAAACTGAGGGGTTTTCGGGATCTGATATTGCTGATCTTATACAACAGGTATTTGAAATTTCAATATCGTGGATAATATCCTGGTGGCACGCCTGAAATTAATTTATTGTTTTGTCCAAAATATTGTTTTCAGGCATTTAATATTCCTATACTGGAATTAGAAGACACAAAGATATGGAAACATTGTCCAGATGACTTTTATGAACCAGTGACGACCGCAGATGATGTCAGTTTGGAAGAGATAATATGTTGTGATCTCAGTGACCTCCCAGCTGGTTCTGTTAGAGTAAGAGGAGTTGAACCATTAGATTTGATGAATTCTCTAAATAATGTTACCGCCACAGTTAGCAAATCTGATATCAAGAGATATGATGTTTTCAATATGAAATAATGCAGCTCATTTAAACATTTATTGAATACAAATTGTTTTTTTTATCTTAAGGTATCTGAAAATAAAACCAATAAGTGGCGGATTTTTTTGGATACCTATTCGGTAGTCTTGTCTGTTGAATTCATGTGAGCCCTTGATTTCATGTTAAGAATGCAAAATATTTGAACTCGCCTTCTGGGAAATTGAAATAAATGTCTATCCAGGTATAAAAATGACAAACTATATAAAATTGTTGTATTTATTCATATCGTTTCATTTTCATAAAAAGGAATTGAATCATAATGACAATTACCCTTATATAATAATATACAACACAATCATAAAAACTAATTTGGGAAATGAAAAATTGCAAGTAAAAGACACAGCCAAAAAAAGTACACATTTTTCGAATCAACCAAAATGAAACTTCATGAATGAAAAGTTCCCTACTACGTATTTTGTGAATTCAAATTATTTTCCATGACTAAATAAAAATGAGAATTTCAGTTAATTCGTTAGCTACATTTCAAAGAATTCATTACAAAGTGTATTTACACCCTGTATGTAATTAATTATTTCCTAAGCTATAGTATATATATTTCTTAACTTAGATGAGGTTATACTTTTAAGGCTTATTCATAATATGAAACAGATCAATCAAAATACATAATAATATGGGCACCACAAAAAAAACAGAATAACGGAAAAAAACTATCAGAATTGCAAATCAATATTCTCATAAATATTGAGATCGGGGATATGAACTCTGGCTTCATTTAATTGCTATACAAGGTGTTCAAATTCCAGATCATGCAAGAAAAAATCAAGTTTAGGATTTGAATTATTTTCTGAAAAATTTGCTGAAAATTGGTCCGATCATATGAAAAAAATCTATCAAAGTGAAAAAATTCAATGAGATTTGTTGTCAACCACTTTTTATTTACGTCGGTCATTCCATCTTCGTTTAGATCTAGAGAATGAAAAAGTGGTTAATAACTTTACTAAATCATCCACTGAGAAACAGCTCATCAAAGAATGTATTCAAACAGAAAATTGTATTTTATCCTTCGACCATAAAACATGTTTTATGGTCGAAGATTTTATCATAGAAATTTGATTTCTATATTTGTTAAAATGTCTTTGAAAGGTATTAGTTATTTATAAAATTAGTCGGATTTAAAATCTTTTGATGATATCCGTGCATACCATTGACTAGAATTCGAAACACCCTATATATATTTTTGTTACACGCACATATTTGCATATCGACCGAACTATTATCAATACGCGAACCTCATTGAGTCTCATCTCATATTCCGTCATTAGTATTTTACATAGACCCAAATCATTTAATTTTTGTGATCAATATCAGACCATTTCATACTCAAAGGTTATCTGAAGTGGAATTCCTATCATGTTTTCATTCTGCACTCGAATATAATAGGCTGATGAAACGTGTCCCCGGAGTTTAATAATCGATCTCGATCGATTAAACTTCCTGTTCGGAATTTGGAATTCCTACTTTGAGGTCAACTGCACTTTGAAACAATTGGACAAATGGTCCCAGGAACAATGAGATTTTCTACCGAATATATATATATATATATATATATATATATATATATCCTATATATGAGATTAGTCAAAACAATAGTAAGTTATGAGTTATTAAAAGCATCAGTCATGAATTCATTATTAAACTATGTTGGATAAATGATGTTCAATATCTAGACAACCTGAAGAACAGTTAGATGACTGCGTGAAAGCCCACTGGACCAATTTGAATCGACCAACTATCTTAATGTAGTCATAGCCTAGAATTCGCACCATATTTTATAATGTCTTCTAATTCCTCCGAACGATCCTTGGAAGTGTGTTCGGAAATATAATATCCTTAATTATTGCGGAAGAAATAAGCCGTAAACTCAGCGGGTTAACACACTTCCTCAGTCATATTGTTTTAAAGGATTCTCTAAATGGTTTCGGATGAAATGGAAATGGACATCTCATAAGCCGTTTCAACTTCAGATCCGACTAAACCAAGCAATTTTGTACTGAGGTAAATGTGCCTGGTTCAAATTGATTCGGTTTGAGGAATATGTGATAGGTTTTTGTAAAGACCTTTAAGGGATACCCTAAAGATAATGCATATTTGAAAAAAAAACTGAAGAAAATACACAAAATTATATAAACAACAAATATTAAGAGAAAAATATTTCAAACAAGTGATAAAATTTCACATTGATTTTAAAACAGATGTATCAAATTTATTAATGCGAAGTTAATGTCACTGTCATCTCTCTTAACAGTAGAGTATTCACAAGTTGTTATTGGAGTCATCAGAGATTATAATATTGGGATATCATATTTCTGAATATACTTTAAAGCGTGTTCAAATTTTTCCCGTCAATAGTTTTGAACGCACAAATCATATACAACCCGAGAGCCAATGGATAGGAATGCGAGTGACCATCAGTATTACACATTAAAGGAGGCATACATGCACTTTTGAGTTTGCGCATTGCGAACACGTTGTTGACAAATCTTGTTTTTTTTTGAGATATATGAAAAAAAAATGCAGAAGTGAATGTGCGCATAAATACTAGACCTCAATTGATTTTCAACATTTCTAAATTTATTTAAAGTTGATGGACTACTTGACAGATAACTTTGCATGCCCACTTTCTTTTTCGCAATTTTGTCAGGAATTGCTCGGAAACCATGAGTCATAGGGATCCCAAGATACTTCGTGATACAAATGTATTTGTATTTCAATTTTGGCCTCATCTCTCATGAATTTTATGACAAAGTATGATTTATTTTCCCCCCTGTTGAATAGGTCTCAAACATAGACCTATTATCCTAAGTAATAAGTCTATGGTCTCTAAATTCAGAAAAACAATTGAAAACAAACAAAATGAAAAATATCTCGCAGAACCTGTGAAACGTTGGGATTCATCTTAGTTTTGGTTTCTTGAGTCTATTTCAAAACTGTTTTTACATATGCTCTCTGTGTTTTTATTTCGATGGATATTTGGTTTTCAAAATTATCGACACCATTTAGAATTAAAATTTAAGATTGGCCACTGCATCCTTGACCAATAGTAATTTTCCAGTTCACGATAAATGTAGAGATAGATTTTGACGTGGTGTATTTTCAGGACTTTACCTCTGGATATTTACAATCAAACAAATAGCCGAAAAGTCATTAGAACGAAAGAAAGAAGTATATCAATGAGATGATAGAGAAATGTGCATCTTAATAAAAAAAAGCGTGTGGAATAGATTTCTACGCATAACCGATATATCAGAATTAGTCTTTGCTGTTGATGTAGTACAACTATTTTTACCTCCTACCACTTCACCACTTATATGCCTTTTACCACCGTAAAGAAATAAGACCAAGTAGAGTGACTCTGTGACGTCACCAGTAATATTCAGTGCCGAGATTTCATTTTTTGTCCATGTCTAGATAAAGAGCGAAAGTCTCATCACGGTCGATACGAGGTCCGGTCGTAAAATATTAGACCAAGATGTGCTAGGAGGATCGCCAATCAAAAATATGTCACTTAACTGATCTTTCTGATTGATGGAGCGGAAAAATATGAAATAATGACTGGATAATAACACATTAATGTGAGAATTGACATAAAATTCATGATATAATTTGGATTATGCCATAAATATTGGAGGTTTGGCAATATATGAAGTTATTGATTTATCTATCTTCCATAAGGAGATTTTGAATTTGCAAATTCCATATTGCAATTGTAATAGTTTCTCATTCTTGTGAAATGAAATAATAGATGAGAAATCTGTGTTTTCTAAAAAATTGCTGTCAGCTGATTTCATATTGAAAGGGTGGCAGGTAAATGATGATATAACGATCATATCGCCATCCATACTCAAGCGGTACAGCCTTTGTAACCTATATCCACCTTGCTTTGAATGAAGAATATACATTTGTTTCTGTCAAAGTAGCATCAGCCGCCGTGACAAATTGTTAGCATATAGAGCAGGAGTCTTTTTGTGAACATTCCTTCACAAGATACCCACATACATCAGCCAAGCAATTGCTTTCTGACAAGGAGAGATCGGTATAATCGTTTTTCTCTGTTCTCAATGGCATATAGAAACTTCATGGAACTGCCAAAAGAATCATCATGCTATTTGTCAGCTTCTGACATTCTCGATAGAATCTCGCTTGCATCTTCTACAGTTGGTCACTTCTGACTGGAATATTGAATCAAAAATGTACTTTCGAATGCTCTAGTTATTTGAGTTGGAGTCGTATGTCTGGCATTTCCATTCGGGAAACTATTATGATCAAAAATAGTTCCTTATTATTATGTAGGAGTGTCCTTCATTATTCAGACCATTCCAGAGCTGTAGAAATGCCGAAATAGCTATTTGCCACCCTTCAATCGTCAAACCGATTTGAGTTCAGAATCCTACTTACGCACTTATTGTTCACCACAATCACAACTATGCACACCAGTGCCAGTTGCCACCCCATTTGGCTCAACCGCTATACACCTCAGATGGAGCTGTGGTCGGCTGTGCATGAAATTCGAGGTGGGGGTATCACGACTATGGCGGTGGTGAGTGACTACTTGTTACTTCTCAACGGTGCTTTTACTAAGAGCACCGTCCCAAAAAAATTATTTACCCTCTATTGTTATTTGTTTCCCACACTTTCATTCAGCATCCTATTTTTGGCATACATTTGCACTGCATAGAAGATTATTTCTGTTTCATAGTTGTATTGCAATGAAATAAAAAGGGAATATATAAGTATGTTTTCTTCGTGTTGAAAATCAATCAATGGTTTAGTTACATATCCAGAACCAATATCAACTGTTCAGAACTCTATTGGGACCCATGGCCTTTTAAAGAATAGTTTGGCTTTCACCCCCTCTCTGCAAAGGTGCTTTTCGAATAAAGCGTCAACTGAACTTTCAATGGTTTTCTGTCGCAATTCTGTCTCCCAATCACTAACAAAGCGGCCTTAACGCCACCCGCTACAACGCGGACATAACCTGCCGACATCGACGACCCTAGAAACTACTGACGCTGTCCCTGTCCGGCGACACGCCGGTTCCCAGCACCGGCCGAGAGGGGGGCTCCAGGTCGGGGGCGCTGCCCCACTCAGCTTTGCCGCCCATGACGCGGTCGTCGTAGAGGGAGAAGCGAGCCGAGTCGGTGGCCGCTTTGCCTCGCGTGCGTCGCACCGACGGGGGTACGTCGCCGGGCGTTTTGACCCGCTGCGAGGGGTCTTTCAATCGAGACAGGTCGCTCGTCGACGAGAACACCTGAGAATAGGTAGGAACATTTTATCAATGTGGGAAACTTTGTATTTCATGCATAAATTTTTAAATTTTGAATAATGGTAGAACAGTTCATTGATAAAACAATACACGAAACTGAAAACAGATAGAATACACAACAACAAAAAAAAACAACACTAAAAACGAATATTTGAAAAAATCAACCGTGTTGGTGACAAGTTCCGAGTATAAACTGTGTTCCAGACTGAAAAACCAGTAAACTCGATTGTGACTGAAACCAAGAAATGAAGAACAATCATCGAAATATTGTATTTACAGTATACCATGTATCTGTGGAAAATAATATCCAGGTTAAACTAGTCAGTATGGATGAAAGAGCATAAGAACAATATAAAGAATGAAAATGAACATGGATCATAGGAAAAGAAGACAACAACCAAGAACGAAAAATCAAAGAATCTGCTTCTTCTGAACGGGGACAATAATTTTGCTTGTTCAGCTGATATAGATAGAACTTGGCATTCACTTTTTCAAACTGAATATTGAGAACAGAATTCCTGCGTCTGAAAACTTGTCACTTTTCAGTGTCAAAACAACAAAACATTGAACAGTTTTACGAAGAAAAGATATATAAATTGTGTTAAAAACGAGAGCAGTTTCGTTCCCGAAACATCCACTAAGACAAGTAGAAGTTCTGTTTTCATAAAAAATATATTTCATTAAAAAATATATTTGTATTTCTATTATTTTGGAAAACAAGATGTCATTGACAAATAGAGAATTTAGGTATCTGAAGCACAGTGACATTTAGGGGCAGATCACAAATCTGTCCTTACTACAAATATAGAAAAAATATATTGAAATAATTTGAGTAATGAATTATAACTGCTATTTTGATTCTTTAGAAACGAGGAGAGAAAATCCTAGATAGATCTAGAATAATTAATACTAATACTCCTCGATCAACTTACAGACTGTACATAGCAGAGCGCTTTCGACTGTTGAATCAGTCATCGAAAGTTAAAATCGAGAACACCTATTATAGGTTTACCTTTACAAGGCAAATCTATAATGTACGAGGAGGATCGTGTTAGCCAGCGGTGAAATTTTGGAGAAGGAAGGAATTGAAATATTTGTCGAAAGTTTGGAGGTCGTAAGCATCAGGAAAGACTTCACTAGGCAAATACTTCCATAACATTGCCGTTCTATTGATGAATGATTCTTGGTTATGAGAAGTTCGGTATGTATCGAACCTGACAATGTAGGGGTGATCAGCCTGAGCTCGCCTAGTTTGTCTGCCTGGAATAATAGACGATATTTCCGTTGAGTACCGACCGTAGAAATATCTATAAAAGAAGGAGAGATCGTCCACCTTTCTAGGATGTTCTAGAGAGGTTAATGATTTCGTGAGGATAGTATCACTGACGTTTGAGGTTGAAGTTTCTTGGACCCTAGAATATAGTTCCGGTACAAACACAGATAATTTCTATATTTTTTATTGTGAAAGTTTTTGAGAATCACGAAATTAATAGGAAATTGCCTCGAGGAGGTGCATCGGGGAAAACTTGATTATTCAAAGTAACGAATAGTGTCCGCGCAAAACGAGATAGTAAATAATGAAGCCAAAGACTGGGAATAGGTCCTTCAAAAATTTGGCATTTAAATTTGGTATGTTTGGAAAGATACAATATATTGAATATTTGTCGTGTACCTCGCTGAACTGTTCCAAAGACCTTTGCCGCGACAAACTGTTATGTTGTCTCGAGAGTTGCGCTACCCCGCTAACGTTTGAAGTTTCCGCGCTTTTCAAAAGCAATGTTGACGGTCTGACTGCCTCGACAGGCTCGTCGTGACGCAACAGCGACGTCGTTACGCCGGTCTGGCCCAAGCCATTCACCACCTGAAAATTACAATAATAATAATAATAATAATAATAATAATAATAATTTGTTAGGTGACTTTAGCTTGGAGCTAGTCTTGGAATTTGAAATGTTCTTAGAACCATGAAATAGTCTGAGAAGCAAAGAAAATTCTTCAAAGAAAAAATATGTTCATGTGCCTGTCAATCGCATATGTTTCAAAACCCCTGCATGGACACACCTAAATCTGAATAGGCAACAATACATCAAAATCTCGCAAAATAGGCTTCTATTCCCCCTTAAAATCAACGGAATTTTCAGGCGTTCTCTCACTCTAATTTTTCCCCCTTCACATCATCAATGAAAAATTAAACACGAATTAAAACAAGGTTTTTACCTTCGTGTCAAGCTTCACTCTGCTGTTCTTAGGAGCAGAGGAATCTGAAGAGTTTCGTTTGCTGCTGAGGAAATTTTTTAGGCCAGTCCATCTGAATTTGGATTTTGAAGGAGTCACCTGAAATCAAAACTAGTTTGATGTAAAAATCCACAAAATATTGATTCTCATAGACAAAAACACCTGTTTAGTCATATTTGTTACCTAACTCATTTATCGACATAGAAGATCAAAACTCTTATTTTTATGGGGTTATGTTCGGAATGAATTATCAAATATCAACAAAAGACGAGAATGTATTTCTTCATACATCAGAAAAAAGCGAAAGATGAAAGAATAAAATGGTGATTTAAGAGCATTAATTAACAATTCCATTTTTTTCCATATACATACTGAAGTCTCACCTTTGTGTTTTGTTGTTTGGGAATCCCGTGAACAGCGTTTTGTAGATAGGGAATTGGGGTGGCCCTGTGATTAACCTGGAAGTTTAGGAAATCGTTCGGGATAAGGTTCTGGGATTCGGAGCCACCGCAGTGTTTCGAGGATTTGTCTAGCAGCAGACTGTCGCTAGAAGTTGAAAGGAGATTCCTCTCCATGCAGGGATTCCTGCCTTGGTGAGGTTGGAGGGGAACCACACAGGCTGCGTGCTAAACAATTAATTAATTACTTTATTATAAAATTTTTCAAATATCAATAATGGCAACACCAGTAAACCCGCCAGATAATAATATGAATATTTGAGAATGGAAGCATAAGATGTTTACTAGATATTGTAAGTACTAACTCAGACAAGACAATGCTGGTATTTCATTAGTATCATACAATTATTTAGACTTGATTAATTACATTTCCTATGGAATAACAGATGCAATATTCGTATAGTCATTCAACACGAATTTTGATCAATAAATGTCAAGAACACCAATGTGAGAAAAAATTGAATTAAAAAAAAAAAATTTTTACAAAAATTATCAAAAGAAAATATGGAAAAATCTAAAACTTGCATAAATATGGTAGTTTCTGATAATTCCATTGCATGATTTGTTTCTTACTTCAATTTTCAATTGCATGATATTAGAATTTTTCACATCAATTTGTCCAATTTGTTACATCGATTACATTGTCTAGTATGATGATTATAATTTGGAAATTTCTTGTGAAATAGGAAATTTGATTTTCATTTATGTTGGTGTACAAAATTTTGAGAGTGTTGATTCAATAGTGCGCACCTAGAGAAAATACATTTGTATCTTTATATAGTTGATTTTTGGGGTATCATATGGCAGAAACTACAGTATGCAGTAAGGGAAGTTATTCTGTTGCAACAAAATTTTGGGTGTAATGCTAGACAGTAATCTAAGCTAGGCCTCTAATATTGACTGTCTATAAAAACCCAACAGCGAGTACTATGCCATATTACTACTGAAAAATATACTTTATCCAAAACAGCTTCTACAAGTTCGCTACTCTATTGTCCTATGGGGAAATTCAACAGTGCATCCAGAATTTTCATCATGCAAAAAAGAATAATCAGACTGATCTATAATTTGGACTCCCAACAAACATGTAGAGAACACTTTAGAAACCATAAAATCTCAACATTCCCTTCAATATATATCTACAAATGTATTTTATATGCTGAGAATCATTACACTGAATTCCCTAAAAACCAAGACTTCCATAAGTATTCAACAAGACATGGCAAACAATTTTTTGTCTCTGAACATTCAACTACCCTATATCAATCCATAAAAACCACGAATGACCAAAATCTTTTCAAGAGAGCTCTTGAGAAATGCGTATACAATTTCTGATGATTTTATGTGCTGATTCAATGTTTTGCATACTGCACTGTTGAATTTCAATTTTATCTTCATGTAATTTTGTAGATGTAATCCTGCCATGTCTCATATCATTCTGTGTGATAAATTTTATTATCAATATTATACTTATGATGTTTTCGAGTACTTCTATTGCATTTCAATCCAACTGAAAAACAGTATAGAATAATGATTGATGTGTCTTCATGGAGTTCATTATTATGTATTACCTGATTAGAATTCTTGCAGTTTTCCTCTGAAGGCGATAAAAGCGTTTCAACTGTATTTACAGAGGCGTCGAACTGAACATCCTGCAGGTGATTATTATTTATAAGAGTAGGACTAGCTGGCGGTCTATGGGGGTGCAAAACGCGCCCCTTGAGGGAGGGAAGCTCTGTCAGTCTCTCGGCCACACAAAGAGCAGTCAATCTAGCCTCAGCATCCTGAAAAATATCAACTCTTAAGTAGATAGCATAAAGTAATGAGATGAATAAAAATATGAGTCCCCAAAATCTAATTTCTTTCATATATAGAACAATAACTTTTCCAACCACATTCAAGTTCGATGAATAAGGTAGATTTCATATTGTAATAGTAATATTGGAACAACATTATGCTACTGAAGATTAAATATGATTAAAGATATTTTTATTTTTTTATTTATTGACGGGAAACCTCATTACAAAGAAATATACATATATACATTTCATTCATAGTGAATGTGCTCGATATTAATACTCGAATATTCAATATTTGTGCGAGAAATTTAAAAAAACTTCATAAACTTCCTGACAAGTATTTTAAAACTGTTTGGTGATCCATGAAAAATGTCTAAATCATTTTCATTAATTATTTTCAATGTTCTTTCAATAGGTGAGTGTTGTCCGTAATTAGTAGAATGGTGTGTTATTTGAAAGAGGTTTGTATTTCTTGAAGTTCTATTTGGCACATTGAAATTAATTAATTCCAATAAATTCGGACACACAATGAATTCATTTATCAATTTGAAAATGAAACATAAGTCATTGGTTTTCCTACGATTTTTCAAAGACTGCACCTTCAGTTTATCAAGTATTAAGGAATAATCATGGTTTTGTATGGTAATATTAAGTTTATATGCACAAAATCGTAAGAATTTGTTTTGAGTACGTTTTTAAGTATAATTATGGATTTGATAAAATGGTGACCAAACAATAGAAGCATAATCGAAGTGAGAAACTACTAACGACATATACAACATCCTAACTATATGGACAGAGAAAATGTTACAGTTTCTAAGAATGTACCCCAAAATCTTCGAAGACTTTATTGCTATATTATTAATGTGTTCCACAAAACTCATATTTTGATCAAAAACCACGCCTAAATCCCTTACTGATGACACAGATAATAGTTCTTCATCCATAATGTAATAACGTGACTCATATTTCTTTTTCATTTTATAGAAGCTTATGAAAGAACATTTTCCAATATTTAGATGTAGTCCATTTTTATCGCACCATTTTATTTACTCATTTAAGTCTTCTTGTAGACTTTTTTCTTCCTCATCTGAGTTAACAGGTCCATACAGTTTTAGATCATCAGCGAAAAGTAGATATTTACTATAAGTGAAGCAACTACTGATATCATTAATGAAGAGGTTGAATAATAATGGAGAACAATGTGATCCCTGTGGAACACCAGATGACACCTCAATATCATTTGATATTGAGGTGTCATATTTGTGATATTTAATTCTGCCAACACCAATTGTTTAATTTCCAAATTGATATATCTTTGGTTTTGTCAACGTTCACAACTTTTTGGTACAATACAGAAAATACTTTATTTCTTAAACAATTAACCAAGGAAACTCTCACAATAACACAAACAAGCTATTTTTGGTACATAAAATTATTAACTAATAATTTCATATGAGAATAGTTGGAAAAAATATTTTCAGATATAGCTATTGTTCTATCAGAGCACAGATGAGCAATGAGTCCTGGTTACTGAGGAGTATAATTGATACCTGATCCCAGCAATCTTCAGCTGTTTCACATAGCAGCCTTGCTGCTGCCGTATCCTTCCAAGAAACAGGCCAAAGAGGCCTAGCTTTTTTTCTGCTTATCAATGTCTGCATTTGCTCCAGGGAAGGGTTTTCTCCAGCTTCCTAAAATTAATTGGATAGTATATTCTCCTCACCATGGGAAGAACAGAATTACCTTAGAAAATGGTGGGGCGTACGGACTAGGTTCTGCATTTTGTAAGTCCGTGCATCTAGAGCCCAGCTCCCAGAGGACTAGGCCGAGGGCGTAAATATCGATTTGTTTGAGGGCACTTTCGCAATCTCGAAGGTTTACAGCACCCTCTAGTACCTCGGGGGCCATGTATCGCAAAGTACCTGCAAAAAATTGATGAACTGAAGAACTAACTTTCAGACTGAAAAACAGTTGAAAAATCGGCAAAGTTACTTTCCATACTTGGACTTTATGGCTGACAATGGATACGATACGAAATTTTTATTTTAGTTTATGTATATTATACATATCTCGCGATGAATAAAATCAATCTGCTGATATCATGTAACTACAAAAACTCAAATATCTCACGAACGGCTCAATTTTTTGTATTTGAATAAGAGTACCTTTTTCATGTAATTTTCTTCGCTCCATCGAATGCTCCTGTTTTTTCACCGAGAATAATACAGGGAAAAAAGTTTTCTACAAAAAATGGGTCGTTTGGAGATATACATAAATGTTGATTTGTCATAATTGATACTCAATTTGTTATAGGCCAACCATGAAGATAAAACTCAATATCAATTTCATTCCTGATTTGTCGGACTGAATCTGCCGAATAAATTGATGTTGTGTCATCAGCAAACATGTAGATTCTTCCTTTCAATTTTATGGTAGCGATTGAGTTGATATATATCAAAAATAAGACTGGGCTTAAGATTGACCCTTGAGGTACTCCACATATAATTTCTTCAGCTGTACTCGAAAATGATCCTTGATAAACGAATTGTTTTCTTTCACTCAGATTTTGAAACCACTTATGAACTGTACCCCTTAACACGTTGACTGCCGAATACGATTCATCTCGTAGAAGGCGGTCTGTCTCTGGACGCTTCCTACGAGCTAGCTCGTATTTGGCAGCTTCATCTCTGAAGCCAGCCACGTTATTTCTCGTAGTAAAAACTTAGTATTTTTACGTTGCGGCGTCTGTGGCAAGCCCTACGAAGTCTTGCCGGCGTAGTTGAATGAAACAATGGTGCGAACGAAAATTGATTCATTCGCTACCGTACATGTGAGAATTCCTCATGTTCATATCGCCTAACATGCATTACAGACTTCGGCGTCTGGGGCCAGACTAGTCGAAACCCCTTGGCAGTCAACGTGTTAAGCCAAGTTGGAATAACAAGTTGAGGAGAATTGTAAGATCAACAGTATTAAATGCATTGCTAAGATCAACTGACAGAAGTCTACATATCTTATTTGCATCTAGTTGAATTTGGAATTCTGTCGCAACATCCAAGACAGCTGATTCTGTATCATAAGACCTGCGAAAGCCGTATTGATGGTTATAAAGATATTTTGTTGCCTCTAAATAATCATGTTATCTGTTATTCATAGCTTTTTCCATGATTTTTGAAATGATTGGTGATAAGGAAATTGGTCTGTAGTTCTCCATATCCTCCTTTTCTCCACTTTTGTAAATTGGTTTAACTTTTGATATTTTTATCTTTTCTGGTATGATCCCTGATGTGAAAGTTACATTTATCAATTTAGAAATGATCGGTGAAATTTCACACCTAACAGTTCTAACTATGCTTATACTAATATTATCGAATCCTGGGGATTTTTTAGAATCCAAAGAGTTTATAATATTTTCAATTTCTTCGTCATCTGTTAGTTTCAAGTACATAGAATCTGAACTAAATTTGTCGTTTCCAATTTTAGATGACATTGGGATTTTTGCTGCTAATTTTGGTCCAACATTTATAAGGTGTTTCGCTCGGATTGAATATATTCTTGTTAGTCTTCTTTATAAATTCAACATCCTTATAAGGTCCTTTTGGTTGACTATGCATTATCAGGTTGATGGTGTTCCACATAGATTTTTGATCCCCATGTTACAAATTTTCTTCATAATAATTTTGTTTCTTTTCTCTAATAGTTCTTTTGACTAGTTCATTATAATGTTGATATAATCCGGCAGAGATTGAATCAACATTCGCTTCTTTTGAAAATATTTGTCTCGCAATTTTATGAATTCAACTCAAACCAAGGTTTGGAATCTTCTTTTATTTTCAAACTTTCAGTGTACAAACAATGTTCAAATACTTTGAGTATCTTCTCATAGAATACATTAGGGTCTTGATATGTATTCATAAGCATTTTTGAGTTCTCGGGTTCATTTTTCAGCATATCAACTTTGAATTTTTGTATTGCAAACCGTTTAAATTTCGTTTTTTTGATATTACAAATTAATATGTATGTATTATATGTACAAGCTTTTACATTTCAATTTACTAAAATTTTCCAATTTTTGATCAACAATATTATAAAAAGTTTTTTTTTGTAAAGGATGGTGGTCAATACATTCCGCATATAACAAAGTCAATAGTGGTTATTCTTACTGCCGAATATGATAATTCCTCTTAAATTTTATGAAGTATTTCAAATTCCGAATTTTTATGAATGAAGATTCCCAATCCTTGCATAAATAGAATTGAAATTATGGAAATCATAGTATTTTTCTTCTTCCTTCTTCACCCAAGTTTCACTAATTACAATTACATTGATATCAAGGTTAGATACTATTATATCAATTTCATCCACCTTTGTCTTCATAGATCTTGCGTTCACATATAATATTTTTAGTTTTCTATCAGTTCGATTATCCATATGATTCAGATTAGTTGATATAATCAATTTATTCTTTGGCGATTTTCATTTTCTTGACATAAATAGGACATTGAATAGTATTAGCTTCATGTGTATAATCATCTTCTTTTCCATATTTAACATGGGCCATTTCACAATTTATGCAACATGGAATAGATTTTCTGCAATTTCTTGTGTCATGATCACCAGCACAGAATGCACAAACTTTTTTGCAATTACACTCTTGCAATTTGTGTCCTTAGCCACAGCATTGATAACAGTACCTCATATTTATATCTTCTCTTATTTTGCATATATTCCAGCCAAGACAGATTTCCTTATTCACCAATTTATTGAAAGTTTGTCCTGAAGATTCCACATGAGCAATGTATTTTTTTTGAAAATTTCTCTCAATTCACTTGGGTTATACCCCCAACATAAAATATCTGGATTGATAAGTATGAAAAGGATTATTATTGAAAAAATAACAAATAATTATTCTAACTCTTGTGTTGGAAGGCTAGTATTTTGCACTGGGCGCATTTAGACCTGGGCAATTTAGACCTCACAAACACCATAAAACACTCAATTAACTGTATTTCATGCAATAGTGCTCTTGAAACTTTCATGTTTTGAACCATTGATATGTTGAAGAGTTTTCGTATCTATTTTCGATAAGTTATTTTCTATATACCTTATGATTCACGGCATCAAATACTATAACAAGTATGTGGAAAAAAATTTGATCCTCTTACCAGCTTCGCTTATGGCCTTATTTTCCGCCCGCCTCGGGATAACCGCGAGTCCGAGGTCGCAGATGCAGCAGGAGAGATCGGCCCGCACCAGGATGTTCCTCGTGTTGATGTCTCTGTGCGATATGCACGGCTTCTCTAGGTCGCAGTGCAGGTGCGCCAACCCTCGCGCTATGCTCAAGCTCATCTTTCCGAGTGTGGGCAAGTCGACGGTGTGCTGCTTCAGGTGGTCCTGAAAATAGAATAGTTTATTCATATTAATTCAATAATAATAATAATAATAATAATAATTAATGACATCACAAATCACCCGAAAAAGCATTACCCGAAGGAAAACAGCACACATTTACAAAGCCATTTGCCACCCTATATATATTAATACTAGGGAGTTGGTACTAAAAAATTTAGAAGTGGCAGAAAGACCAATTCACCAAACGAACTTTTATATCAGTTAACCAGGGTACAACCATTTTCTGAGAGATTGAAAAAGCTATCCTTAAAGTTTGCCAAAAATGAATCCAATCTCCAAAGTTTCCGGAAAACACACAGAAAATGACAGAAAACTGATCGTTTTTTTCAACTTTTATTTTTATATTTCAACTTCTCTCAAAACCAGCAGTTTTTTATCTGAAATTAAATGATACTATATTTTGTACATAACAACAATGATGTTATATAATATATCTTTATGTTATACAGACTGGAGGACCTCGGTCAGTAGCCTACTGGGTAGCCAATAAAGCACGCGTATTATGATTATTATTCAACATTTATTGATCCAAAGAATAGATTAATAAGTGAATAAATAAAATATCGAGTGAGCTTGAAGATAAACAATCGAATCAGAATAACTGAATTACTGAAACCGACTCTTACCTGAAGGCTTTTCTGTTCGAGGCCAAGTAACAAAACGTAATCGACGGATCCAGAAGAAGTGGAATACTCGCCTCCGCCGAAGCACTTGAGCAGACCCGGGTACTCGCCCGCCACCTTGTACACCTCGTGCTCGTTCAAGAAGACGTTCCTGTGGTGCGCCGGAAACACTTTGACGGCCACCTCTTGGTCCTCTACAATGCCGCGCCACACGCTACCGTATCTGCCCTGTCCTGAAACAGAATTGTTCTTAATACTCGATATGAAGATGATTTCTCTTATAATTATCTTTCACATTTAGGAGATATCACAGTTCTGAAGGGAGTTCCTAGGAGCTCTCAAAGAGTTCTTCCAAATACTTCCCAAGCGTTTTATAAAAAAAAAAACAATATTTTGCGAATTATTCAATAATATAGGGTGCTCACTTTCCAAATATTGTCGTCAAATGAAAAATTCAAATAATTTCTCAGTTCTGAAAGGAGTTCTAGGTAGCGCCCGAAGGGTTCTACAATATATTCTCGATGCAATTTATGAAAAAAACAATATTTCGAAAATTATTCATTAATATAAGGTGCTCACTTTCCTAATATTGTCATCAAATAAAAAATTCAGAGAATATCACAGTTCTGAAAGGATTTCTAGGTAGCGCTCGAAGAGTTCTACAATATATTCCCCAAGCGTTTCATGAATAAAACAATATTTCGAAAATTGTTCAACAATATAAGGTGCTGGATTTTCATCAATCATCATGACCAAATGAAAAATTCAAATAATTTCACAGTTCTGAAAAGAGTTCTGAGTAGCGCTCGAAGAGTTCTACAATATATTCTCCCAGCGTTTTATGAAAAAACAATATTTCGCAAATTATTCAATAATATAGGGTGCTCACTTTCCAAATATTGTCATCAAATAAAAAATTCAGAGAATATCACAGTTCTGAAAAGTAGCGCTCGAAGAGTTCTACAATATATTCCCCAAGCGTTTTATGAAAAAAACAATATTTCAAAAATCATTTAATTATATAAAAATTGAAACAACAGTTGAAATTGTGCAATGGTACTGGGTATACAATTCCAGAAATTATTTATATTCTCTGAACCATTTTTCGATGAAATAGAAATTTTCCTCAATAATTCTGTCAATTTGACAGAACTATTTTCGAAATTGCTCAAGAACTCCAGTTTTGAAAAAAAACGGCGCTGCGTGAAGTTAACGCCCATATTTGTTTATATTCAATTTGAATCCATCATTGACCAGAACTATCGAAAATTTCTGTCAGGAACTCAAGAACTCCATTATTTCTACCAAGAACTCAGAAAATAATTTTTTTACGAAAAGTCGGCGCCAACTTCACATGAGTATTCAACATTGGACTGGTAGTAGAAGCTTACTGATGTCTATAAAATTATGTATAAGGCGTTTTCACTTCCCTTGCAAAATATACACAATTCACGAAATTCTATTTTGCTCCCAAACAGATTCAGATTTAAAAATACAGATTTACAGATATATGAATTATTCTCAGAAAGTATGTCATTACAATACTACCAAAACTGCGGAGATAGGTACGTCTCTTTTTTGTATTTCTGAAGTTTAAAAATAATATTACATGAACTTAGATGAGTTGTAGTTTAAAAATTGTTGCCTTCATGCATGAATTTATGAAAGAACTTTCAATTCAGATTTTATTGAATTTTACTGAAATTTAGCCAAAAGGAGTTGCAGTTCAAAGATTTTCACGAGAACTTCCAATACAAAATGATTAATATTCAGCGTTAAAAAATCGATAGGTGGATGCCAAAATCTAGGGCTCCAGTTGGTCAATACTGCTTACCTATGACCTCTATCATCTTGAGCTTTTCTAGACTATAATCCGCCGGTGGAGGCATCGGTTGCTGGCAACTCTCTACGTCGCACTTCTTTGGCTTCATCCTCCAACACCAATACAACACCATGATCACGATCACGACGAAAATAAGAAAAACCACCCCAACAGCTATGTAAACGAATGGGCCTCGGGGTTCTGGTTCGATAGGTGGACCTTCCATGGTGGAGGATTCCTCAGGGACGTATCTGTCCGAGAAGTTGAGGTTGCAGTGGGACTCATTGCAACAGCAGAATTTGGTTTGATTCTGTGCCTTGGGAGGTTTCTTATCGGCGATACATTCTGTTCTCTCGCATTCATTGGGTCTGCCCGGTTGCTCCCAACATCCTGTACGATAATCATGAGAAAATCATAAAAACAAAAGGCAAAAATAAATCATAAAAGAAATTCAATTGCAAATTATGAAACTCTGAATAATTCTACAAATCTCCAAGCTTCCTGTATCTCAACGACTTATATTTATATTATATTTTACTTATACAGGGTGTCCCAACGAAAACTTTCCACACGGATTTACTGGGAAATGACAAATTATTTTCGGAAACGCTGAAACACGTCGATTTTGATTTCTAGGGGGACACATGTCAGTGATGAATTTAGTCACGCAACTTCATCCCCCTGACAGGGGCGGCTACCCCATTGCGAATCATCATAGGCAACTTGGGTCGAGTGATACATCATTTGAAAGCTCTCTTCATTCTCTATCCAAACGTTTATTATTTTTTCAAAATCGAATGACTGGTACTTGAGATTAGTGTGGTAATAGGTTTAATTTAAATAATCAATATCGTACCTGTTCTTATCGAAATTAAATTTATTAATTGATCGAAATGAGCCCCTCCTACCTCCATACAATGATAAAGTCTACTTTTGAAACTATTACGAACGTTTTCCAATACTTCTGGAGTTATGCTGCCGCACTCGTTTACAATTCGACCACGTAGATCCTCTAGTGACTCTGGCGGAGTGGCAAATACTTTGCTTTTGAGATGCCCCCATAAAAAATAATCCAACGGGTTGAGGTCCAGTGATCTAGCTGGCCACTCAATTGGTCCTCGTCGCCCTATCCAATGATTGGTATATCGTTCATCCCGAAAGTTTCTAACCGCTACTGCATAGTGAGGTGGTGCTCCATCTTGTTGAAAATTGAGGTTGTCTGCCGAATAATCTCCATCGTTTTCGATAATATCCGTTATCATGGGATCGATGGCATTCTCAAGAAGATGTAAATACATTTGTCCATTCAAATTATCATCTATAAAAAGTGGAGAGTTTTCGTTGGGACACCCGGTATTCATATTTTTATACTATGAAATCAATAGAAATTTTCAAACCCGTAATGATTTCACAAATATACTTGCTTCCTGTTCCATTATCCATTATGCTGCTGTTCATGCTGATTGCTCCATTTTGAAAAAATATTTTAAATGTTGGCTAATACATTAGACAGTACATTATACAGAGTTTGAAGTGATGGGCATATGTGTGGAATCAAGAAAGTATCTCTAAGTAGTAAATTTTCAAATGAAATAGAGAAGGTAGATCAATGAGACTGAGACTGTAGATCTCATTAGCTTTTGCTTCAAAGTAACTTTTCATCATCAGAGTAAATATTTGTACTTCTCAGCATAAAATATTGTGAATATGAGCCCAAAATAGCACATGATAATATAAATGTAAAGACCTAAAAGTGTTGGTACGTTTTTATATACATATAGTCCATTTGAAATTTGTGGTGATATTATTGGTCGAATCCATTCCACCACACCAATTTGCTGGATATGAAAACCTGCCATGTAACATTTCATTTTGGGATTCATGGATTTTAACCATCAGGATCATAAATGAATCATTTTGGATATAGAAGGAACATTCTAAAAATAGATAATCATCATAAAAGAAGTCTTGAACTTGAAAAATATCAATTAAATGTTTTAATTAAGTGGTATTTTTTGATGGCAGAAATTTTTCCTTTTTGTGGTCCTTGTTGACTTCTGTTTATTATCATATATTTTTAAGAAGTGTATAAACACAGTTACAAACATGCTGATTCAATCAAATGACATTTCAAGTTTTTTTGTCATAGTGATACAAGAACACTTAAACACTTGAGACAAAGCTTCTAGTCATTAATTTGATGGGAACTTTGATGCAAAACACTACTTGAAAATCAACAGATCTTTTTATGTAATAGCCATCTGGGTCTTAAGAAATCACTTAATGAATGTTTGAGGACACTTTTGATGAACCTAATTATCAAATAAAATTATGTCATATCATCATATTAGTATTCTACTACACAATATATGAATCTGTTCATAGAGACTCAAATTGTTTGAAATTCTCTTGCACAGGATAAATGAATATTGAAGATCTCTCAATATAGGCACTGCCTCATTATCCATATTTATTCAATGAATAATTATCAAGTATTATCATTTTTATTACTGTACTTTTTCAGCATATGCATACTCTATCGTCACATAGAAAATTGATATAAACACAGGTCACTCATGCCAGGTATTATGATCATTTCAACCACTGGAAATATATGAGACATGATCAATGATGGAAGATTAGTTCACTGAATTGATTTGTGTGGTTTTGGTATACCATCCTATGCTTACAGTAGCACAAGTGGACTATCAACAATATGTAACTACTACATAAATGCCTTACCTTGACTCATAATTTCAATACTGCCATTCACAGGGTCTTTTGTCCATAGTACAAAGCAATAAGAATTCATTCCCTTGCATACTTGGTAGGCTTCTGAAGGCAGAATTTCAGGGCCTCCGTCTATAGCAATGTGAGGAACTGAACCTATGTTATTCCAGCAGAGTATTTCATTCTCAGACTTATCACACAGGATGCCACAGAGGAATAAGCAAATGATGGAAATGTTGCTTCGCAGATACATGTTAGCAGATTTATCACAATGATGATCCTCTATTCATCCTGCTGTAAATTAAGATTTATGTATTTAATGTACTGCGAATGAATTTTTATCGATTAGGTATGCCCTATGAAATGTTTCGAATTGATATGATAACATTATCGAATTTTGCCAAAAACACAATAACAATCTACAGTTATTAATAATAACACAAGAGAACACAATAACAACTTACCTAATGAGAAATTGTTTGGTATTTTATTAGCTTTCAATACGTACTGATTGTATCAGAGGATGGTGAAATGATCAAGATCTTCCAGCTGAGAAGTGAGAAATATCCAAAAACAGATATTAGATCCCATCAAGGTCTGTCGGGATACACAAACATCACAGGAGAGGAAAGAATTATGTTATATACACTACAGTATTAGATCAGTCGATGAGATCAATCATAATTAGTATATTTTCATGAGAACTCATCGGTTTGAACCCCTCTTGTGTTGTATTCAGTTGCAGCAGGAAGGAGTTGAACTAGTTGCAGACATCAAACGTGAAAACCACCAACCTAAAGCAGCTAAAGTGACATATTTACGAGATTCGAGTTCCAGTTCGAGACGCAGATGACAATGGTGGCGCCCATGATGGTGGCGCCTATTTACACAGTTGCCTACGTAGGACTGAAGTAGTAGTTTCACAGAAATAATCAATTTGAAATTCAATTTGCCGTTCCTGGTTGCGCTGATGCCGAAGACTGGATATACACAGTGTGTCAAATACAAAAGATACTGATGGAAATATTTTAGACATGAAAATAAATACCAAGACCCAATACCAATTTCTGGAAATCTTTTAAAGTACTGAAGACAAAAAAGTTTGTTTTTTTCTGAATCATTAAAACTTCCTGTCAAAAATTTAAAATTATTTCGGCAAATATACTCTGACATATGGTCAATTTTTTTCAATAGAACACGCTGTATATTATCTCACATCTGATAAGAGCTAATTTTTCTGATGTCAAAAAAATGGACCTACATGTATACGTATATCTTTTCTTCGCAAAATTTTATGTTTTTTTGACACTGAAAGGTGACAAGTTGCCAGACGAAGGAAGTCTTGTTCAAAAATTGTTTCTTCATTAATTGATATTGAGCTTACCATTTCCATCATGATGTAAGGAAGATTTCATATTCAGTTTCAAGAAGTGGATATCAAGTTTAATCTATATCAATGTTCCTATATCTATTTCGCCATTCAGAAGATGAAAAGAAAATTCAGAAAAAATGAATATACTACCTCAACTGAACCTAAAAACCTAAAAACGTTCACGATATATTTTAAGAAATGTAAATTGAAACATTCAGTGAAACAACACTTATTTGAAAAGTTATAAAAACATTTTGAATCCATCAAACTTTACATTCAATAGGTAGGTAAACAACAAACTGCGCCAGGTCCTATCATTCCTAATTGCACATTGGCATGGCTAATTATCTTTTAGTTAGTAAACCTTAATTTACATTTCTCAAAATATTTCAACGCTTCTATTTTGGAAACCGATGGATGATATAAAACACACACACACACACACACACACACACACACACACACACACACATATATATATATATATATATATATATAGGAATGAAGAAAGGAGTTGGAATTTTTCTTAAAGGTTTGGAGGTTGTATATAAGCATCGGCAAAAACTTCTCTAGGCGAAGAATTACACAACTTTGCCGTTCAATTGATGAATGATGCTTAAATTCTGGATAATTCAGTAGAAAACACCAAAGCCGAATCGATATGTATAACTTCTATTAGACTGCACGGCAGAAGAAGAAATTACCGGGAAGATGGAAATGAAAATAAAACAGTTTTCAATGATATTTTCTTTATAAACTTTATGTACAGTGTACATTCTTTAAACTTCAGTGTGTACATATTGCTCCCACTTTTAAAACCTTATACTATTTTTACACATTTCAAAAGTGAGTATTCAATGGGAAAATATCCAAAATTCAATAAATTAATTAAATATATCATTACATGTGCTCAGTTCAACTTTTTCGTATAAAATGGAATGTTTTATACTGTATAAAAAGTACTCTTTGATTGGTTATTTTCCCATTTTTTGTTTTTATTCAAGTATTTACAATGGATGGCTCAAAATGCTGACATATCATTACAAAGCATTAGTATTCATCATGTCAACTATTTTATAAAAATAGAGTTTGTACTTATTCTTCTAATCTTTAAAAAGAAATAACACCGAAATCGTTATTTTCGTTGTAAATTTCAAAATTCCGAAAGAAATTAGCTCCAAAGAATATGTCAACATCATTAAAAGAGGAGAGAATAATGACTTTTCATCACAGGATGAAAAATCTGTCAGAAATTAATAGTTCAGATTTTTCAGTACGAAACATTAAAGCATTATGAAATGTGAAATTGATTTTTGTACCACAATGTAATATAAAACATACAGAAACGACTTGAAGGCAAAACAAACAAGCAACAGATTTAAAACAATCCATGTTTCAATTTAAAAATCAGTCCATCTATACACAATAAAAAAACTCAATTTAATAAAAAAACAAATTAATTTTTCCTCATTTTTGAATTGAAACATATAAAGGGCATTTTTGATTACGGCGTAGTTAGATTAAAAATTAATCTGTACAAAACAAGTACTACATTTTGGTTCTTAATTACAATATTTATATAAAAAAATAGTATCACTTCGAGGTTTTTTCATGAGAAATAAGTTAATAAACATAAAAAAAATGATAAACAATATCGCATTACAGACAACAATTCTTGAGACAATTTTTCGACCTCATAAATAATTTTGCTGATACTTCTGAAGAGATTGCAAAAATATAATATTGATTAAATCTGCACAATGAATCTTGGAAATATTTCCATATAAATTATAATTTGAATTTTCCAGTTATTTTGAATAGTGAAATTTCCGATGCAGCAACATTTGAACTATTTTTTTTGGGCATTCTTAGAGAAGAAAAAACATACGAGATCCCAATAGAATGGACATAATAAGAACAAGAGGAATATTTCATCTGAGACGCACACGGCCGCTCAAATAAATATATATGTTTAACAAGTCTCCCCCGGCATAACACCAAATAATCCATGCTGATTTCACAAAGGAACTGTTTTGATAAAAGTCCGCAGCAACTCAGCTCGGACGATTATCGAACAAAACTAGAGAATTTATGAGGCGAGTCAAATAAATGTAAGGAATAGTTACTAACATCTGTAGCCCTTAAACTTTCAGTCAAAAGGGTTTGAATAATTTTGTCAAATTTATGGGGATTTTTCATCAACTCGATGATTCAGATTTATATGCGCGTGTCCCAAGTTTGTTTACATGCATCATCCTGCTTCTTTGAAAAGATAAATTCAGAAGAACACACTTGGAAACCCACCCCAAACTTTTTTTCATCCAATTCAACCCTTGACTAATCATAAGCAATATTTTGTATGTATCGATACCAAACCGCCGCTGTGGTCAAAGACATAATGGAATTTGAAATAAGTAGTTGTAGTTTGAAAACAAATAACAATGTCGAGAAAACTATTAGTTTTTTGTCTTTTGAGTTTCTGTAAGTACTGAGCTAACGAAAGTAAGTTCGTAAGTTCATACGTTCGTAAATTATAATTATTTCATTCATCTTGTCAAACAAAAACGTTATTTATGTTCAGTCCTGACGAATAAATAGATTCAATTGATACTGATTTATACAGAATGTAGTAAAAAATGTTCCATTGGCATCTAACCTAACTAGTGCTGTATGTAGAATGAAGTGACAATTAATTTCGGTGAAAGTAAGTAAAGTTTTTTAATCGCTAGAGGGGTATTAAAATGCCGATAAAAAGTTTCCGATTTATTATTTTACCTTTCCAAATAAGCGACATACAGATACATAACATGTAAACGATAACTTGACATGCCCGTATATCACGAGTAATGAAAATCTCCGTTACGTCGAAATCATCATCATCCAGAAAGGACAGTACTTTCGGTGTGCTATAGATGGAAATGTATTGATAAATTCTTGAAAAACATCAACTGTTATAAATAGTAGGAGAAAATATGATTATGAAAACAATTTACATGCCAACTAATAACAAAGAAAGAATGAAGAGAAAATGAATTTCCAAGAAATCAAATCATACTCAATAAATATCTTCTTGTCTGCATTTCTTGTTATCAACAGAAAATACTGCTCCAAAGTAGAAGCACGACATGGAAGGAATACGATGAATAAACATCCAAGGAACCAAAAACATGTTTAGACTTGTGAATATTTTTATGTTTTTTTAGATATTTCGTCATGATATTCAGTTACTCAGACCCTCCAATTACTTAACAGACATGGAATAATAAGAGATATAATTAAGACAAAGATATGATCGATCAAGTGCAAACAGTTTTTCGTTTCTCAGAACCAACCTCATAAATTAGTAGTCTATGTGATTTTTGATTCTACGAATTGAGAATTACTTTAATAAAATATGTTGATTCATACTTAGTTTTCATTAGTGCTGGCATGTATTAAAATTTACCAGTCCAGTTGATTCATGTCATCAAAACGTCGACAAAAAAAAAGAGAAAATTTGCATTAGATTGATAAATGGCATTCTACCGATGAAAGTAGCAGAGTACCAATTCTAGAATCTGGAGTTTTCTCAACTACTAAGTACCAGGTACCAGTGAATCAGTGAAAGAATATATGTTTTTGATTTGGAAATGTATTCAAAACTGGCTTCAAATCAATAGAAATACCTTCCACCTCTTGCCCTTGATACATACTCAAAAAACAACAATCCTGTGGTGGAGATAATCGTATCATTCTTCAAATGAGGTGGTGTATCTTGTGTGCTATGAGTAACACAGAAGTAAATCATGATAATGCTACTGTTGAAAAAAGAAATATGTTCCTGTCGACATCTTGGTTTCTGTGAAAAGTAGTGCATAGGTATCTGACTATGAATTTCTCGTTCATTGCACATGAAAACTCAACTTCGAAACTTTGATCTCAAAATCGAGAAAAATATGGAACTACGCCAAAACTCGAACTGACACTGTCTCGTCGAGATGTCATTTTGCACTGGTGAAAGAATTGTCATACATTTGAAATTGCTTGAGAGTAGCCGGGAATCAATCAAGGAGTAGCCGGGAATACTCGAGTGCTGTAGAGTTGCAGCCGTCCAGCGTTCCCCGATTGGTCAAATTCGAAATTTCCATCTCAAACTAGAGAAAAATGTCATGGAATTACGGAAAAAATCGAACTGTAAATGTCTTATCGGGATGCAGCATGAGCAGATATCATTTTGCATGGGAGAAAAGTATTTCATATTGATTTTATAATTTTATCATGGCGTTAGAAAATTGCGTTCATAGACTTACTGATCTAGGTTTGGAAAATGTTTTATACAGGTTAATTTCCAACTGGCTAACCATAAACCAACACTGAACCACTGGAACATTGCAACTCTACACTGCTATCCCCTTTCTTTGTCAATTTAGAGACTAAATTAGGTCTGGCATTACATAAATTATATGTTTTCTGACGTTTCCTATGCGGTTTTAGAAACTAACAAAAGGAACTAAAGTCATTAATATATACACAGAGTGTTCCTGAAGGGTCTTTACGAAAACCTTCCACATATTCCTCAGACAAAAACAATTCGATTTAAGCAGACTCACCTCAGTACAAAGTTGCTAATTCTGGGCGCTAGTCGGCTTTGGAGTCACAATATTCAAATCCTTTTTTTGGCTCGAGAGATTCCACTCAAATTCAATATGTTGTCATGACTTTATGAAGCAATAAAACAAATATCATGATCATGATAGATGCCATTCCCTGGCCGGAAAACTTGTACAATGAAAAGAGAAGGGTTTGTTTGTTTACTACAAAAAAGTACTCTTGACGAAAAATAGCTTATAACACGAAACTTATTTGTATAACTCCAAAAAAATTATAACATGTTCGTGAAAAGTCTCAATTGGAGTTGATGAAGAAGATATGCTAATAGTAAAATATAAATGGTACGTTATTTGTATCATGTTTTGATAAAACATTTTTTTTATGAAATCTACACTCCAAATTATTCAAATACAAGTTCTGACAAAAGAGAGTCGCCGAATTTCATTAAAACCCTTGGAATTCTTTATTTTCAATGGCGGAGAAATTTTAGATGTTCATTTACAGAAATTGCACGCCCATGGATTCATATTCGTCATTGACAATTAAAAACAGAGTAACTGCAAAAATGCGTCAGAATTGATGAAATTCACAAAATTGAACTAGAATGATCATAACGATTACATAGCAATAAAATTTACCATTTGAATAGCAATATATTAAATAAGAAGGAATTTGCCACTGTTGATTCTGAACTTGCATATTATCACAGTAACTTATGGCATTTCTCATTTTCTGGGCAAACTCTGTAGGAAATAGTGAGGAAAGTAATTTTGAAACTCAGGGTTTTTAAGATCACTGTCAACCGCGGTTCAAAAAGCTTGATATTTTCACTCCACTATGAGCTTTTACATTGCATTATGTTAATAAAGGAAGATGAAGATTTCATATCTTCCAATTCATCATACAAAATCTAATTGCTTCAAAGTTTCAAAATTTCATTCAATGAAGCTTTTCATACAAATGAAGAATTTCTGGATTCATCTTTAATGAGACATCGCCATGAAATTTTACTTGTTACGAAAGTTTTTGTGTGATTTTTTTTATGTAATTCGTCATATTCACTGATACTGTGATTGTTTTATATAACAAGACAAGCAGATTTATTTTCTCTCATCAAAATTAAATCTGATATTGGTAAAAGTTATATTTATTACAATGGAATGAAACTTCAAACTAAATTGCAAACAAAAATAAAAAAAAACTGTTAGGGTAAAAAAAGAACTTAAGAAATATTCATTTGTCTGAAGTATTCTCATGTCTTCATTTATTCAATCTGACAATCGATTTAAATAATCATACGATTATTTTTCTATAATTTTCATGAATTTATATTTCTATCTATTTTGTTCTTCATATTCCTGTTAATTGTTCACTGTTATAAACATGTATATCTTGTTGCTAAGGAATGATAAATATTATTATATTTCTCTTGTAGACAAAAAACTCAAATGTAATCAACATAATTGATGGCTAATAAATTATGATTACCATCATGATAAGGATATGGGTTTTATTGCCTCATGAAGCTATGCCAACATAGCAAATTTCAGTAGAATCCCATGCCCTTCGGAAGTTGTAAAATAAAATCGATTTTGAAAACTATAACATCAGAACCGACTACCGCCCAAACTAAGCAATTTTGCACTGAGCTAAGTTTGCGTAAATCGAATTGATTTGCTCAGAGGAATACGTGGTAGGTGTTTGTTAGGACCTTTCAGGCACCTCCCGCATTACTCGCCCCGCAATATTCTCCACCCCTTCTGACACCCCCCTCTTACTGCCTAACGCGTCGCTTTCACGGCGGCAGCGACCACCCGGCTCACGAGGGCGCCGACCCGGTCTCGCCTTCGCCGACGCCCGCGGCCGTCGTCGCCGGCCTGTCGACGCGGTACCTGTTGTACGGCGCGTACGGCGTGCGCGACAGGTCGTTGTCGCTGGAGACGCGCGTCCTGTTCGGCGCGACGTCGCCGGCGCGGCCCATCAGCCAGTCGACGCACCGCTTCGATTGGACGTCTGTGACGTGGCGCTCGTTCCAGCGGCGCAGCCATTGCCGGAAGCGGCAGGATTTGTGTTTCGTTACCGACGGGTGAGACTGAAAGAGCAGAAAAACGAATTCAATAACAATACAACAATAACCTACTTCATAATAATAGTTAGTCATACTCCATGGTAGTAACAAATTTCATCGTTACCCAGGCACCAAACAGCCGAGGGATATAAAGTCCCTTGTTGATGATATTCTATACCACTAAGGTGTATATTGAATTGAAATATGAACCGACTGTCAATACTATGAAAGATATTTTTTCGATTCTAGCAAGAATCTAGTAGCTATGACCACGGTAACGGTATGTAGTTCATAAAATGTGAGGAACTACTTTAGAGAAATACCATTCCACGCTCTGAAAATGAGTACATGATGGTACATTCTATGGCTGGTGATGGGAAATAGTACTACATGTTGAGAGTCAAATTATTAGAATTTTGTTGTACTTTGTGAATATTTTATTACAAAACTGCGAATAGCGTTAGGCTGAGGTCACCATCAGTCGAATTCAAATTCAGTCAAAAAGTTTCTTATTAGCATGTCTAAGTAGGTGGCGTTGGACATATACACAACTAACTCTCTTTATCTGAATACAAATAAAATACAGAAAGAATTTAGTGGCGTTGATTTCGGTGACTTATAGTCAGTAGTCATACCAGTTGATTCCTTGGTTTATATATAGCAAGAAAGAGCAAAACCTAACACGTTTTAGGAAATGTCTCGAAACAATTTTTGATTGAAAGATGCTATTATAAAGTTGATCGGGCACTATAATAAGTATTCGTGACTATGATTTGCCTGTCACACAATTAACTGAGTGTTATCATGTATTATTTACCAAGTTATTTACCGTTTACTTTTACTGTTTATTTTTAACATACATGTACGACTACTCAAGTCTACTGTGTATTGTCTGTTATATACATGTTATAACCAACTGAATGTTATCATCATCACTTCATACTTTAGATGAACGACTACTCCTATACAATACTTGTATTGTCCTTCCGGAGAATAAATTATTTTTGTTATCATTATTATTATTACTATTATTACTAAATGACCATAAGTGACAAAAATTACATAAAATCACTGACACAATCGCTGTCACGGGTCATATAAAGAAATGACCAGTCATTTTACATCCCTAATCATAGCTATAATTAATTATATGGTTGGTGCTGGATTTTTCTTCATAAAATTCACTGACACTATGAAATAGTTGGCTAACATTTGCTACACAATTTATTTGAAATAATTGGGTTGACGGATTTCTGTTCTGTTCCCTATTATAAGCATCATCTTGTTTCTCAAGAAAAATAATGATTAATATTATTAGTAAACTTGACGATCCAACTAACCTTTCTAGCTCTATGGAAGGCACTAATGTTATACAAATAGCTGTCCCTGGTGACGGTGAACATGATCTTCGAGTCCTGCACGTTGAACTTGCACTGCTGGTCGTCGTCGACGTCATAACCCTGCCTGTCGGACTGCTGACGCTCCGGCGGCCCCGCCCGCTCGTTCAGCTTCTTTTCGATGGCGTCCAAGATGTCGAAGCTCGAGCTCATCGCGGACTTGCTCTCTTCGGCGGTCGTCGACGACGGCATGTCGTCGCCGGACTTGTCTGCCTCTTCGTCCTGCAACAAAACATTGCACTAATTAATCACGAATTACAGAAGAGACGATAGAAGAGGAGATACCGGAAGACTGGGAAGGTGGGATATAGATTTCTATGCAGAACTGACATATCAAAGGGATACAAAGATATAGTTATGGTACGTGAAGCTGAACTGAAATTGAATAAAAATAACAGTAATAATGACGGGAGAACAACAACAGTATACAACGACAGTAAACAACATATATCGAACGAGTGGAAAACTTTGATACTTTGGAGTAGAAAAAGAGACAGTGAAAGACAAGAAATGGAAATAAGTTGCACAAGAGAAAAAACCCTTAATTCATAAAATGAAATGTAACTGGATGTATGTAACTGGGTTTTGATAATATACCAGGTAACACATATTTTCTATTTCATTTTCTGATAATGAAATGTATTATTTATCTTTCAATATGAATATTCAAGTTATTCTCATGGAAATCTTCAACTGAATAATGAATAAAATACAAGGTTTTATATGAGAAATATCGAATACCTCGATTGAGAACACAGAACACTTTGTTATTCTAAAGATAACCCACGGAAAGCCAAAAAAACTGTCCAATAATACTCCACTTGCATTTTCATTCAATTTAATGAACCTGACAGAGAAGATAGAGTTTGAGTTCAAATATTGTGTTGGCAGAGTAAGATAAATGATGAGATTACTTTTTCAATAGATTATTTATAATGGATTGGTTGAAAAATAAATATGTTATCTGCTTGGGTAATACTGTGAAAACTATGAACTAATTGGCCAGTGACCAAAGCAGATGTTTCTTCTAGGCCTCACTTTGATTGTTCAATGTCTGATTTAGGACATCCACAGCCTCGAAAAGGCCCCAATTGATCTGGTTAAAGTTATGTCATAGTCACATATTAATCAACATTTAACTAAAAAATCGGTACTTTGATAAGAGGAAAGTTGATTAAAAAAGCTACAATTGATGTACATCACTGAATTTCATTTTATATTTCGCTGATCCTCTTCAGATGTTTTTTTTTTTTCATAATGAAGAATATGAGATATAAACTTTCTCAGTCCTACTTCAAAACTTATAACTTCTTGATGTGAAAAGTATTAACTTCAAATTCCATTAAATTAATCCACCATTTCTTGTACATATGAAGTGGATATACTTTCTAGTTATTACAGTGTGTTCATCACTGAAAAAAAAACAACAGTTCACGTAACGTACTAGATACATAGAATATTCGCCATGAAAAAAAACAATAAGATTTGTTTATGGTATAGAACATATTAAAAAAATAATTCATTACATGAATTAATTCACAACACCATCTTTGTTTCATGGGCGATATTCATTTTTATTTTGATATTCAGAGAATAATATATACCTGTTATATACCTGTAATATTGCTCTTACCTGTGACCTATTGGTTTGATGATTCCGCACGGAACCCGACCTTTTCGCCTTGTTCAGACTACTGGCCCTCTTCTGATACAGTCTCAGGTTCCTGTCCAAATAGACGGGAGTTCTCGGTTTTGAGTCACCCATTGTTATGTCCGCGTAGCGCTCCTTGTATTCGCTCCACTTTTTCGCCTCGTCCACCTTTTTGCCGTCCTCGGGCTCCGTGTCCAACAGTTCGACCGTTATACGGCAATCGCGCTTGTAGAAGAAGATCTTGAAGCAGTTCTCTTCTTGAACGGCTTTCTCGGCTGCCCTTTGATACGCCAATTCGAGGTGAACCTATCAATAGACAGACGAATTAGTATTTCATTCCCGAAATTCATAAAATGGTTCGCAGTGAAAAGAAATTTTTGTTTCTCAAAGTATCAGTTACACATACTGAAATTTTCTTTAAAAAAAATGAGGAAACAGGATAATTCCATTTATCAACTTGAAAGTGCAACAAGCAATGGAACTATTCATTTTGTTGCTTTTCTGGTCTCAAAAAGATTTTTTATTTTACAGTTCATTGCTGGAATGTCACAGTTCTCTAACTGCCGAATCAATATCCATCTAATGGATAGATTATTTTTAAAATTATTCATTTATCATCAGAATTTCTTGTCAAACACTCTAAATTATTTTGGTGAATATAATAATAATATTTTGATTTGTCAGTATTATTCAATGGAACCCTGTATCTTTCTCAAATCTAAAAAGAGCTATACTTTCTGATTTCAAACATAGTGAGCAATGCTCAAGAAGCAATGGGACCCCCGAATGTAGAGAACGAAAAAGTTATCAAAATCATCAAAGCTTACATTTGAAATTACATTATTACATATTACAGGTGAATAACAAAAATGGCGCCAGGTCCTACCATTCCCACAGCCTCTTGGCTACTATGTTCAAGTGTACATCAATTTACATTTCTTGAAACATTTGAACGCTTATATTTGGAAAACGGATGAATGAAATAAATAATATGTGATTATATTAAATAAAATATGTGATTTTTCTTAATTAATTCAGAAGATTGAAAAAAAAATGTCAATGTCAAATGTGTCCTCGGCTAGGGTAATACTGTGAAAAGCATGGCATTGAACTTGACCAGTGACCAAAGCAGATATTTTATTCTAGGCATCACTTTGACTGTACAATATCATAGATTCAAGACATGCACAGCTTCGATAGGGCCCATCATTGTCAAAATATTAATGTCCCAAAGTTTCCAAAGTGTCCAATATCATCATAATGAATTCATTAAAAAATATTCACATCGATAATTGATAGAGAAAATGCTGATCAACTCATCCTGAGTGCATGGATAAAACTTTTGACGGAAGAATGCATTGTTCCACACACAAAAAAACTTCATTAGAAAACGAGTACTGACCCTTCTGTACGCGGTGGCGCATGGTCCTCCTGCCGCCCCCCTCTTCTGCTCCTTCAGGAACAGCTCCGAGCAGGCGACGGCCGTCCTCTCCGTGACGCAGTGTTGCAACTGCCTGACGGCGTAAGAGACGACTTTGTCCAAGGTGAATGCGACGTACGCGTGGATGCCGAACATCTCGCGAAGCGTGTCCTCGTACGTGTTGGCGTCCATGTTGCCGTCCAACAGGTTCTTCACCATGTCCAGGAAGGCGGGATAATAGTCTTCGATCTCGATCTGGAATCGGGAGCATTTTCTAAGTTTTCTTCGTGAATTTTTGAGTAAGGTACGTCAAGAGTTCGAATTTATTCAGAAATAATAAAAAATCAGTATTCTGAAATAGTTGAACACCAAGAACAACAAACAAATCTGACGTTGGGTGTTTTGAAATAGTTATCCGCGAGATCGCTTTAAAATATACGCTTTATTATTTCATGATTCAATTATCAAAATATCGCATAGACGCCGATCTAACCTGCATAATTATATATCTTGGAAAAATATTATTTCACAAAGGCCATAATCATTCCAATGAATTGCTTGGTGGAATTGATGAGTATTCAGCACTGTTTTAGGCAATAGGTTCTGCACTGTGAGCAGATAATTTCAATAAGAACTATTCAACTCAAGAAGAAAAAAGTCATCGCAACAATCGAATAATTAAAATTCTTATTACAAGGGTACAAGATAAATTTGCAAAATACTCACATCTAATATACGAATGCAATGAACATTGCTTCTAATCACAGCTTTTTGCCGAGATCTGGAATATTTCTAGAATCTCTTCTATATATAGTGAAGGTCTGAGATATGTTGTGCATATAATTATTTACAAATTTCGAACAAATAAACTCCAACGAATTACATGTTCATTTTTGTATTTTATAGATATATTTTGTTTTCTTCGTCTTACTGTCCTATACCTAGAGTAGATGAAAGGAATGCAGGAATATTGTCTTGAGCAAAGTTCTGTGACAAATAGTTGACTTGTGAATAAATGTGTTGAAAATGTTTTGTTACAATCATTCTGTGGATGTTACTATAAATTTGCAGGAGAAATATGCACTAACTATTGATCGACATCA
Source organism: Gastrophysa polygoni (assembly GCA_963576655.1). Classification (NCBI taxonomy): domain Eukaryota; kingdom Metazoa; phylum Arthropoda; class Insecta; order Coleoptera; family Chrysomelidae; genus Gastrophysa; species Gastrophysa polygoni. The sequence goes on from OY755090.1 coordinate 11,628,818, forward strand.
TTGTAATACAAAAACTAAGAAACTAAGAAATAAAAACTAAAGTAAAAAAGTAAAGAGTAAAAGTGAACATACAAAGTTAAAAGAAAACAAAACAGTTTGACAAGCTGAAAAACATCAAATTATCATTACATACTTGTGCTTTTTTATACTCGCGGTATAGTTAAAAATCCATACTCTTTTCCCCTTCGTATTATGAAATAGGAACTAACGAATATCCATACCTGCACTTCCGGTAAGAAAGTTTATATTTCTTATGGACCCACTTCTTTCATTAATGTTACAGTTGATAAATGATGATGAATCAGTATTTTTGCTGCAGCTCCAAAAAGTCTGCTGTCCTTTGCAGCTGCCTCTTTTGTTCTAATGGATAATAAATCGGCTCTGGTCGTGATGACAGTACTTATACCTCGATACCGCATTATTGTTTGAAACTCAATAAATAGAAAGGAGGAAATCAATGTTATCCGCTTGGGTAATACTGTGAAAACTATCAAATTGAAATTTACCAGTGACCAAAGCAGATTTTTTGTTTCGGCCACACATTGACTGCATTGTTTTATATTTGGAAAACACGCAGCTTCGATAGCGCCAAAATAAATTATAGTTGATCTTGAATATCCATTTGGTGAAAATATATGTCGGTTAGTTAGGTAGGTATGTGTATGTGAGATATCCATTCAAAAAAAGACATCAACTGAACCACTAATTCAAATTACATTCAATGACGACATTTCTCATTCCAATTACCAGTGAAATACTAATTTTGGAAAGACAGAAATTCACAACAATGCAACTAAATATTCGACATTTCACATATATATTTATTAGTATCCAATCGCCTAAACAACAACTGAGCTTCCTATCCAGTCATTATTGATTCATCACAACAACAAAAATCAAGAGATTGAGTGATTTCTAATAATTTGTAAAAATATATTCAATCAGAGAAAAAAATATAGCCTTAACTCAATTACTCATCCTGACTCAATTACTAGATGCGCGATACGGGGTTATGAAGTACCAGCTTCGGCAGTCAATATAATACTTTGCTGCCTAGTCATAAAAAAAATAAGTTATGTTTTGCAGAATATTTTTTAGTTTCGGATACGACGAATATCCTGTAAATGTCAGAAACCATTATGGAAAATGAAGTGATCCATTCAGAATCTACACGATTCACAACTATTTCATCACATTTTTTTATGAATTGAAAATCTAATTTTGTTCTTGAAAGTGAGATAATTTTCAGAATACCATAAAAAACAGTCCATTCAAAATTACCAATGAACGATAGGAGTAGAAGCAATCCTAAAAGATTCCGAGTTGCAAAATCCATTCCAAATCTGAAAGTTATGCAATCCGAACATACCTGTGGTTTTGGTTTCAGCCTCAAAACAATAGCTGTGCTATCTTTTCTATTGGACCTGTACTTGATCTCCTCTGTGGCCATCACCACCGCCCTTTCGTAAATTTTCGCCAGACGATCACAAAGAATCGCGTGTAACCTCAAGAAGATGTACCAGTTGTTGTTGGCCATGAACAAAGTATACACTTCCTCCTAGAAAACACCAATGGATTCGTGAAATGGTCGATTGAAATACCTATTCATAATTTGTAGTTTCAATAATTTTCAACCATGAATTTACCATCAACTATTTATTGTAAAAAATACCATCAATATATTTGACAATACAAAACAACATCAATCAATACAACAATCCAATTTTATACTCACTGGATCAGTGGTTTGTGCATGAGGGGGCACTTTTTGATCCTCTACCTTGATTTCTGTTTCAGATTTTGTGTCGAACGGACTCCTATCACCTCCGGCGGGGGATTTTCCGGGACTAGAACCGCCTTTTCCTTTGTCTTTGTCCTGTCTGGGCGAATTATTGGGACTGTCATCACAGTCTTCTTTGTCATCTGAAATATATATAAAAAAACATGCTTATGCGTATGCAACAAAGTTTCTGTATTGTAGTTTCAAAATATATCAACACATTGTTAGAAGTTTTATTATTTGGTAGGTGATATCATGTTTCAGACTGAATCAAACCATTCTTCTACTAAACAAGGATTTCATGGTTGAAAAATCGCTGCCTGGACATTACAAAAACTTGGAATATTTCTTGAGATAATTTGAAAAAAAAAGGAAATTCAGAAATTCTCAAATATCTCGTCAAATACTCAGTGCATTATGAATTAATACACGATTTTTTTTTTTTTTGGATGTCTCCGGAAGTCTTCTGAATTTTTCATTATTTCTTGAGCACTCAACGGTGCTAGTTCCAACTTTTATTTTGGGAATCCTTTGAAAAAAAAAATATATCTTGTGTAAAAACTACTATATCCTAGCTGAATATCAAATTCATTGAAACCACTTTTTGTCATGACTCTCCACATTCAACAAATTATCATGTGCTTAGGCAAAATTCAAAAGAATTGTGTATTTGATTCAATCAGTGATCTGAGCAAGATTTTTTCATCCAGGCACACACTTTGACTGTACAATTTTATCGACTGAGTACCTACACGGTTTGTTCAGAATTACAGGAAAATCTAGAAAAAATTCAAGAACTGAAGGCGCGTTCTCACGATTCAACTTGAGTTAATGAATTGAATTTGAATGAAAATTACTGTCAGAACATATATTTCAACTCTCATCTGTCAACTTGAGTTTATTATAAAAAATAACCCATTCAAACTTCAATCATCTTCAATATCATTCAAGTTATGAATCATCCAGTATCTTCCAGAGTTAAAACATGTTCGAGGCGTGTTCTAACATTCGTAAGTTGACTTGAATCATTTAAAAAGTCATACAGTCCAAATATAAAAGTACCATATCAAAATATACATGAGTACCACGAGTATTACTATGCCTTAGCATTCGACGGCCTTGTACCAAAGAAGTTTCACTCAATTCCTGACCAGATTTCTCTTTACTACTATCTACTGTCATGCCGAAAATCCATTAAATGGGAATTATTATCATCTCAACTATGAGTGAAAAAGATAAAATGAAACTAAAGCTATTTTCCAGTTTAGTTATAGATTCATGTGAATACCTACTTATGTAGTCAATAGTTATAAAATGTTCACATTCATAGCTCTCTTTAGTAAGGATAGCCTTTGGCTAAGTCTTGCCTCTTATTATGACAATAAAAAATGATTCTATTGGGTATGATTAGCATTGTATGTTTTGTTTTTTCTGAATCATTTAAATAAAGACAATTTATTATTATTATGATTGTTATTATTATTATTATTATTATAATTATTATCATAGTAGTTCCTGTAGTTGTAGTTGTTATTTTGATAATCCTCGGCGAAGGCCTGTTGTGAAACTGATCTACTCAATCCAAGTATCAGATGCCAGAAAATATCAGAGCAGAATATAATTTTTTTATGATTGTTAAATTCACATAGAGTGTAATACAAGTAATAATATATACAGAACACAAAAAAGCTTATTCGTGGAGAGCCATTTTGAAATTAACAACCTATCTCTCACTTTTAATGATTTCAGGCATGAACACTCTCACTGCATGATAAAATGATCCTTCAGACAAGCTGGTTCTACATTCTGGTACATACTATGAATTCCTCCTTTCAATTCAATGAAGTAAGATCAATGAAAATAATAATCACTCACAGACCTGCATGGACAGTTGCTCAATTTGGCATGATATCATTTCACTAGTCAAAATATAATTTTACTTTCTGAAATGTCTTTTAATGTGTTGAAATTGTTAACAAGGTTTTCGACGCCATTGAAGATAAATAATAATAAGTAATAAGCTGACCCAACTCACCATCTTCCTCCCGTTCGTCATCGCTAAGCTGCTGCCTTGGATGGAAGAACAGATCGGGTACAAATTGCCTGAGCAGGTGCTTGATCCGCCTTTTTTCACCCTTCTGCACGCCCGTCTGTCTTTTCAGGTGATGGATAAGGAGATTCGTCGCGTCGTCTAAGACGGTGCGGTCCCGATAGGGCATTACTAGGTGCGGACCCGTCACAGGTTCAGTGCCTTCTTCGTTTTGCTCATGCCTCTACAGAAATAAAATTGTATACTATGGTAAAATTCGCTCACTTGGAATATAAACAACTCCACAATAATAAAAAAAAAGAAAAGCCTAGCAAGTGAAAAAAGTTCGATTTTAATTTTCGTCAAGAATTCAAAGTTTTGAGTAATATTTGCAATATGAGTGTTTTCAAATCATAAATCACAACAAAAGTTCCATGAAAATCAACAGAATCTTCCATTCAACCTCCTGAATTCGTGAAGCAAAATTATGACAAAAATCACAGAATATACATTTTGAATACAATGCGGAGACCTGTGTACAGAGGGAAGGAAGCTGTTTTGAAATTGTGAACGCTAAAAAAATGTTAGTCACAATTCATGGTTATTTATCTCATTCACTACTGTGAATCTGCACACTTCAATAAACAGTCGCACACTAAAAAAAAGATCGGTCGTTAATGACAAAAGAGTTTTCTAATTGTATGTGCAATATGAATATTTTGAATGATCTCATGATATTGTGAAAAGAATGTTTCATTCAAACTCTTTTGGATTCGTGGAGTCATAATGATGTCAAAATCCTCTGGATGTAAATTTTCAATTAAATGCAAGAACCCACAAAAAAAAGAAATATTCTAGCCGCAATCAATGATTATTTACCTCATCGAAAATAGTCTCGATTTCGTTGAATAGACTCTTGGATCTTAATGCTTTGACGTCCGTCTGCTTGAAGTTGATCCCTTGGTGGTCTAGACTCTTTAGGTAGTACTTTTCGTTTTGGTCCCGCCAAATCTTGTTGAAGCCTTTCTGCGCTTCTCGCCATTCCTCTTCTTTCACTTTCAGTCGCTTCAAGACGACGGGAACCGCTACGGCGGGGCTTTTTTTCAGTCCGTCGATGATATCTTGCGCCTGTCAAACAAACAGAGTAGTGCAAATACACCAAAATTTTGTTCAAATAAAAATATGAGAGTTTCCCAGGCATATGAACAACATGGCTTTGAATAATATTTAACAAGACTTGATATCTTGTGATTACTGAAATACATACTATAAGAAAAAGTAATCCACATGGGTAATACTGTGACAACTATCAAATTGAACTTGACCAGTGACCTAAGAAGACTTCCTTACTCTGACTGTACAATGCCTTGATTTTGGACAGAAACAGTTTTGAAAGGGCCGTGGATAACCAGATGAGGCATTTGGATTCATTACTGTGAATGATTTTTTATTAACGAAATGAATGACGTTTGAACTACGCCCAAACAGATAAACATCTGGATAGCGCCCAGGGCGTTATGATCCCAAAGCTGTCCTGGACATCACAATAAACAAAACTAACCTTTTTTTTCAACACAACGCAAATATTACATTCAATAAACAGTCGACGATTGTGTTTTCATAGGACTGATTAGCAAAGATCATAAGTTTTTTTCACGAATTATTTCCAGAAAATAATCTCCTTAGACATTCTCGTTCTCGTACAGGACATTTAATAATCTTACTCATACAGTGCTTATCATGTCCGCACCATAATTTTTGTATCAAATGATTTATCAATTTAGTTACAGCAATCATCTTTAGATGTGTAGACTAGAGGTGGATTCATGCAACTTCAACTGAACCATAATGAACGTAAGATTAAAATACATTTCAAGAACCGGTATTCATGCAAAATTAATAAGGAAAGCTAACAGGATCCAAATTAGCTAGCTTAAAATAAAGATAACCGTAATGGAAACAGTCAGCTATGTGGAACTTTGCCATGATGACTCTCCGACAAGTTGTTGAAGAAATTAATTTATTAATTCATAAGAAATACAGACGCAGACTTCAAAAACCAATGTTTTCATATTTAAAAGGAATTTCAAATTCGCTCTAACTGGAAAGTTACCAAATGTGGGTTAGGACTATTCACGTCGAAATGAAATAAATACTATAATAAACACTATCAACAGTATTTTATGGACAATGTATATATGCCTTATACGGAAAACGAAAACACTAACAAATCTAGCAAACATAATACAACATACCTTATCGCCGTATATCCTCTTGATAGCCCTCTGATGCAACGTCGGCGAGGTGCCGCCCAAGCAATCGTCCAACTTGTACTTGGCCGCGTCGTCCTGGTTCATGCGGCTCAACTTCTTGTTGACGCCCTCCAGCATCCGGATGGTCGACGCGTTCACCTCGATGACCACGTCGAACTCGAAACGCTCGTCCTCGCACCGGTACATGTACTCCTCGTACTGCGTCTTGCGCGAGCTCACAAACGTGCTGTCCTCCGACCACGTCGGGAACGACACCCACTGGTCATTGAGCACCTCTTTGCACAGCGGCGTCCTGCCCGAGCATTTCATGCCCTCTGCGAAAACCAAGTCGGATATTTTGATATAATGATGAAGTTTTACAAATTTTGATTTGATTTTTATTCATTTGTTGGTTTACGAGAAACCGCCATTATTCCATTGATATTGACAGAATTAAAAAAAAAAGTTTCTATATGTTAGAGCAACACAATCTCAATTAGTGTACAATATTGTAGTCCATGAACACACACTGAACAGGCCTATATAACAGGTGAGCCAAAAGAAGTCATCCGATGTTGTTCAGCTCTCATTTTTTTTGTATATGAAAAACTTCGATTGTGTTTTTTGATTGTGTTTATTGAACCTTCAGAATTTTATTGGTCAAGTCGAGAAGATGTTCGTTTTATGGCATTTTTCATCACTTCGGAGAGAACTTCGGGAGACAGATTCTCGCACTCAGGAGTATGTCACTCGCGTTTGGCGGTCGACAGGCACGGACTGGACTTTCTACGGGAACATGCGCAGGTCTTTGACCAAAATTCGCCTTAGGGACGACCAGCTGATGGCTAATTGCGAGGCACGGCGTCTGGTCGATGTTTCTGGCGACAGCTCGACATTCTCGGCAACAGCGGCGATATTCTCGGCAGATGGTCAAACGGCGCAGTGTTTGCGCAGTCGGTGTCAGACGACCAGGGTATCGGCGACGGAATTCGCGCTGCGCCAACACTACAGACGAATTGTTACGCAAAAAAATCGCCACGATTATTCCGCGTTCTTGGGGCGTGTATCGCTTCATGGCTTGTTCACTTGTATTCTACATCTGTCTAGTTCACAAATGTCGAAACAGATTTTACATTGGCCGCCATTTGCAAAAATAAGAGCATCTGGTGATTTCTTTTGGCCTACCTAGTACTACCTAGTAGTATATATGATATGAAACAGCTCAAAATTCGATTGCCAAAGACGCTTTGACAGGTTCCAGTGTCCGGATTACTGGATGGACATACCTTGCGCTTTCGGTATGATGCAATAGCTGGCCCCCAAGCGTTTGGCGGTCGCCAGATCGATTTCCAGCGCCTGATCGCCTTGCGGCCGTTCGGCTCGCGCGACGTTGAACGGCACCGGCTCCGACTCGTTGGGACCCATGAATTCTCGGAACCACCGCAACAGTTCCGGTATCTTGCCGAGGAACGGCGTCACGATTTGGATCAGTTCCGATTTGGAAACGATCTCCTGGTTGAATAGCGTCAGACAGCGCAGAAAGTTGTTGTACACTTCTTGGGAACGGACAGCTTTCCGAACCTAACAAAATACTAGACATTAGTCTTTTTTCTTCTTTGAGATGCCGCTCTGATTTCATTAAAGATTTTGATGATGAAACTATGTACGACTGAAAAATATAACCCAATATCCCTTCTGAGAAAGATAACTGCAATATTTTTTGAAATTTTTGTCAATCATCTTGCAATACAAACAATTCCTATGTAAACAAATAAGGGATAATGAATGAAAACATTGAGATCAAATACCCCATTACTAAAATGAATGTGCACTCATGAGAAATTCAAATCACAGTATCATCAACCTATTGATTGATCCACCGAAAATATCTAAATTATCCTCAATGTTCTTTCAATTCATAAATGATATCCAAAATTGGGAGAACGATTTATTTTTCAGAACAGGCTATTATTTCTCAGAGATCTGTTAGGCATATTGAAATCAATAAATACTTATAAATTGTGACATAATATCGATGAATACGAAATTGAAGCACATGTCATTGGTAGTTCAACGAATTCTTAATTCAACAACACTTAAAATACGAATCACACCCATATTCAGATCTGGCGACAGATATATTATCGAAAATTTCAGTCCTATTTCAAAGCTATGTATCATTGCCAAAATATTCGAAAGCATAAAATTTGACTTGTTATTTTTCGACAAAGGATATATTGAATATCCAGCAACGCGGATTCATGAGAGATCATTCTGTAGACTGAAATTTATTCATTTACACAGAATATATACTGAATAATATGAATCGTAGTAGAGCTCAGGTTGACTCTGTGTTCACCGACTTCAATAAAACTTTCGTCAAAATCGACCATTCGATTACATTTTTGAAGCTTGCGGGAATCGGTGTGCACGGAGAACTTCTTGAATGGCTTGGTTCATATGTGAGAGGCAGGTACCAAACAGTCACCATGAACAATCGTAAATCTGATAATGTCCTGGTTACGTCCGGCGTTTCTCAGTGATCCCATCTGGGACCCCTGCTGTTCAACATTTGCAATTAACGATATAAACGAGTGTTTTCATTTTTCCAGATTTCTCATGTACGCAGATGATCTGAAAGTATTTTCCTTGTTACTTGCCCTAATGACGTGATACTGATTCAGAAAGATCTGGACAAAATCACTGAGTACTGTAAAGATAACAGCCTTTACCTCAACCTATCCAAATGTTACCACATTGCTTTCACATTACACGTTATTTGATCAACACATAATATATGTAGTGTCTCCAAGAAAGCCAATAAAATGTTGGGTTTCATGATCAGATCCTGCTGCGAACTGAGAAATCCCAGAACCCTTAGAACATTATATATGTCTTATGTTAATAGCGTTCTGACATATGGCTCAGTGATTTGAAACCTTCTTTATAAAATTTACGCTCAAAAACTTGGGAGTATTCAAAACAAATTCATTGATTACGTAAACAAAAAATGCTTTCCACATGTCAGCAAAAGAACTAAACCTCATTTCACTTGAACACCGGAGGAAAATCACAGACATAAAGTTTCTTTACAAAGTTGTAAATCACAAAATAGACTCAAACGAAATTGTAAGTCACATTCGATATGCTGTACCTAACTACAACACTCGCCAATCTCTTTTATTTTTTACCGAACAAGCAAATACAAACTATTTTCTGAATTCCCCTCTACACAGGATAATGAAGCATCGACATATCTGCAAATATCTTCTACAAAACATATTGAGAACACACTTTTCACAATTAGAGCACCACTGAATATCTGTCAAGTTGTACCCCCAATAATTTATTTTTAATTTCTCTTCTTATTCTCATATCATCTCAATATAATTTATATTTTATTGTAACTATGTAACCACTCAGAGGACGGATAAGTCCTGTTTGCATTTCACAATAGATAAATAAATAAATAAATAAATAAATAAATAAAGAAATAAATAAATGAACACCCTGTAGTATGTGAATCGAAATAGTATGATAGTTCATCTATAAATTTTCAGATCGAAATCTATAGAGAATATTATCAAAAGTAATAATCAATACAAGTGAGGAGTATTAAAAAAATATATATAAAAAATATTAAATTTCAACTTCCTCTAACAGCTAAATTGAGAAATTTGGTATAGAAGTAAAATTAGTGCAATCAATTCAGTTTATTGCCGATTCTTCAGGGATAACCGTATATTCCCAAATATAATGAAATTTTTGTATTACTAGATATAGTTTTGTACCAGAATGATCAATCAATAATTCAACTGCATGGTGTTACACTTTTGATGAGGTTTTCATGCTTCTGTTCAGTTTATATTTGGGGAGTATTGTGGATGTTGAGTGGCAAACATATCATAAGGAAAACAACTATATATATATATATATATATATATATATATAGTATATATTCAGTAACGTACCTTATCGAAGAACGCATAATCGTTTAACGTCCCATATTTTCCGGCCTCGCTGAGGCTCACATCTCTACAGCTCGAAGACATTTTGTGCTTTTTAGGAGGAGGGGCATCTCTGTGCTGATAGCTCGAATAAGGGGGCGACCTCTTGACCTATAATACAGGATATCAATACAAATTCAGAAAATTAAAACTTTTCAGTAAAAATCTCAAGCCATCCTTACATTTCATAATTGTTCCTGCAATTCAACTGCAATGAATATAAGTTACAACATTTTTATGCTAATATTTTGCTCTGTAGATAGTTTGAAGCTGAATAAAAAGCTGTCTGTTATTCTTACCACATATATTGAAAGGCACATTGGGAATTAAAGGAATAGAATCTGGAGAAGCATGTCTAATCACAAACATGAGAAACTTGAAGAATTAATCCAAAGACTGTATTCAAAAAAGTATCATATGTTGTTCAAATCATAAAATCCTTGAAAATAAGAATCAGTTCAGTCAGACAGACATTCGCAGTTAATATTGAAAAAAGTCGAGTAATCTAATTTCAAGAAATTTCTGAAAAAGTTTGCAACGTAAGAAACTCATACCTGTCCAGAAACGTGACTAGGTTTATGACTCGAGCTGTGGTGCCTATCCAACGCGTCTCTGTGATAGGGCTTTTGTAACTGCTTTTTTGCGCTGCCTGAGTTCGAATGCTCCAACGGGGGCACTTGGTTGATGTGGCTGGTCGCGTCAGGCAAGAACTGGCCGAATTCCTCCAACAAATCGCTCTGATTCTCGAAAAGCTTCGCCACCTGTCGAATAATCAATTGGGGCTCAAAATTGAACATCCATTGTATTACGAAGGCACAATCTTTCAATATTCTTGCTATTTTATCAACAATTTGATAAATAACGTTGAACCCGAGGAATCCGTGAGAGATACAAATTACAGACATGAAATTATCTATTTCTGCTACATGCCAAGAAAGGAGAGGGATTAACTGATGAATTCTTACCTGGCTGTAAACTTCTTGTTCTGTGAGATGTTTCATTCCAGTTGCCACCGTAGAGGATTCTTTCATAGTGCGTTGCTCCTTTTGGTAGGTGTGCAAGATCTCAAGAAACTTTTTATATTTTTCCGGCTGACCTTGAAAACGATTCTGAAAACAACAGAATTCATATCAAATGCGGCCATCTCATTTTGTACTGCTTACTGACTACTCATTGAATTACAATTTTTAATGTGAATCCACATGAAAAACTATGTTAAAAATAAGTATTTTTGAAATTGAGCGAGATAAAAAATTCAAATGAAAAATCAAATGCAACGGACCCATTTTGGACAAAAAAGAATGTGCCTACATGCTGAATCATCTAGTATTTATTTATTTCAATTTGCCACCAAAACATTGAACCCCCCCCAAAGACTTGTCTCTCCAAAGCTAGATTATTGTCAATTATAATCCATGTTTATACATTTAGTGATATTTGTAAAAAGTGCCAGAAATCTCGAAATGCTCATTCATAGTTGATAAAAAGGCATCAGTGGGACACTACGTCAATATAAAGATTGTATACACGATAAAAATTTTTTCACATTCAGTAAATATTTCCGATTTTGAGCATAAAATAACATATTTTCTCACTTTTGCCAAAATGATTGATGTCCACATGATGAGATCAATAATAAATCGAATTTGTTTATTGTATCATAACAGAAGCTTACTTTTTGAAATATTTACACTAATGAGTCTATTTATTGAAAGGAATAAGGATTGAAATCAAATAATAAAACTGGTCTAATCTCTAGACTACATTATGACTGTATTGTATATGCCGTTGATATTTGTTTATGTTCGTGTTGGCTGTACACTGGTTCAAAAAGTTCAGCATTATGTTTAATTTTGAGAGATAGTAAGAAAAACATTACCAGGATTTGTAAACATTTGTTATTTAGTCTCGACTCACAACACATCAAGATGTAGACACACATGCACAATAATTGCAATAAACCACAATGACAGTAACTGCTTCATGATTATGACTAACATGAAATTCACCAATACATCAGACGCATGATAACCAGACTATGATGATAATTGCTTTTTTTTCTTCCAATATGTATTCAGATGCTATTAGGTAATGTATTCAATTTATTCAAAAGAAAAATAAAAGTGGAAAATATAATAAAGATATTCTTCAATATTACCAAGAAAATTATACATCAGTGGGAACAAAAATACCTACGAACAAAAAATCTATGGAATATATGGAATGAGGAAAATAAAGTTTTAATGCACTAATTAAATAAATGGTCAACGACTATAGAGCCAAAGAACTTTGAACACAGGAATAGTAGCATGAAATAAGCCAACTATGTTCAAGTTGATTTCCATTTTTCTGTATTCATTAGGTTATATTGAATTTTTTGTAGTGTATCAGTCTTGTGAACTAATTAAAATTCAAATTGGCATCACTGTTCCAAAAGAGATATGCGAAACTTTTTGTACAGTTTGAAGTTTTCACTATCGGTGCTGTTTCCGTGAATGTCGTTAACATTTAGTAGTAACATTTCTGAAAGCCCCCAATGCCACCATATGACGCGAGTATAGATATGTCAGTTTTCCGAGAAGCCCTATCAGCTGAGCAAAGAGAGGGTTTTAGTAGATAAGGGACATACTTTCAATGCCAAACATCAGGTGCACTTATCATATTAGCAAAGGAACTAACCCAACTTGTAATCATTATGAAAGAACCACATGAAATGAAAGGAGTATGTCACACATCTTGATAGAGAGCTTAGTGGTCATTCTAAATATGTTAGCCACCATCAACTGTATGAGATTTGGAAAGAAAATCAACATCTGCTGGATGAATTATATATGTGCATAAATTGTACAGTAAACATGTTGACACGAAGAGGGTTACTAAATTCTAGACTTTAATGAATAACGCATAGACTTATTATCCTGAGGATAATAAGTCTATGGAATAACGAGATTATTATTGAACAAGACAAGAAGCTAGAATTATACCACTGTTATTTCAATTCATACACAAGCAACATAAATTATATACAAATTTTCACAAGACAAAATGTCATTGACCTTTAATAAATAGCGTTTGACCATCTTAACGACAATTTTGTTCTTCTTGACAAAAACATTGTTTCTCTAATTACTTTTGTGCAACTAATTCATACAAGTTTTATCTAAATTCATCTTGATTTTACTGTATCGAAAATATGAACTTTCAGACAACTATGTTAAGATTGAAGTCAGAATATTGACAACTGAGAATGTCATAGACAACTAAATAAAGTCAAATGATGATGTTATTAGATGATTACGCTCATCGGGTGACATATAACTATTGGGCTGAGTGCCTTCCGGCTGGATCACCTACTCTCTTGGTTATTGGGTTATTTTTATTATTATTATTATTATTATTAGTATGGTCAAAATGGTCTATCATTCAAACTTTGTATCCATCAGTATAGTATTATATTTTAAGGTGGTAGTAGTAATATTGATCAAATTTTCATCGAACAGAAGGGAGATTTGAGGGACACTGTTGCAATTAAAACCTAGAACCTAGAAAATCTTGTAGAGAAAAATGCAGCAAAATAATAAGAGCATTCATTTTTTATTTCCAAACATGAGAAATTTTTTAAAAATATCCAGCCTCAATATTATCATATTATAGTTGAATTTGACCACCCCTACTAGAAAGATGTACAAGTTGACCAAATTCAATGGGATGCTAGACAAAAACCGACCAAGCTGTCACGAGCTCGATTTTTTTTTAATTGTTCGTGGCTGCGGAACTACACAGCGATTTTGAAATTTCACCATTCATCTTAGACCTTCCAATATCGATTACAGTAAGCCGAATCAAAAAAGGAATAACACATTCTCCAAGTACTCTTTCGAGTAGAATTCATTACTGACGCATGATGCAAAATTATGAATGTCGCAGTTTTCGAGATGTCAATCTAACTTGTGTTTTTTCAAATGGGATTCACTGTAAGTCATTCCACAATATCAATTACCTCTCTAGCAATATATCACAATATATATTATCTGTTAGAAAAAGGGTATTTTTTTTTCAAAAATATTTATATTCATGAGACAAATATGGCTTCTTCCACGGAATAAATGAACGAAAAAAAAATTCTAATCAAAGTAGATTTTCGAATTGTGTTCCATTGACGTTTGGGTATGAGTGGTGGTTGATTCTAGTATGATAGGGTTTAAATTTATACTTCTGCAGGTAATGCAATACAGTTGTTTTTGGCATTCCTACACGTGCTAGAATATGCTGCCTTCTGTAACTTACGATTTAATATACTATTTGCGTTCTTAGGTAAATCACTCTAAATTCCGATCGATAATATCAACCGAATTGAAGATCAGCTCACCTTGATCTTGTTGACGTAGTTGATGGCGTGATTGAACTCGACGGGCTGATTCTGCGGCGTGTCCAAGTGGCCCTGCATGGCGTGCGTGACGGCCGCTTGGGCTGCCGACAGTGACAGCGGCACGTACGACGGCGCGCCGCCTCCGCTGCCGAACGAGAGCGCGTGCAGAGACGCTGGCTGCTGATGCTGCGGCGGCGCCTGCGCTGGGGCCACCGGTTGCGGAGGAGGCGGCGGCTGCGCCGCCGGCTGAGGCTGCGGCAGCGGCGGCGGCGGCTGGTTCTGACCGGTCATGTTTATGGTGCCAGAGCCTTTCAGGATCATCTCCGATCTGGATGAGAGAAAATCGAACGGATTGAGACGTTTACTTATTTATTATCTACAAAACCGACAAACTCCTGGAAATACACCAAGTCGAAATATATATATATATATATATATATATATATTCAAAACAACTTTTCATTTCGCTCTTGGAATTAATCATATTCATAGTTTTAATAGTGGCAGGTAGAGCATTATATAATTTGAGATCATAATTTTTTTTGTGATTTGTTAAGTTTGAAACGTTGAGAACTAATAAGATCAATGTTGCGGGTGTTGTGATTATATAAACTAGATTGCTTAGGAAGCAGGAGAGCTGTCTTGTAATTCTTCAAAAGACTTGTATAAATATATATAGATGGTACTGACGTGATTTTGTGATTTATGAATGAATCACGACCTGAATCTCTGAATAAAATTCCAACAAGAATTCTCAGCCCCTTTTTCTGTCATATGAAAATCATTGGGAATCACTAGAATGTCCCCAGAGTATGATTCCATAAGAAATATGAGATTGAATCAGTGAGCAAAAGACTTTTCAATGTAGTGAAATAGTTAAGGGTTTCAGTTGTCATAATAAAAAAAGACCACTTGATAATATACTTTTTAAACCTAAAATATCGAAATACCAATTCAACCTATTACCTAAGGTGAAACTCAACAGTTTGGAACTCAGGTAAGGGCAGAGCCGTAGAAATCAGCATTTGTTGTGATTTAACGTTATTCATCATAATTTTATTGACACTGAACACTTGTCTCAGGTGTTCCTTGTATTTCAACAGATTGTTCTGCAATAAATGAATAGTTTTTATAGATCATATAGTTGTAGAGATCATTCAAATAAATCACAAACAAAAGCAAAAGCATACCTAGTTAATCGGTTTCAGCTCAGAAAATTCGTTATTTAAAAAAAAATACTTGAGACCAATTGTTCAAATATGTTTTTATTAGTTCTAAATTAATTTCTCCAGGCAATCAGAATTCAATTTAAATATCCAACTCTATGTGGAGAAAGAACTCTTAAACGGCATAGATACAATTCATTATCAGTATATTATGATTTTTTTTCTTGAATATAGTATAAGTAGAACATTTATAGCTGTGTGGTGAGGCACAATGAAACTTAGCACTATGTGTTGTCACATATGGCAATAGGTAGATCAATTTGTGTTAATTTTCAAATACGCATTTATATTGTCTTCAAGAATAAATGAGGATTTCATAATGCATATCACATCACTATTTTCTTTATCATTATTTCACTACAAGTTTATTATGCCACCGTGTATACAAGCCTTTCAGGTTAATAGATTGTCAAGCGCATGAGCGGTTTTTGGATGAGAACAACATTCTTATCGGTGAAATATATGAAGACTAACGCGCATATCTCAACCACGCTATTTTGAATATCAACCCTTTTAAGCAACCACTTGGATATCCAGCAACAAGTTCCGAAGTTTATTGGTAAGTCAATCTTTCCTCGATTTATGAAGGGCTATTTGATATTTTATTGATCATTTATTAAAAAATTCTGTGTCTCATGCGCAGATCAGGGTAATGGCAAAATTGATTTTTTTTTTTAAAGAGAGATTTATAGTGAGATTTGATAGCTACTGAAACTCATAATTTGTATTACTTCCTTTTGTGCTGCAAATACTTTTTTTTTCGTTACTACAGTTTCCCCAAATTATTAGGCCATAAGTAGACTTTCCTAAAATGTTCGATTTCTAACTGATATCTTCATTCTCTAATTCCAAATGTTGTTTTTGCTAACACATAGATCTTGAATGTGGAAAACTGTTAGTTTTTTTCATTGAGATTCAAACGGTTGATACAGAACCAGTCTTTAGATATGAATTCAAGAATTTTCTTCTGGGTTAATGAGTGTTGCTTGACTAGTTTTGATAGTAGCTATGTGAGTTGCATCTTCAGTATAGGAGTCTGGTTTCACAGTTTGGCCAAGATTATTAGCCATGATAGTCACATAAATGATTGAAAAGGAGGGTCCAAGTACAGATCCCCGTAGAACCCCATATTGCACAACATGAGCATCAGAGATTTGATTACCATGCATAACATAATGAGTTCTATTTTTGATAGGCAATATAGATAAAGTTGAGAAAATAATAGTGTAAGTTATACTTCTTTCACCGACGACGACACGACTGAAAATTTCTCAAATAAAGTCGAGTTCATGTCAACTTTTGTTTCATTTTGGAACGATCAAGAAAAATCGACGATTCTTATCTCCTGAGAAATTTATGAATTGTTTCGTTATTTACCGACATCTTGAAAATAATGAGATTTGCGTCTCTTTGACATTTGTTTGCTCGTCGAACGCTAAAGATTAAAACTTGATCAACTACAGGAGGCAGCGACATTTGCAATTATTGTAATTTATACACAGATATCCATGTAGCTTTGAGTTTGCGTTTAAGAGCAACTTTGATGGTTGACTCCCCTTTTATTCATCATTCATGGTATTTCAACTTATTGTATTATTCTTCAATGATAATAAAGACATATTATCAGAAATATCAATAGAATTGAAAACACACAATCTCAGTCGTGATCTATGCAAAAACAGTTATGAGAAAGGCCAAGGATTTATCTGAGATGAATCCTAACAGTTTTTAGACTTTGCAAGAATATGGTCACAAAACGTATTTTTTCAAAACTAAGACAATGATTATTATAATCCAAAAGTTCGATAGGGTTTTATTTTGCGACTCTGTGGGATTTCCAATAATTATGATCATCTATATTTTGAACAGTCATATACACTACTAATAATATTTTTGAAAAACATGAACAGCCATGGATTGACATGAAATTTTCACATGGCCATATGAATAAATGGCTGTTCTATTTAAATATTAAATAGGTACATATTTTGAAATATTTCATTGGATAACTTAACTACGACAATTTTTAAAATAGACATCTCAAATGTAATTGGAATTTGTTGAAAAAAAAAATCAATAATAACAGCAGGCACTACTTATTACAATATTATAGGAATATACTGGGTGGCCCAATGAAAACGAAACAAGGCCAATTTGACATAGTTATCGTTCTCAGACAAAAAAAAACGCTCGTAGGACCGGTTGAATCTCAAATGGGATGAGGGGTCAAGTGATACATCATTTTGAAGATAATCAAAATCTCTTACCAACGCTTGTTTTTTTTTGGAATTCAATGCAGTAGTTTTCGAGAAAACACGATTATGAAAATAATTGGCTAGTGATGGAAAGTACGCTTCTTTCTCTTTCATCACTATTTTTCATTTTGTAGTTAGAACAATGTTCACCTTAGAAGTGGGACAAGGTATGCATTTTACTGAGAGATCAAGGAACTGATATTAAAATAAATGATTCTTTATGTAATGTTGGATAGGACAGGATTTGAAAAATCAACATGCTTAGCTGAGAAAATCATAAACTTTTCAAGTATATTTTGACATACCTATGCTCCTGAGGTCCAGAACTGATGGTCCCAGTGGGACTCGGCATGCTGACAGACACCTGAAAGGCATAACCCTGGTCGTTTCGCTGCACCTCAATTTTATAACCAGGCGGCAGAAAAGTGTTGAATCCCACAATCAACTCTGGAAACCCCTTGAATAGATTGGACACCTGAAAATTTTCGAAACATATATATTTAGAATAGCTATGTAAATGCATAGTGTTTCATATGGAGTTGCTAGTAACACCTTCTTTTTCTTGTAGTGTGTGAGCTATCCTCAAAAATAATTTCATGGAATTATCAAAGCACTGTTGGAAGTGCTCACAATGTGAATTGTTTTAATATTTGTGAGTCACCAGTATACACTGGGAGGTTTAGTAAATGAATTGAAAATAATTGATCATTAATCCTGGAAAAATAGCAAAACTAATAAATAATACCCAAAAAAATTTCTGTCTTGAAAATTTTAAAACAACTACATCAATTGAGTACCTGAAAATTTCTCTGGTATTCTCTACTTTCAAAGAAATATTTCAGTCCATTATTGACCTTCAAAATATTTGGAATATTTTTGAAGCATGTAATGTTCCGGTAATTAAACCTCATCATCAATTTCAAACTGAATATTTATCTAGGTATGGCACTGATGTTTGCATACCAAATCAACTGTCCCATATCTAATTTGATTTTGAGTTTGGGTATTTGAAAAGAATCATAATTACTATCAAATAATGTGTGTTCATTTCAGGATTCACAGGTTAATTTGAATTCGGCGCTCATAAATGGGATCTTGACAGCCTGAAATACAAGGACGGAAATTTAGGACAAACTGTCAACTTTTTATTTTTTACATAACAATTTGTTCAATCCCAGTTTCTAGTAATTCCTGATTCTTATGGTATTCATTGTGGGACACAGAAATATAACCAACATTCAACATTCTTGTGAACAAAATAATGATGATAAGAAATTAATGAATTTGTGATTGCTGAGTTTCAAAGACCAAAATGATAGATGATGAAATAGAAATCATGCATTCATCGTGAAAGAGTACACACAGTGTGGTAAAGACTTAAGAATGCTTAAGCTTATCATAATTCTCAAGAAAGTGTTGAAATGGTATAAATATAACAATAAGACAATACAGCCATTCAAATTTTTTATATATAGTTTATAGGATTTTTCATTTCTCAATAAATTCAGGAACCTAGAAACTTTTCAATCACTCAAAAATGTTGAGATCCTTTTTCTAACTACCTCTTATATTCATTATACTCTTCACCAGATAAAAAAATATATTATTAAATCATTTTACACCAACATATTTTGGAGAATTTTGTCCAATGAATAGTCTGATCTTGCATTTCAAAATTCAAATGAAAGAGAGTGTTGAACATCAACTTCTTAATAGTGTTTTCAGGTTTTGATAAACCACCAGAAAATCTAAAAATAATAATTTTAAAGAATCCAATTCAAATTAATAGAATAGCTTGTAATCATCATTCATTCTTACCCTTTGGATGACTCCTGGGGTGTCGATGCTTTGGCTCTTGAATTCCTTCATGATGTCCAGAAAGTCATTGTAGACTTGTGGCTTGGAGCCAAACTTGTACTTGACTAAGTCCAGGTAGGACAGAGCATCCTCCACCTTGAGGCGCTGGAAGTTGCTGCTGGGAGACTGCTGCTGAGGCGCCCCAGGGTCTTGCAATGGCATTGAAGGGGGAGATCCTCCACCTGAAGATACAACATTTTTTTTGTTAGAATGGAACAAATTCATCAATCTCTAGATTACATTTGATCATGATTTCCATCAGGAAAAAATAAGTATATTGATTGGTGAGTAGGATATACACTATAGATATCCTCAAGTGGCTGCCTTAAGTGGGTCATATCCACAAGACATAATTATAATATTCTGTCGACCAGAATTTCCAACAATTGATGCCTGTCAGTAGATGGATTAGGAGGGGGATGAGGGATTTTGAAGTTAGGTTAGAAGGGTTTTTTGCTTTATTACACATTATGTTTTTTTTTTCAATTAAAGGAAGTAAAGTTACTAAAATGTTCATTTATTCACTATGACTATTCACTATAAGTGAATTATCAAGAAATTCAACTAGTACACACTGTGAATTGAGCTGTGAATGATGTATACTTGATAACTTTATGATTTATTTCTCTTATTTATGATTATTGCTCAACACATTTCATTCCATTGACCACTAATAGCTATGTAATTCAAAATTAACAGGAAACATAACTGCACAATTCCCCATTTACATGAAACTTATGAAAAAAAAAAATGAATGCACTATTAACCAATCAATACAAAACAGTTCAAATTTATTTAAACTATACACTTTGTAATCAATGTCACCAATCAAATATGCATATTCAAGGCAATACTTGGTATTATTGTATACATTTTTTGACCCACAAATGTTCTCATTTTACTAGGATGGTTTTCATGAAATTTGTATACTTATTGTATATTCTATTTGAATATTTCTAGTCAATTATAATTTACTGAGACTGAACCTTCGAGCTCAGAATATTCTCTGGGTAAAATTGAAAAGAATTGAGAAAACACAAATACAATACTTTTGACTGAGCTTCTATATTTCCTATCGTTGAGATATCAATATTCCCTCATGAGTAATTGTTACAGTCAGTAAAATTGTTGCTGAGTAATATTTCTTGATTGTATCAAATTCATTTCTATTTGTTCGATGAGTGTGAGAGAGAATTTGTTTCAACAGCTTCACATCATTCTTGGAATCTTGGAAGTCGTTTGATATGACCCTGTCAAAATTGGTATTGTTGAATTCCTAAATGAAAACTCCACTGACTATAATAAATAAAGTGATGTTCCAAATCAACTACAACTTTATAATTTGTTAATTTAGAATACCCTTCTAAAATCTTGATGAAAAAATTACCTGAAATTTTTTGTTGAATCCTCAAACAGAACCAGAAGTAACCAAATTAGGTGAGGAAAATTTATGGTGAAGCACCCTGTACATCATTGTACATACAAGACGTTTTTGTTTTCTACTGACATTATTCACTTCTACACATATGAATGTAACACATATTCAACATTTTACCATTCTTTTTTCTCAAGTTTTTCGTGACAGGCATAAAAGAAGGCCTTCTGTAGGACAATTCATTGAACATTTTATTTTCAGAAACTACCAGAATGTTGGTGGACAATTTTTTCATGTCATTTATGGAATTTGTGTTTTTTTCCCTTTTGTGAATCTGAATAAAATCAATGAATACCAAATTGGTTGAGTTTTTAAATAAGAAAACCCCAGTTTTTTTAAAAAATTGGTACTTACATTCATAATTTGTTGTTTATGTTCCCCATTTAGATTAAATTTTCGACTCTTGTTTTCATTATACCAGGGCAACTTTGACATCATTCATTTTTTTCACAATTAATAAAGATAAACGATAAGCGAGTCAAAGAAAAAATGAATAACATGACATTTTAACCATGACATGACACTGTCAGATAAATTTGCTCACAACCTTATAATAGTGACACATAGAAACCCATAGTGAAACTCTAATTTAAAAACGAGATTATTCACCTGTGCGTAACTGCGAATGCCCCCCGGGCACCACCGAGATAGGCATCACCTGTTTGACGGCGTGCGCGGGCGGCCCCGAGACTTGCCCGGACCCAGCGCCGCTCAACACCCCGTAAGAGACGGGCGGCACGGGCGGATACAGGCCCGACTGCATGCCCTCTGGCTTGGCGTTGACGAAAGACAGCCCGGGGGCCAAGACGTTGCCCAGCGACTGTCGGAACAGGGCGGTCGTCTCCACGCCGCTGTTGTTTGATTGCTGCTGCTGTTGATCTTTCACTATCTCGTCCACTCGCAGTCGTTTCATTTCAAATCACATCGGGGTGGCTGAAAAAAAAATGATGCTGATATCGACAAATTTCGAATTTCAGTTGGGAATCTGCTGAAACAAATGGCTTATTTTTCCAGATCTGAATGATACTGTGGTAACTTGTGATGCACAACTATTTTTCAAAATATTTTATTATGTCATCATTTGTCACATTTTGTTATTTGCTTATATTGTATTGTTTATAAATGTAGTTTAATACTTTGTCAACAAGATATATATTCCTTGAAAATAAAGTATATTTGGACTTGATTTGGACTTTTTTTTTCAATACTAGCTTACATACCATCAATCATGTTTTCATTCTGAGGAATCAATTCTCGCTACCTAAAATAATAATAATCAGTGTTCACTGTTGGATATCTCCTAATATACAAAAAACATTTAAACATCTAATATGATTTTGTTTTAGTTAATTTCATTAGTACTACTTTTTCTATTTATTTTATACATCAATGATATGTGCTGCCACTGCATAGCTTTTCAATTACCTCAACTTTTTGTAATTGAAGAGAGCAATTTTCCTTCATTTATTTCTAAAATTTCATCACTACTGTCTGTATTCTTCACCACCACTTCCTACACAGCTTTTAGCACAAGGAGTTTTTGTTTAATGAATGAAAATTGAACCACTTACTAACATATCAAAATTATATATGATAATAATATATTTAATATATATAATATATAATAATATATTTAATTATATATGATATATAATGTTTTTATTGTCCAGAAGGACAGGGTAACACTTGGTAACATCTTGTTGTCTAAATAATGTATATGGTATTAATACTAATTCAGTAAATGTCACGTCCACAGGAAAATAAAAAACGCTATTGCAGTTTTAAAGAACAGGTATCTGATTTTTATCCAACATACAAGCTTTAGTAATGGATTTTCAAACTTCAATATCATGCAATGCATTTTTCCAGTTGCCTGAAGATTTAGAATTTCTTGCTTATGCTTATAGAAGAAAATTATGATCCAACAATGTCTATGAGGAAGTGGTGGTCGGTACTAAGAAATGTAAATGTGATGTTTTCAAATTTATTACGCAACATAATGCATAGGAAATCTATTTTTATACTTTTCTGTTTACCAAGAAAAAGAATTCTTTTCACGTCGAAGATTGAAGACGATTCGATGGAAAATAACGCATTTGATGAGAATTTATTACATAACATTACCTTTTCAAAAAGCCACTCCAAGATTTTCTTGATATCCGATGGAAACATGATGTATTCATAACTCCATTACAACGAAAACCAAGCACTTCGCTACAGCAGAATATTTCTTGACACAAAACGTTCAAATTACGCGACAATCTGCCATGTTGAACTGTCGGAGTTCAGCTGATTGGTGAAGACACGCCCACTTATTTATTTCTGGTATGAGTATAAACAAAACCGGTAGCGTTTCTAGCAAAGCAACAGTCAGTTGTTTCTCTTTTCTCAAAGGAATTATTAAACAGCGGGCCTGCGGGCGATTGTGGACTGCAACACGAAACAAACTGTGGCGAAACTGCGAGCCAAGCAATAAGCAAGCTCCTTCGAAAAGTTGCGACTGGTGAGGCGAAGAAAACCTTGAAGTGGGCCAGTTTTATTTTTAAACAAAAGGTAGGTTGCCTCGTAATCTCACTCGTATCCTAGATGGCATAGTTCTACGGTTCTACTATGAAAATTTGAGTGAAACGCAGTTTCCGAGAGGCCATCCATACCTCGTACTGGATTTGTTATTCACCTGATAAAATTTATTGCGTAATAAAATGGTATATACATTCGGAGAGCGCGCGCAGCCCAAGCCAAAAACATTGGCGGCAAACCCTTATAAAATCCTGGTTGCGCAATTTGACAATGCTGCACTCTGCAGTCTCTGGGATTCTCGATTTTTCAGTAGGCGTCGCACCTGAATATGAGTATGTGATGTCGAAAGTCCGATGATACTCGTGCGGCACGAAGAAAGTTACGGCTAGGACATTTCAATTCGCTCGATTCCATTAGCAACAGCAACTTTCACGATTGACCTTGAACGCGCTAAGGGAAACAAAAAGCACGTAGAATAACAAAACCTTGATTATTATGAAATCAATTGGTGATAGAAGATCGGGTACGTTATTGTGGAGGATTGGAGAGGTGTTACGCAAATTTATTTTCAGAACCGTTCTCCAACTACGGCCACCTAGATTTCTGCTGATAGAATCATGTGGCATGGCGATTATAGGCGTGATTGTTCATTGTCTCGAAGAAGACTTACATTTAGCCCTCTTAGGTTCCAGTCAAGTGATACATTTGATGTATTTCGACGAAACATCTGTTCCAACACGTCGAATGCCTCCAAATGCACCACAAATATGTAATCACGACCATTTTGTCGAGCTTGTTGAATACGTCGCACAATCGTAATCGTGATTCTACATACAGAATTATCAACGATGTGCCTGAAAATGTTCACTTGAAGAGCGGCAACGTCACTCGCCCTCCAATAGCGCGGCTCTGTTGCCAATGCTGTAGCGACAGGATCCGTCCATTATGACGCGAAACAATTGGCCGCACAATGAGTCTGAAAGGCAACGTCGCGCGATGAGTCTGCTCCCGCGAGCAAAGAATCTAGCTCTCGATTGGGTAGTCGGGCCATCGATCGGTGAGTGGAGGGTAGGGTACCGGACGCACACAAAGCGGTATTGCCAGCGCTTGGCCCTAATTTGAACGTCAACAGAGGCGAGATTCGCGTGCGGGCCTTTGTCAGTAAACAAATACAGAATGTTGCACGAATAATTTCATAATTGATGCCAGAATCGCAGTATCGTTGAATGTCTGGAAGAAGACATGGGTAGAATCACAAAATTTTCGCTCACGGTTAGGCAATAATCAAACAGTATACCCTAGGAAATATTTCACTTGCTGATCTATTATAACACGCTTTCCGCGGTTGCCAGGTCGAAAGTTCTCGCAGTCGCCGACAATAAACATAATTTTAGTATTAACAATAACTAATAATCTCCATGGTGGAAAACCAAATTTCTTTTAAAATATGGTACCGACACCTCACCTCCCACTTTGATAAATATTTGGACTAATTATAGAAATATCCAAAGATGCACGAATTTGAGAAATGGTTACAGCTGGTTAAAAAAATTCGTTCTCTCAATAATACATTCATCTGAACAACTCAGGCTTATAATGAAATCAGTAAAAAGGAATTTATGAATGATGAGACGAAAAATATGTCACTCACCTCAAAAAAGTTTCTGCCTCTGAGAAATTTTCTTTCTTCAACGACACAAAAAGCACGATTTTACTTTTAAACGAATCTACTGACTTTTCACAAGGAAAATGCAATTTTACACTTAGATTCATCAAAAGGAAATTATGACACATTCTGTTCCAACCTCCTACTACGCTGACCGATTGGCGACTGCCTGCTTCAGAATTCTCAGAGCTTGTTTGGGCGAGTTCACTACAATGGAACGATTCGCCAGGTAGAACGAACCACAAACGATTTCTAGTAATGTGAGATCAAAATAGAGCATTTGTGATAAAAAAATTATTTCCGAATCAATTCATGAACGAATTGTTTCCTAGAGAGACTTTTTGTACAATATCTTTATAAAAATCTTTGGCACCTAGCATATACTCCCCTACTGTTTAATGGACCCGTCCAAATTCGAATCATGATCAAATCATGATTTAGTTCGAATGGCCTCCTGCACACGCGGGTGCGCCACTTGTCAACTCTCACAGGGAATTTAAAAAATGGCGCCGATGAACTGGCATCCAGATTATTTTTTCATTTGGTATATCCATTACAAACACATAACCAGCTTTCTCCAGTTCAAGTTCAGACCCAAGATAATATTTGATAATATGTCTTGTGCTTTAGAAGATATGTTCCAGCATAGGAATATTATAGAATCACTGGGAAGGTGAAACAAAAGGTATTTTTTTATAGCTACATAGACATTTTATATAAAGTTTCTCGTGTCACCTATCATTAGTTTAAAATGATCTGTAAAAGAGTAGTAATTCCTGTGATTTGAAAAATTTGTCGATTTGGCGTGGTTAGGATGCTTTCTATAGAATAAATGGTTGCTTTAGACATTTTGGACCAATAACTGTTTTAGTTCAGATTTGGAATTTCATACTACGTGTGTACGTGTCATCTTGACTTCTTGGTGTTTGGTATTAACATTAAATAAAATAGTTTACATCTTCCCGGAAGTTTGTGTACAAATTGTGAAAGGGAAGGTAAAATGGAGTGGTTCAGTGTGTTATCATTATTATTGGCATTTATTTATGTAGTAGACAACCAAAATATCATAAATGATGTCAAACTTGATAACAAGGAACTGCGATGCTTAGGTTAGGATATATGCACCAGATTGGTAAATCACTCTTAAGCACATTTATTGTAGTTTGTGAGACCAGCATACATGAATTGAGCAAAGCCATTGGTCAACTTGACCCTAAAAAACACGTGGACGTAGGGGGTTACAGATTAGACGTAGACGGTAACTATGGGCACAAGTCGGTACCACAAGCTAAATCAGAATTGGCGCTTTCCGAGTTGATTGAAAATGTATGTGAGAAGATGGATAACTATGTTCGAGCATTGCAGAAAGAAGATGGGGCTCTCACTCTTTTGAGTATGATTGGAGATGATGGGAACATGAATAGTGCCTGGAATGATTATAACATTGTGCAGGATGATGACTTGAACAAAAGTCTCAAGTATTATGTATGTTCAAAAAATTGTTTTGGCAAGTGTTCCACTTTACAACTTATTTTCTAGTGTGAAGAATTCATGGGAGAATATGAAGAAGACATTATCAAGTTCTACCAGCAAGAGCACAAGGATGTCAAGAGACAATTTTGCGTGGAACATTCGAAATTGTGTCCTAGAAAATTTAAAGAAGAGTTGTGATAGGTATGATTATTAAAAATTTATGCGATTGGTTGTCAAAAATTATTTATTTAATTTTCATGGATTTAGGTTAGAAGTACCAAGGTTATTTCCTCAGACAAATATATTTTTCTTCCTCTGAGATTATTCATTTGCATCAGGTGGTTTAGAAATTGTCTATGAATAGTAGCGAGAAGCCTACAATTTTTGATTTGGTTTGAAATCTAGCTTGGTCTTCCTCACTGTCTTGTTTAGGATGTCTGTCTTGAATTCTTCCTGATTTCTCATACCAAACATACCCTAGAAGCTAAACAGAGATGAGAGAGAGAGAGAGATGAGATCAGATGAGAGAATACAATTTTGTGTAATATGAATGTATTAATTTATTTTAGGAACACAGTCATTACTTTCTAGCCTCCAACGATTATGAATGAATGTATTATGAAACCAGTTTGATCACAGTAGCAAGCTAAAAACCACAGATTTTACAAGACATATACTGACTAAACTGTGGTTTGACAATTCTTGAACAAAAACTCCTGGATAAAATACTTGGCTGCATGTCCGACACTGGACTGGAAGCCAAAACGCAAAGAAGAATAATTCTTATTTTTAATGATTCCCAATGAATAAAAATGAAATATTCACATTTCATTATTGAATTTTATAAATGTTCATGAATAAAAGCGAAGTTTATTTTTTTATGTGCAAGCACAACAAAAAATATTCGTCTCATTACTCAAGCAAGTTGAAACTATCGTCATATGCTGGATGAGCTATAAACAAGGGTGCTGACAGCGCGATGATTGTGTCACCTGTTTTGGTATATCATATATAAAGGGTGTCCCGAAAATAGTGTGCAATACTCTTCCAGTGCCTTCTAGAGCCAGAAATAGAAAAACAAACTTTATATAAATATAAGTCGGCTAATGTCCCTTGAGAGAGATACAGCCTCTGATAGAGTCACTCCTGAAGATGGTTCATTAATGAAGTTTTCTTGAAATGGTTCGAGATGAAATAATGCAATATTTCTATTTATCTGATAATCTATTTTTCTTCAAAATGTAAATGTAACCTTTTGGTTACCGAAATATTGGCTATTCTAATTATCAGATATATATATATATATATATATATATATATATATATATCTTTGTAAAGGCAGACATGTAATAACTTCAGTCATAGAGATATTATAGTTATATATCAGTTAAAGAGAAAAATTAGGTACGGAAGCGTGGAAGCGCCATATAGTTTTTTTCTATAGAATAGAAATAGGAAATCCTAATATACAAATACGTTACATAAATAAATTGAATACAAAATATATATTTAATTACCTAACTTAACCTATCCTAATGACAAAACACACACACACACACCATTCACTATGACATACATCCTTTTCTATTAGTACATGAATATAATAATAATAAAAAATACCTTTGATTATTTACCTAGATAATATTATTCCTAATATAATCAAGTAGCATTGATTTAAATGAATTGAGTGTTGAACATTCTTTTATGTGGTTTGGAAGTTTGTTGTATTTCAAAAGCCCAAGGTGAAATAAAGAATTCATGGTTTTACTATAATTGGTTCTCATTACATAGAAATCTCTATTGTTCCTAGTAGCATAGTTGTGAATTTGATAACAAAATGTTATATATTCTCCAAAGTAAGCAGGACATAAATTATGGAATATTTTAAAAATAAATACCATTGAAAAATAGAACAGTCTATCCTTTACAGATAACCAATTCAGTACATTCAGCATCAGTTGAGTAGGTGTATACCTGTTACATCTGAGAACAATACGCATACCTCTATTCTGAAGTTTTTGGAGAGTAGCAAAATTATTATTACTCATTAAGTAGATCAGGCTAGCACAGTATTCATAATGCGGTTCTCTAAAATTGACAGATACTAGCTAGTATCAACTAGCCTAATTGACAGTTACTAAGAGTTAACTAGTATAATTAACAACTAGCCAAACTGACAGATACTGAGTGATAATTAACTAGCCTAATTGACAGATACTTAATGTTAACCAGTTCACTCGACAGATATCAATATGGGAATTAGGTTCGTTTAGCACAAAATATGGAGACTTACTATCTGAAAATTATGCTAGTTGACACTTAGTATCTAATACACAACACTTAGTAAATGTCAATTAGGCTAGTTACCACTGAGTATCTGTCAATTAGGCTACTCGACACATAGTATCTGTCAATTATTCTAGTCAACAATAATTATGTATTAATTAAGCTAGTTAATACTTTTAGTATAAGTCCATTAGGCTAGTTGACACTTAGATCTGTCAATTATAAAAAAAATCATTACATGGCTCTTCCACGCTTTCGTAAAACGGCAAACTTCGTAGTGAGATTTCTTTAATAAAAAAATGTTCGTTTCACTTCCTAGATAACCGTTAGGATTGCCTCTGGTCAACCACAGTACCAAAGAATATATATATTATTCAAGTACAGTACTGCAGTGGTCTATGCGTCTCGAATGTTTCAAGGCGAGTGTTCGAGAATCAGAGAAGTAGAAGACAGTTACCTGTTTCCTTGTCTGTCAATATTGACAGGAACTGTTGACAAAAAATTATAAAAAAGAAAAGAAAACCCATGGAAAATTATTTAGTACTTATGTGAAGGAAGCTGTATTTTTGTATTTTAGAAATATTTTCTTCAAGGAAATATCAGTATCCAAATACTTGAGAGGATGTTCACACATATCTTCCATTATGACGAATTATGATGGAAAAACATCTTCTTACAGAACCATATCTATTTTAGGGCATTGCTTTGAATCGAAAGCAATAGTTTATCTAGCCAAATACTTGCCATCAGCTTCTATGGTCGCTATAAAGAAGTTCAACATGGATAAAGTCATGTGTGATGTCAAACTAGTAGAAGTATTTTCTTGTACTGATGGTAGATCTAGAACCACTGACTCTATGTTTTCCAGAGAGAAATAATCCTCACCAGACAAATGAACCATCCAAATATAATTTCTTACCTCACAACATTTGTTGAAGGCCCAGAGGTATGTGTTGTCAGTCCTTTGATGGCTTATGGATCTTGTAAAGATTTGTTGTGCAGGCATTTCAATGAAGGTGAACTTTTATAATTAAACAGAAATTGTTCTGGTGCTTCTACATTAGTTTTATAGGTTTAGTAGAGCCTGCCCTAATTATGATAGTTAGGGATGTCTTGCAGGCTTTAGTTTATATCCACAGAAAAGGTTATATACACAGGGCTATTCGAGCTAGTCATATTTTGGTATCAGCTACCGGTCATGCCTGTGTAACTGGTTTGAGGTATGCCTGTCCTATAATTTGTAATGGCAAGTGGCAAAGAAGCATACACTCATTTCCTGCAACTACAGAAAAAAATCTCAATTGGTTGAGCCCAGAATTGCTGCAACAAAATCTTTTAGGTGATAATACTTCCAATTTGAATTCTTCTAGTTGAATTTCATAATTTGTTAAAGGTTATAATGAAAAATCAGACATCTATAGTGTTGGCATGGTTATATGTGAGTTAGCAAATGGTTCAGAACCATTTGCAGGTATGTCAAGAACATTAATGTTGACTGAAAAAGTTCGTGGAGTAACTCCACAGTTACTCGATAGAACTACAATATCTAAAGATGAACATATGGATAGTGGAGGTAATAAAGTACCATACACAATGCTTTCATGATTTCTTAGGTTCATACAATTCATTTTTGTTTTAGGAGACTGTGAATTGAGTGCTAGTGTTTTGAACCGTCGATTTAGTGATGACTTACATGAACTAACAGGGCTCTGCTTTACTCATGAGACTTATGATAGGCCCACTGCTGGACAACTATTGACACATCCAATTTTCAAAACAATCAAGAAATCTTTGCCTTTGTCAGAGTTATTGAAACCTGCATTACCTTTTAGTGATAGGGTAGGGTATGATACAGAGGAAATGGAAGTGTTTGATTCCATAAATAGATTATCAAATTTGGATTTGTATTCCTGTGAATGGGATTTCTGAAACTGTACTCCTGATGGAATTGAGAAAGAAGCCTAAATTCAGAAATATGTGTTGTTTTGAATGAGAAATATTTGATATTTTTTTAATTACTATTTGTTCATGCAATTTAGATTCTTTATGTATGAATTTTGAAAATGAATTATGTAATATAACTGAATTCAACAGGTTAAGGAGTAACCAGAGGGCAGCAATAACTGCTTTTCTAACTGCTTTTTAACTCAAAGATTGTGTTTGAATAAAATTGTTTTTCAATTATTAAGTTGACTTTTTGTATGATACCTATCCTAATTTTTTAATGATCAACTGCACAGTGCAGTTCCATTGTAGATTGATTGGATTGGAAATTATCTTTAAATTGACTTGGTGGATATGACAACATGAAATTAAGGAAATCACTCAAAAGTGCCATCAAACATACCAAGTGATGAAGTAAAAAAAATATCATTGGAGGAAATCATCAATATCATTCTCACTAGTTATATTGTTTTCACCAATTGATATCTAGGTTTCTGCTCACTTATATATATGCCCCACTTACTTTACCAAACAAGTGGGTTATTTTATATATTTTATACATTATATTACAAGTGGACAAGTCTGCGAGAAAGAAACAGACAGCAGCTTTCGAAATAATAATTTTCAGGAAAAAACACATCGAAAATAATTCACATGGGAACATATTCGTCATAAAAACCCTTGGAGTATGTTACTTGATTTATCTAAATAGATCCGCAGCACAGGAAAATGAATAGCTCATATCTCCATAGTCTTTAGAGATCAATTCATCCACTTTCAAATCGAATGATATGCTATATGTGGGGTATAATTATGATGGAATGTGTTCCCCTATATACAGGGTGATTGAATGAAACGGTTCATTAAACGTTCCTGGCGAACCAGCCAAGGGATCATTTCGAAAGTTGGGGTGATCGCATGAACGAACACGTTCTATCTTTCTGAAATAATTTCAATAATACAGTGATTCCGCTTCTTCAAAAAAGTAGCAGCAACTTTGATATTTCAAATGAAACACCCTGTATATGATATTATTTTCAGAATCTCCAACAATGTTCTAATAACTTATCTTGATATTTCCCTATACCTATCTGTAAGCATTTCTATAAATTAACATCGTGAGATTTGTGAACGATTAGAAAGTTGAACGAGGATCATCAATAATTGCTTATAATTGAAAAACCTGAGTAGATCAGCTTAGGTATGATACACATGAATGAGTAGGTAACTGCTATTCAATGCGATGATGTGCATTTTCGAAAAAATGCTGTAACTTTTTTACTGTCAAAAATCTTCATTTCTAAAAAAACATTTCTCTATCACTATCATTTTTTAAATCACATATAAATATTAGTTCTTGAAATATTTTCTCAAATTGGACACCAATCGCAGACCGGTTTCATCTATCTAGTTTAAAAATATGATTTTTCCCTTAGAAATGCCCAGTTTGGCCCACCCTAAACATGGTTCATCTACTCAAAGTGGAAGTACAAATTGGGAAAATAAAATGTACTAATTTGAGTGTATGTAATCATTTAGCTGTGTTCTGTAGTAAAAACTAAATAGGAAAATTTCCTGAACTGTACCCGTATTAATTCGTTTAGTCAAAATATATCATGTCAAATGTTGTTATAATAATGCAGTTACAAACAAGAAGAATAATAAAAACTTCTTTATTTCTATATTCCATAACATAAACCAATAAAAATAAACAAAGACATCACAAAATACTGATTGCTCATCAGGAACCAAAATGAAACTTTATATTCACCATGAAAATAATTATCGGATTTGTATATTCTGACATGTTCTACATGAACTTATGAGTTCTGGGTTATGAGCTTCTATTTGAACTGTACAACTGACCAATGGTATTTGGCGTTGTATTACTGATGTTGTTTTTTTAAGTAGAAGATCTCTATCACAGTATTCATCTGAAACAAAAAACAGAATGTATGAAAGGCCTACTTCAATTTTTCTGCCTTTGTAAAGATCACGATTGCTACGAAAAGAGCGTTAATTGAACATTTCTGGCGATTTAAACAACAGGTCCCCTTGGAAATTTGATCACTTGCATGGCATCTTTTCTCCTACTAGCAACATTGATATTTCGAAGGGAACACCCTATAAAATATTGAAACTTTATGAATTCTCCTCACTTTTCCCTATTAAATGCACTAAATATTTATGTGGCCGTTTTAGGAATGAGACCTCTAGATCTTGAGTAACTTTGAGAGACATCTAGATTGACTTTGTTAAATAACTACTTTTCCGATATCGATCTGTTCTGGAGGTGAACGAACGCTTCGTGAAAAAATCGACTTGGTATCTCATGTATTTAGTATTTTTAAGCTATTTTGCTACATGTACAAGATATACAATATAAATTGAATTCTATATCTTCCCTAGTGGTGAAAATTCATCTCACTAATAAAGTGTACTGGAGATGATTTTACATTTTAACTGCTCAATTCTTTTTTATCTGTATGGGAACGGATCAAGAATTTCCCCATGGTAAATCCTGCCTGTTGTAAGAGGTGACTAAATGGATACCCATAGGTGGAAGATGATGGTTCCCATCATCGCCCGGTCCGACACGTCCGACATATCCCCATAAACTAGGTCATATCCCCATATCCCATCTCCTTCTTCCCAACCCAAACCGCCCATATCAGCTCAAGAAAAATCCAGATGATGAATTCTCCTAGAGTAAAATACTCCGGAAGTAAAATACCTCTCCATTTGGAATTCTGGGCGAGAGGTGCTCGAGGGAGTTCACCATCGAAACATCTGAATTTGAAAATAGACCTTTGTAACATCCGAGGTCTGAAAAAAAAAACATAAACGATGTTCATTACCATCTAAAGGCTGAGAAACCAGATATACTGGCTTCAACTGAGACGCAGGTCAACTCATCAACTAACACGACCTTAATGCTCTGCCCTGGATATGAGCTCCATACTCGTTTCAGATTCAGAAGAGGTATCTGTCTCTTTTCCAAAAATGATCTCTCATGCCATCGTGAGGAAGAACTGGAACCAAAAGAATTCGATGTAATGTGGCTCAAGATCGATAACCACAAACAGACAAAGTTCATCTGCTGCCTTTAACTATCACCAAACGAACCAACTCCTGGTGACCTATTCGAATTCCTTTCTCTGAAACTCGATTACATCCAACAGAATCACCCAGCAGCTGGAATCATCATCATGGGGAATTTCAATGTCCACAGCTCCACCTGGCTCAAATTCTCGAACAAAACAGATGACGCAGGACGTCTGGCTGAGCCTTGCGCTATCACCTATGGTCTTGAGCAACTGATAAATGAACCCACTCGGATCCCTGATATCAGCAATCATTATGCCAATACGCTCGACCTGTTCCTCACGAACAACCCGAAACCGTATGAAGTGAAAGTTCGTGCACCACAAGGGAACTCAGACCACACACTCATCTCCACGATATGTCCTTACATCACTCCGCCAACCGGTCCAACACCCCCACGCACTGTTTGGCATTACAATTCAGCCGACTGGGATAGCCTTCGCATGTTTTTTTCTGAGTTTACTTGGAGGAGAATGTGTTTTGAATCGAGAGATCCTACCCAATATGCTGAAGAGATTTCGGAAATCATCATGCTGGGAATGGAAACTTACATACCACATAGCACCCAATCACGAACCACTGGTGAACCATGGTTCAATATAACCTGTTCTAGAGTCGTCGCTCTGAAGCAAGCAGCATACCGACGTTGGCGCAGAAACCCATGCCCGCAAACTAGAGCTGAATATGTTGAAGCCAGGAATACATGCAATCGAACGATAGATGAGTCTAAAAAAGCATACAACACGAAAATAAGATCAAAGCTCATAGAGTGCCCAAATGGTTCCCGTTCATTTTGGACCTTTGCCAAGGCAATCGGCGAAATTTCACTTCTAGCTCATTTCCTCCCCTCACAAAGGATGATAATACATTGGCTACAACACCCCAAGAAAAAACGTTTGCAGACAATTCTACCTTGGATCCACTGGGCCAGGAACTTCTCAAAATCGCTACCATCGATAACCGTATGCCAGAAATTGTCTTCTGGCAACGCACAATCAGACACATTCTGCTTAGCCTCAACGTCAAGAAGGCTATGGGGCCTGACGGAATACCGCCAATTGTACTCAAGAAATGTACTAACACCAGTTCTCTGCAGGTTGTTCACCCTTTCGTACAAACTCGGCGTATTTCCTTCTAAATGGAAGGAAGCTAGGGTCCAACCGATTCCAAAGAAGGGCAAGAAAACTCTCCCTAACAACTATATTGCACTACTATCTGTGGTTTCTAAAGTAATGGAAAAAGCAATCAACATCGAGCTCATCCGATATCTAGAGAGCTCAAGAATCGTGAACGACCGGCAATATGGCTTTCGTCACCAGAGGTCAACAGGAGACCTGCTTGCCTGTGTGACACATAAGTGGCAGGTGTCAATCGAGAAACATAAGGAGTCTCTGGCTGCAGCCTTGGATATCTCCAAAGCATTTGACCGAGTTTGGCACCAAGGCCTCCTAGCGAAACTTTCGTCATATGGTTTGCCGCCCCAACTTTGTCTTTTACTATCGAGTTTCCTTGCAGATCACTCTACATGGTGATAGACGGGGTCTCGTCTGATACAATGACGATCAATGCTGGTGTTCCGCAAGGCTCTGTCTTGGCACCAACTTTGTTCTTGCTCCACATCAATGATTTGTTGAATGTGACCTCCAGCCCAGTTCATAGCTTTGCGGATGATAGTACACTTCATTCCGCCTTTTCCTCTAGAGCCCCTATATCATCCAACGAGGCCAGAGGTGCAAGACAAATACAGGTCGATGCTCTAAATGAGGATCTGACAGGAATTCTGAAATGGGGATCTGAAAATCTAATACAGTTCAATGCATCTACATCTCAAGCTTGTATGTTCACCAAGAAGGCAGATCACACAATGCTCGATTCAATGATGTCGGGTACCACTGTTCCTATGAGGTCGTCATTATCCATGCTGGGTGTCACCACCAACAGTGCTCTCTCATGGGACGATCATGTGAGGTCCATTGCAAAAACTGCTTCACAAAAACTTGGTTTTCTAATCCGTGCGGAGAGATACTTCACATCCCAGCAACTGCTTATGATCTACAAAGCACAAATTCGACCTGTCCTGGAGTACTGTTTGGACATGTTTGGACCTCAGCCCCCAAACATACGCTAAAGCTCTTAGATTCAATTCAGAAGAGAGGTATTCGCCTAGTCGATGAAACAACACTCACCAAATCATTGACCTCTCTAGATCATCGTAGAAAGGTAGGCCATCTCTGCCTTTTTATAGATACTTACACGGTCGGTGCTCAACGGAAATATCATCTATTATCCCTAGTAGACGAACCAGACGAGCTCAGGCTGGTCACCCCTACACTGTCAGGCTCGAGACCTATCGAACATCGAGCGGTAAAGTTGTGAAATTCCTTGCCAGTGAAGTCTTTCCTGATGCTTACAATCTCCAAACTTTCAAGAAAAATTCCAACACCTTCCTTCTCTCCCAGAGTTCCACCGCTGGCTAACACGATGTTCCTCGAACATTATAGGTTTCCCTTTTGTGTTGTCCACAGATAAAAAATAATAAAAAAATGCACACGATCGTATCTCAGTATGTGAGAGTCCCAAATTATCATCATTTTCTGAGTTTATGTTCTACGAAAAAAATATTCGAAATTACTTTGTTTCTTGTATGATTTTGCTTTATTTATAAGCAGCGACTTGAGAACTCGAAGTATCAAAATAATTTTGTGTAAAGTGACATATTTTGCACGATATTTAGCGGCGAGTGCAGAAATGAAACGAGTGAATAAAATATTTTCCAATGAGTTTGTACGCTCTTCTTCCTACGACCATGAATATTCGGAACATTATTATTTCAAGATTCCCCAACAGTCCAAATACTCCTACTAGGAATTCAAAAGTTATTCGAAGTTCCGCTCATTGTCGACAGCTACCACGCAACCCAAAATACAGCATACAGCATTCCGAGCAGAGACCTGGGTTGATAGACAGAACCAGTGTAGATTTCATTAAAATGAATGTATGCGCATATGGATTGTTGCAAACTTCGAATATTTCAACTATCATCTTTGTTAACTCACTTCACTCAACTGAGTCAACAACAACTGTGATGTCATTGAAATAAATGATGATTATTGAGCTTTTGTTATGGATAATACAGTGGATTCATAAACCACAGGAATTATGAAGGAGGATGTGATAACCAGGCGCATCTCGAAGATGGAAGGAAAGTAGTGTATTCATTCATTTTCCGAAAGATTAGGATGCAAAATCTAAATATAAGTATCATATGTGATGATATCAGCACTGCAAGCGTGCGTTTTTCAAAATATTTCCATACTAGTGAATTTTACTTTCCTGTTGCCATTGTGAAATGGTAGTGAATAACAAAAAAAAAAAACGCTGAAAACGCTGTTGTTACAGATGGTCGAAGGACAATATATTTTAATTTTTGTATCATAATGTCTACTCACCAACAGCCAAATGCACAGCAACGGCATTTTTGCCTGGAGAGAGGGCCCAAACGTGCAAACTGTGCACGTGCTTCACTCCAGACATACTCTTCATTTCATTTTTGAGGACCCAAGTATCAACAGGGCTGCCCTCAATGAGGAACCAAACGGAATCTTTAGCCACCTGTAAAAAATTCGAGAATAAGCTATCCGAAATTCTAGATGAGTGGAGCATGATTTTCAGCACGATTCGACACGATCTATGGCCCAGTACTCAAATCTGAAATCGAAAATGATTATTTCGAGATCAACAGATGAAGAATCCCACATTCTCTGTTTGTCAACTTGTCTCTGATAAATGTCATTCCAGAAAGCGAATATTCAAGTTAAAAACGCGATTATTTCCTTAAACGGCCACAAAGATGAGTAGACGTTATTATTTACTAGTTGATACAGCTAATATTTATTTTTCTCTTTTTGAAATTAACAAGGTATCACTGACTTTCATCGAGGAATTTCTCTTTTAGGTTTCTAAGAGTTTAATTCCAAATGCAGTGCATATTGAGATAATTATTACATTTTGTAGTTTTATTTACAAAGTGGAAACTGGCATATCCCATGAAGTATGGAAATATTAATAATACAGTGAGTCTCAACTTCGAAAGAATATTAATGGTCTTTGCAGATCACATGGCAAAAAGGAGATGTGGATGCTTTACAGAAACAAACTTTTTTTTATATGTTGACAACACAAAAGGGAAACCTATAATGTTCGAGGAACATCGTGTTAGCAAGCGGTGGAATTTTGGGAGAGAAGGAAGGTGTTGGAATTTTTCTTGAAAGTTTGAAGTTGTAAGCATCGGGAAAGACTTCACTAGGCAAAGAATTCCACAACTTTGCCGTTCTATTGATGAATGATGCTTGGTATAGCGATGTTCGACAGGTCTCGAGCCTGACAGTGTAGGGGTGACCACGTCGAATTATCATCGATTGAATATGTCGAAAAGAAGACCTGGCCACAGTCTCTTTACTCGAGAGGCGATGACGCCCAATTCCGTTTGAGATGATGAGCCGATTAGTATAACTTGAATTGCGAATTATTATCGTGATCAGATGTTATCAATCAATAGAGTCTATAAGCAAATTCCTACTTCGTAAAAATTATAAAAATTCAATCTTTTCGCGAATACACTTATCTTCTACAAGCCGTGTATCAACACACAAACCAACCAAATTTAAGGAATATTTTATATCGTGAATACCTTCAGAAAAGTTCGTCAACCGATTTTACTTTCCACAATTTTGATTGCGAATTGATTTCCATTTGTAGAGTTTCATGAAGTTTGGTGTGCGCAAATTTTTTTACACAGTGGTTCGAGCTAGAAAGTGACAACTTTTGGAATCAGATTGAACTAGCCATACACACATACATGTGTAGAATGGTTATTTTGTGCATTTCTGTTGAATGAACCATTTTTCTGATATTATTATTACGTACAGTTAACGAAATTCAAACGACAATAGCACTGACACTGATCACTTCTGTCATGCTAAGGCTATGAGTTTTATACGAAAATAAACAAAACTGTTTTTGTATTTGTATATTTATTTTTATGTCATATCAGTAAAAAAGGACCGCATTATTGGTTTTTGCTTATTTTCTCAATATTAAGAGCTGAATGGGAAATACGTATTGAGTGTAATGTAGCGAATTTGTGGAATGAAATAATTTTCTTTTTTTAATATTACTTTTTGTAATACATTTAAAAACATTTAATATTTTCGAAACAGTTGAAGATAGGTATGGGACATTGTACATGAATTATGTCTAGAATTTTCTGAAGAATCCAAAAAACTAATATTATACAGGGGGTTGTATTTAAAATAAGAAAGTTGGTATCGGCCACTGTCACATGACACACCCTATATAACTATTTTTTTTTGAAAATAATGCGCATCTGAAAATACAAATCGACGTGTCCAAGCGTTTTTCCCAACACGCTCTCATTTATTCGTTATCGAATTTATTCCCTTTGGCTGTTCCACACTGTATGTATAGATGCAAGGTCAATATTTCTATCATGGGCATTCATGGCCTGATAATAATAAGGTATTTTTTATCTCATTTTTATTATTATTATTATTAATTTCTCTACGTTTACCGATTTAGTGGGGACAATCTACTGAATGAATATTTACATTCTTAGGCAAATCATCCTGTAAGTATAATGAAATATATGCAAGTGGACAACTCCATCTGACACGTAATTTATTTCAACCGACCTTGATGGTGGTACAGATGACGATGAGAGAAAAGGCCAACGTGCAAATGGGGTCGGCCATTTTGGCATTCGGGTAGAACTTGATAATGACGGCGGCAACTAGCACGCCCGCGCTCTGCAGTAGGTCGCCCAAGACGTGGGCGGCAGCCGCCCTGACATTTATGTTGTCCCCCCCAGCGTGACTGTGTGGTGCCATGGAGTGGCTGTGTGCGTGGCATACTCCGTGCAAGATGCCTCCCATGCTGAAAAAAATATGTACATACGATAAAATTATATATTAATAATAACTATATAGTGAATTTTTTTATCTGTGGACAACACGAAAGGAAAACCTATAATGTTCGAGGAACATCGTGTTAGCCAGCGGTGGAAATTTGGGAGAGAAGGAAGGTGTAGGAATTTTTCTTGAAAGTTTGGAGATTGTACGCATCAGGAAAGACTTCACTAGGCAAAGAATTCCACAACTTTGCAGTTCTATTGATGAATGATGCTTGGTATAGCGATGTTCGACAGGTCTCGAGCCTGACAGTGTAGGGGTGACCAGCTTGAGCTCGTCTGGTTTGTCTAGTA
The DNA here is from genome assembly GCA_963576655.1 of Gastrophysa polygoni. NCBI lineage: Eukaryota > Metazoa > Arthropoda > Insecta > Coleoptera > Chrysomelidae > Gastrophysa > Gastrophysa polygoni. Next base: position 11,669,302 of record OY755090.1, read on the forward strand.
GGAATCGCGCGTGGTGGCATAATAGATGATATTTCCGTTGAGCACCGACCGTGAAAGTACCTATAAAAAAGGCAAAGATCGCCGACCTTTCTACGATGATCTAGAGAGGATTTGGTGAGTGTTGTGTCATCGACTAGGCGAATAGCTCAATTCTGAATTGAATCTAAGAGCTTTAGCGTATGTTTGGGGGCTGAGCTCCAAACATGTCAACAGTAGGTACTCCAGGACAGGTCGAATTTGTGCTTTGTAGATCATAAGCAGTTGCTGGGATATGAAGTACCTCTTTGCACGGAATAGAAAACCAAGTTTTTGTGAAGCAGTTTTCGCAATGGACCTCACATGATCGTCCCATGAGAGAGCATGTTGGTGGTGACACCCAGCATGGATATTGACGACCTCATGAACAGTGGTACCCGACATCATCAAATTGGGCATTGTGTGATCAGCCTTCTTGGTGAACATACAAGCTTGAGTTTTAGATAATAGTAATGAGTCTTTATTTCATTCGCGGTGCCTTCAAACAAACAAATTGTAAATGGGGCAAAATACAACATAGTTGCTCTTTCATGCTACCTCCATAAATGTCAGTTATATCAAGAATGAAGTGATGTACATAAAAACAAAAAAAAAATACAGTGGAAAAACAGCTATCAACTAATAATTTATAGGATCATCAGTCTCATGTTGATCAAGCAATTAAACATACAGGATATGTCTACAAAGAGTTAACGCGATCAATATACAGGGTTCATTCTTCAGCTTTTTATGGAGAGAAAAATATTTCAATTGTGTTGAGAACGAGAGCAGATTCGTTCCCGAAACGTCCACCAAGATGAGTAGAGGTTTTATTCTTATTAAATATATTTGTATTTCCAAATTTTTTCAAAAACAAGGTGTCACTGACCAATAGAGAATCTCTCTTTTAGGTATCTAAAGGTTTAATTTCAAGCGCAGTGACATTTTGGGACAGATCCTAAATCTGTCCTTACTACAAATATATTGCAATAATTTTTGATAACTTCTACTCTATTTTTTAGAAACGAGTAGAGAAAATCCCATAAAAAGCTGAAAAATGAATGTACCACCTCCTCGAAGAACTTACAGACAGTATTTAATATACAGGGTGTCTCACAGTGTATGACGTTCGGTAGAGGGTTCGTGGTTTGAAAAATCTGATAATTCTATTCTGGGTACGGATGCCGCCATCAACTTCCTTATATTGAACCCGGTATACTATTCCATTCTTGGATTTATGAGGAAATTTCATGATGACTTCCATCGGATTTCCCTATAGCTATTTTCAACTGATTCTCAGATATCTTGATTCTTTTAAGAAATTGAAAGATGTAGACTTATTTTCAACAACGATGAACAGAAGACTGGTGCATTCACTGATGGTGTTTTGTTTCGCCAATGGCATTTAAGTTATGGAACTGGTTGCAGATTTCTGTACACATAGTTGATGTTTTGAGGTTGTAATAATTCAGTTTGATCATTATTTGAGAAGTAACTTAAAAAAACTACTTCTCAATCAACGTTTTATAACACTGATTGTGCAATTATCAATAATTTATTTATATATTCATTTATCTACATTGTTCCAACAGGTATATACCCAATTACGGAACAGGAATGATATACTGATTTTGGTTGATACTGGTTTGCAAGTATTTGGTGAAGTATTTTTCTATTTAATATTAGTAGATATCAGTTGAAATGTAGATTGGAGTTTTCATGTATACTAGCATAATGCCGACTGATATGATGTTAAAGCGTTGATTGATATATTGTTAAAGTATGAAACATTGAGAATTTTTTTTCAGATTCTTGAATGAATAACACTACCGCCAAGTTTAAATCTCATACCCTCGGAACTCTGTAAATCATGACTTGTCTGAATAATATGTTGACAATGATGAATGGAATATGACAAAAAAACTGCGATTATTTAATGAAAACATTTATTTACTACATGACCTTCATTGAGTCATTTACATAGGAAAATCTTTGAGATTTTTATATTCATTATCAACCAGTATCTTCACCAAGAAAATATAAATACATCATATAAAATGATGGCTTTCTGTATCTAGCATCTAGTTTGAAACTCTTCCTCATTGATTCTACATAACCTCCTACATGAGAGTAGTGAAAAACTTGATTACAAATTATTATATTTCAGTCATAATTTGCTCTATGACTGAAGAAGGGAAACAAGTGGAACTTTGTTATCTTCTTTCCATCTAAATACAAATAACTATCACAACATTCAGTACATAAGAACACCTTCTCCTGTGGGAACTTATCACATTTCAAAACTATCCATTGTGCCAGCCTTGTTGTGCACAAAAAACACAAATAATTTGTCTGCCTATTCAATGTAACAAATTTGGGGTATTTTTCTCTAACTAGACAGTCATCAGATTGGATGAGTCTGACATCAGAAAATGTTAACAAATGTTCACAATTACCTTGATGTATATAGACATATGGATAACCTATACTAGGTGTGAGAGATTTCAAAAAAGTGTTTTCCATTTTTGCTGTGGTGAATTTCCCAATATTTTTAGCTTCAGCCCAAGGTATGATAGGTTCAGAATAGTCAATAGCTTCAGGAGCCCTAGTGTCATTATAAAAAACCCCATCTATGAATATGGTTTTAGAAGGGTATAACTCTTTAGCATTCTTATAGAGACTCAAATCAGCTTTTGTATTTTCGACCTCCTTGATTATAGCATAGTCTGAAACACACTCAAACTTATCTACTACTTCTGCTAATGTGTTGGTACCCAATGCCTCTATTTCAAAGGCAAATCGGATCTTTTCAGAAGAGTTTTTGGTGCCGATATTGATATTATATGGTCTGTATAACAGTATTGAATATATGAATGTACTTCCAGGTTGTATATTGGATTTTTCGTGGGTTCCCAGATTTTCCACTATAGTTGTTTTCAAGAATCTCTTGTTGCTGAAGTTAAATTCTTCATTGAGCCATTTTTTTTCCAAGATTTCTTTTATCTTAATTGTATTTAACTGCTTCGCCTCTTCAGTAACAGGATAATAAAAGTCAAGTTTGGTTTTTGTAGATAGTTTTTCGGGTACATCCAATGGTAAAGCCACTGGTTCGTTGTATATACTCAATTTCTCAACACTACAAGCTTCTTCTAGAGATTTCATATTGATGCTAGTATATGGTTTAATTGGAACGAGTTTTTGCATTATATCACTAATTTTATCTGATGATTTGCCATGAGAGAGCTGGCAAAGTTCATCGTATTTCTTGAAATATTCTTCTGTTGGAAAATTATCAGAGGCACGAAAGCCAGCTCGGGGATACAATGATTCATTCATTAAGAATTTTATTATTAGTGTTAAAATGTATGTATACGTTGGTATATCCACCAGGGTAGTAACAGAAACACTTCTTCAATACATTATTGTTGAATTCTGAAACAATGGTTATAATTTTGTCATAAACTTTTCCAAGTTGAAGAAAACCACCAGTCTGGTACTTTACACTCCTTTTTCAATGAACAAGAAATCATAAATGTTTTATTTTTGTTGATAACATTATTCACAATTTTTCAACCTATTGACAATCGCCGGTAATGTTGGCATCATTGATTTCTGCTGTAGCACAGAATAGGCGAACAGAAGGAGCTCTCCTCTGTTCTATCGCTTCAACCATATAAATTGTATATATATGTCTATATGGATTTGTGGCTTCAACACCTAATGTCAACGCAACGCCATCTGTCATTTTTAATTTGACAATAATATTTGACTTTGACAGTCTTCAAATCTTCAGTCTACCTATCGACTGATCTATAGATCTATAGAATACAATCTCAATATTAACATCTCTAAACGTACACTGTTAATCGATAATAGTATTAAGCCCGAAAACCGTAGATTTACACAAATGGACAGAAACCGTGGCTATCGAGGAAAGACTCGTAACACTTTCGGCGGTCGAGGCAGAGGGGACGCCAGAAAACCATGGCGCCCTAGTTTCAATAGCGGGGCACCTAACCAGCATTCTAATGAAACACGGCCATGGAGACAGAATTTCAATCAAGAAAACACCCAAGAGGGAAGTTTCCAGACAAACAACCAAATGCGGTCCAATAGAGGTCAATGGACATCAAATTACAACCATGCACAAGGTAACAACATGAATCAGCAGTCCTGGCAACAAAACTATAGCCATAGAGCACCAAATCAAACATGGCAACCCAGATTCAGTGCACCCCAGGCTACTGAAGGGTACTGGGTAGATAGTCACAGTTCTGTTGGGAGTAACCAAATGAAGCAAGACAATTTCATGCCAAGGCAGCAAAATTTCAATAATTCTGGCCCCAAAAATTTTGAAAACAGGCGCTATCCACAGTATGGTAAACAGAGGCCTTATGATAGGTCTATGAGAGGTCAACAACGCCATATTAGACCTAGACAAGACTATCAAAACAATGATACAGAAATAACTGTGGAACCTGTCTTGTCCCCATTAGAAAAAAAAGTAGAAACACTGATAAATGCAGTTCAAGCTCAAGAATTTGGCATTGGCCACATAATCCTTACCCAAAACAACAATGAAATACCCCCTGTATTACTAAATAATGCAGTTCATCAAGTGAAAAACTGTACTCTCACCATAGATCGTGATGAATCAAATGGATATACAAAACTGAAAATAAATGATCATACAATAGTTGAAGGAATGTACCCTTCTAAAAAAGATGCTAAAGAAGCTTTGTATGAGTTGGGGCTTGAATTTCTTAAATGCAAATGTTTCTATATAACATCAAAATCTCACTATGATGAGGTATCTATGGATGACTTATCAAAAATAAATGAAGAACAGAAGCCTGTGAGCACTTTTGAAGGTAGTAAAGCCCACCAGATGATGCTGAAAATGGGATGGGGTGGCAAAGGGCTTGGAACACTGGAACAGGGAGAGGAAAAAAGCGTTGCTGAGAAAATTGTAGAGAATATCACCAGAGAAGGTCTTGGAAATAAAAATGTATTCCAGGAGGTGGATAAAATCCTGGCAGACTATGCTCGTTCAGTCAAAACCACAACTATAGCTTTTGATTCAAGCTTCACTAAAGAAGAACGTGCACAAATCCACCAGATTGCTGCAAAGTATCACTTGAAGTCTAAAAGTGAAGGGGGTTTCAACTTGAGACGTATCACTATAAGCAAGAAAATGAGCAAATGGATTCTAGTTCGTCAGCTGTTGATGGTTGGGCTTGAAAATGAATCTTATATTCTCACTATTCCTGAGGAGTTTGAAGATTTGTACAAGGAGTTGTTCAAAGAAGAATTGGAAGCCATGGAAACAAAGAATCAAGAAGAAGAGGCTTGAGTGCCTCCAGGACTTGTGTGAAGTATTAATTAAGAACTTTCTCCCTGTGGAGAGGTAGGTTAAGATTTTTTCAGAGTTACGATCCAGAAGCCTAAAACTGGGTCACATGGGTGAATTTCCATCAATTCAAATTGTAATTTATTATGGGAAACTGTAGAGGAAATCATCTTGAGTTTAATGATTCATCATGAATTTACTCAAGCTAATTATTCCTAAAAAATGGCTTCTTGGTGAGAAGCTAATTTCAAGTGGAATATATAGAATGCATATTTTGTTCTCTGTAGAAATCAAAACTTTGTGAATGTATTTCTCAATAAGACTCATGAACACTATTGCTGACTAAATTAGGAGTGAAATGCCTGTTGTGATTCATGTGGAATGATTTTTTTATTCTTTTGTGAATGCTCCATAACATTTCATGTACATGTGAGAAAAAACTAGTAAAATGTATATTAATGTCCTAGTATTCAATAAAAATCGATAGGACACTCAGTAGCACCCAGTTCACTTATTGTTGACCTGAGGAAAGTTCAATTTCACGAAAAATTCTAGAAATATTGCCATAATCCACAAATGATCTAAAAATTTGGATGTACATAGTTGAAGTTTTGATTGGGTTCAATTCTCAATAAGAGCCTTTGGTATTGTTTTTTCTGTTGATGAACAAACAGAAGTAATGAACAAAAAATCTATATTATTTTGATTCGATGAATAAATGACTATTTCCAGTGATGTAGTACAGTAGTGAAGGAAGGTGCATTAGGAGTGACTGATGTAACACATATTATTGGTACATTTTGGTTTTCCATTCAGAATCAATAAATTATTATTACTACTTAAATTATTATTACTACTTCTGTACTTTCTGAATTTTCTCTGATGGGATTTTCTCTTTAATGATAAAATATATGCATACTCCTCGAGAAACAACAGATTCAATTTGACGGAAGATCAGATACATTTACAAGTAATGGTGAAATCGATTTTGAAGTTGGAAAATTGGTGGAATAGATAAAAATATATTCGTTGAATGTTCAATAATATTAGTGCATCTAGTCGTTCAATCAACCAACATTGTTTAACCATATTCTTGAAGATAAATCCAAAAAATGTGTCAGCTATTTGACCACAAAATTGAATTTTCTTCTTCTGATGTTTATGTCGATCAACGCTCCTAGCCAGTCGAGTTCATACAAGAGTATTGTTTATCTCTGTCAGAAACTATGAGTATGACATACATATATAGTCAAAACGTATGTCGTGATAAATGAGGAATTTTCGCATCATCAATTTTCATTGAATACTCTAGTAGTTCGTCTCTATTTGAGGGTGGCGGCCGAATGGCACGGATTTTGACGTCACTAGGTCTGTTCGATTTCTGCTAATATGAAAATTGCAAATTTTGATAATTATTTAAAGAAAGTAGGAAGTACTTAGAGAAAAACGGTTCATGCCAGAAAGCTAGTTTGGGTGAAATAAAGTTATTTTGCCAAACACGCCCATTGCTTTTCTTCACAAATTACTTCAAGAAATAATCTCTTCAAATACAGGATACACCAAACACGATGGCCTATTCGAAGTTTGTAGAGGAAGAAATGCATATATTTTTGAAATTTTGAGTTCGGTTATGGCGTGGAATCTACCTTCTGATGATATTTCCACCTGTATTACTAAGAGCAACTTCGAAAATTCAAATATACCTTCTTATTTATTATTTCGGCTCCTACAGAAGATTCTGAGCATATTTGCTTCAGAATATCTTATTACTATCTATCACTGTTTTTGACATGGATTAATTTTTGATTTTTGACGGCAAAAACAGCATCATTATAAATTGCAATATTTTTCTGGCCAGTACTGACATAAAGCTGAATTTTTTACAGAGGCTATTTGACAAATTTGTATTTTGATATTGAATCATTATTATATATTCATTGAACACCCTTCCAAATGATATATTATGTCTCTCTGCCAATCTTGAACAGTTTTGGAACAAGAAACAATTGTTCAAACATAGTCACTTCATCAATCTAAATTAGATGAAATCACCAAACCTTTTGTGTTATTTTTTTCCAAATAAAGCAGTTATCATTAAAAATCAAAATTTATCAATTTTTGAATGGCTTACCTTCAATAATGAAAATGAAGTTACCAGTTATAGAGATAGTTTTCTTACATTTACAAAAACAGAAATTGGCATGTGCTCTGGCATTCTCCTCATCCCATAAATATCTTTATATACAGAGCGTAACTTAAAGAAGGTCATTAATTTCAGGGGGTGATTTCTTGACATATTTCATGAAAAAAAGTTTATATAAACGTGTGTCCTAACTTGCTTCGATTCCTAGTAACAAGGTGTCAAAGTGTTACTATAAAATAGCTTTTTTATTGATAACTCACGTCAAGTCTTCACGTCGATTTTGATGAAACTAGCTATGTTTGTTAGCAGTACCAAGTTCAAACAAAATCGACAGGAATCGATAGGAACTTTTTTTCATAAAATATGAAGAATATTCACCTGAAATTAATGACTTCATCTTAGTTACACCCTCTATTTCTGACAACGCATTGTGACACTCTGTATATTTCAGAGAAATGATAGGATAATGGTGTTTTATACTCACATAATATTAACCAGTAGCCCCAAAGAAGCAATAATGATCATAGTGTTGCCTTCAATTTCATAATCACCATCATATAATCTGTTGACAGCTAGAGTGGAAAAAATAGCAGCCAACAGCCAAATCGTTAAAACACTAAAAAATAACACTATTACATGTTCCATTCAAAAGATATCAGTTTCATAAACTGTATTTGTACCTCAAAAGAGCACCTAACACTTCTGCTCTGTAGTATCCAAATGTCAAATTTTTTGAAGGGGGCTTTCTTCCTACCCAGATTGCCAGTAGAGAAATAAGAAATCCTATAAAATCCGAAAATAGATGAGCAGCATCTGTCATGACTGCTAAGCTTCCAGCCAAATAACCCCCTACCAATTCAGCTATCTAAAAAAAAAAAACAAGTACAACAACTATACAAAACTATTATTTATCATAACTCACCATAAACATAAAACAAAAAGCTGCAGCTGTACTTAGCTTCCGCCATGCTGTGGCATCTTCTGAAGCTGCAAGGGTGTCATGACAGTGAAAATCAATCTCTGTTGGTTCTCTATACATATCCTGGAACACATAATGGAAATTTGTGAGATGACTCAAAATAATGATGATAGGAAATCTATATATTATTTCTTTCATCTTTATCCAGTGATTTTTCATTGCAATATTTTAACCTGTACTGGGTCCATAGAATGAAGCATTACTTCTGGTTCACTAGTACAATTCATCATTTGAGTAATAAGATTGTCTGATTGTTCCCAAATGAATAGGTAAACAGAAGACGGAAAGTTTGGTCAAAATTGGATATTTCTCTCATATAGAGTGTTTGCATGAAAACCTAGGACACTTTTACCTAGGAGATTTTTTGTAATACATTTTTTCTCATCACCTCAGAAATTTATTTGTCCTGCATATTTTGATATGAAAATGAGTCATATAAAACAAAATCGAGGTATCCGAGGATTGTCCACAAATACTCTGTACAAGTGAAATATCAAAATATAAAAATCAAACCATACTATATTCATTTGATAGTATTCGAATGCATTGTTGTTACCATTATTAAAGAATTTCCCGAGGAATTTTCATATGCACCAACTACTGATATCTGATAATAATGACTGACTGCAAAAGTTCAGAAACTATATTATCTACTTGAAATTATTCAGTGTACAATAATGAATATAAAATGATGCCTATCTTTGTTATAGGGCACGTCATGAGTCTTTCAGAATGGAAAGAACAATCAGTATCATTGATTTTCCTGGAAGAGCGTCGTTTGTTGCACAAGAAATGTATTGTATTTGAATCTGTTTCAACTTAATTTCAAATGAATATATTTCTTTTGGTGTGTTTAGTCATACTCAAGTAGTAGTCATAATCAAATGAATTCACAGCCAATAAATACCCAAGTTAAAAAAACTATCCATGAGGTATTCAACAGGAAATGTTAACAGCAAGATTTCACAATGCAATGTTACTAACACTTTTGCTACAACTAGCATAGATGTCAGGAGTGAGATCACATTATAATTCATAGATACACATCTAAAGAGCAATCTGAACCAAAAATCAAAGCAGGAAATTTGAAAAATTTCTTCTCTAGTGTAGAGTATATTTACTATGAAAAATAAATCCAGACATAATAATGAGATTTTGGAATGCTGAATATCTGTATCTTTAATGTATATTCTCCCAATGTTACTATGAGTTTTTTGTTTTGAGTATGACTTTTGTATCACAAAATAACCATATATTTATTGAATATAGATAGATGTTACAGAATAATATTTGTGAGTGTGTATTACCATTTCATGGAGGACAAATATCTACTAATTCACTCCTGAACTGTAAGATATACACTGATAAATAATTTAAATTTATGTCAATCAAATAACATCAGTACCTGATAAAATACTTATTTATTTCATTGAATTTTTGTGAATTTAATCAAGTATGTTTAATCGTTACAACCAGAACATTCAAGATCTAGAGATAATATCAAGTATTTCATTTTGAAAACATACTATAATAATAAATTGATGGTAATACCAATTAGAACCATTTGAATTCACAATATTAGTACCTAGGAACAGCCATGAAGCTCTAATGGAAAGAACAAATATTCAGATAGTGAGTAAAACATTATTACTATAATTTGAGGTTGATTTTCACCTCAGTTTAGATGTTACTTATTGATATTTCTGGAATAATTCATTGATTATCCAATCCAATCTAGGTTAATTGTTAATTCATTATGGATATCAAACAGGATGCAAACAGAATAACATTGATTGGAAGGAGTGAGTAAAGATTCTACAATGTGATTATCACAAATGGAAGAATAATACAATATTATATCTACCTATATATCTACACCTTTTCCAATTTGTAGTACAAAAAGAGTCAGTTATGTTTCCAAATAGACATTTGAATTTCAAAAAGCATCATTTTGATTATAGTAGTATTCAGACTATAGTGTAGACCTCCTTCAAAATAAAAATGATAAGTTCTGATACTGAAATGATGAATTTTGAAATCAGAATGATTTTTTTTCTAGATATTATGATGTATTTTGAAATTAAATTGATAATTTTGAAAAACATGAAAATTTCAAAATATGAATAAACTAATTTGGATACCACTGACACATTTTGAAATAGAATTGATGAATCTTAAAAACCTTTGACATGTTCTGAAAATCAATTGACTAATTTGGAATACAACTTATACTTTTTGAAACGCCATAACCATAACGCTTTCCAACCTTCAATTGGAAAAGTTGTAGTGATAGGAGTTATTCTCACATTTTGGCTGAGGTTCACCAACAATGGTGAGTCTTCTAAATGTTCATTCTGGTTCTCAAGAACTGGGGATACAACGATCCCATTTTCTGAGTCAAAGTATGATCCCTTGCAATCTTGGCCCCATTTGAACTGTAACTCAGTTTGATTATTTGTCAAGGTTAATTTTTCACATCTGATACATCCAATTTCGTCATCAAACAACAAGTTTTCATCGCTGGCACCAATGCAGTGTTCACATTTGTCCATTTCTCCCACAGTATAAAGGGATATTGGAGACCAAATTGAGGACTCCCTGGTCCTTATCGTACATAACCTCGGTCAAAGCGTAGCTTCGAGCGACTCTGTTTGAGATAAGCAATTTTATGAATGATAATCATATCCTTTTCGTTCATATCTGTGTATCTGGGAAATTTCAAATTATTGTTCAACTTTACTAATTATTGTCATTCCTCTAAAATATATGACGTTTGTTTTTGTAGTTGTTGTTGAACTTGTGATGTGTGATGATTTTCATGTCAAAACTGTCAACTTTCACAGCTGACTTCCAAGGATGTTCAAGCTCAACTATATCTCGATCCTTATACTGCAAAGTATTTCGTCAGGTTACGTCACCGCGTGGCCTTCTGCGTATTTATGTTTGTGATGTCACAGAATACCTCAAGGCCTGTATCAAGTGTCTCCATGAACTACATTATTGAACTACAAGGCGTTTGTGTAGCACTCAAACTGTTCGGTGATTCTGGTGTACCATTGTCAGAGATGATGTAACTTATCTCTGCCATTGTTTTCATCGGCATTGACGTAGTGTAGGAAGTTGTAGTGTACAATACAATTTTCTTGCAGGTACATCGAAGAAACCTTTATTCACAAGGGTATATTCTGTGGCCATGTTTTGGTCATGTTGAAATTAGCTTGCAATATTGAAACTGAAACTGAAAATTGAAACATAGACTTCTACGAATTGTTGTATATTTGATAAAATCATGATAAAATAATTCATATGAGTTCAATTGAAAAATAGTTGTAAAATAATGGTGCCATATCTTCAGTAAAACTCGCGACTCCTACATCAGCTGGGGTGAATCATACATCCTATAATAACAATATGTATAACAACGAATGGAAACGAAAGCCCGAAAAACAAATGGAAGCTGTTCGCAGCTCATATATATATATATATATATATATATATGCCCATGCGTCGGTCTAAAATGAAGCGTCATCCGCATAAGAAACGATATCAACAGGACGTTTATTTGTTTCGGCTTCCCTATCGCATACAGAAAAAAATAGTTGTTATAACGATGTACAAAACACTGGTGCAGTCACTGAGGGTGTTTTGTTTCGTCGAAAACGCTAACGGCATTTTCTGCTATAATGGCCTAATATTTATTGAACTCCTCAGAAGATGGTGAGATTTTCACAGATTTCTGTATAATAGTCGATGTTTTGAGATTGTAAATATGTAGTTTGATCATTAATTGAGGAGTAACCTAAATTACTACTTCTGAATCATCATTTTTATAACACTGATTGTGCAATTCTCAATAATACTGATTTTGTTTACATTTTTGTGTCGCCATCTGGTAACTGACATTTGAGTGATTTTCCGCTATAACGAATAAAATGCTATAATGAAGTTAGCTGTAGGTTAGAGGTTTGGTTGAAGAAGTTAGATAGGCAAATAGGCAGAATAGCTCCACCAGTGTTCTGTACATCGTTGTTGTTATTCATATAGTTATTATTATGGTTGAAACAAAAGCGCATCAGTGCATTCACTATTCTTGTTTTATCATGGTTTCGGTGTGAGTACGCACACTCGCAGTGATAATTCCACTTGATTTGAACTACTGAAACTAATAAAACTCATGTCCTTATGAGTAATAGCCATAGATACTACTAGAATGTAGTTTGTTTTCCCATCTAATATTTGTAGATATCAATTATTCTACGAATGAAGGAAAACAATGAGATTATCACATGACACACGGCACACACGTCACAAAAAAGGCGACAACCGTGCCATACTATAGACAAACATCCTTGGCGGATTCTGACCTTCGCACCTTGGGACAGTGCACGGCCTCAAATTGCACGGCTCAGACGAAAAAAAAAACTTCGTGTTGTTTCCAGCATGCAATTCTGTATTGTTGATTATTCTGGATTATTTATCCTATAGTTTGGGAGACAGATGACATCAGGATCTGACGAAATGAAGTACATGGTGAACTGATATTTATGTAGGATTTAGGTGTAGGAGTATATTGGGAAGGCGATCGACCGATGTGAGCGCTGTGAGTGGTTTTGGTTTGATCACGTTTATTTTTACGTTTATGTATGATATCTATGATTCTCATTGTATTACAAAAATTACAAATACGCCATTCACTAAATTCTTTCTGATCCATAATCAACAATGAATTTTGGAATTCCTTTCAGTATGAGCACAAAATGGTAAATTAGTTGCCAATGGCGCGGAATTCAAGTTGAATTATCTCTGATTATCTTTGCATCAGCTGATTTAATGCAGTTAGTTCGAAAATGCCCACCAGATGTCATATTCGTATGGTCACCTCTCACAATATGCGTACATGCCGTGCATGGATACAGTGCACGGTTTGTAGAAATAACGGTTGTCGCATCGCACGGAAAAGTGGGCGATTCCTCATGCATGTGATATGGCTCCTACTCAGCAATAAAAAAATTGGCTCCTAGAACTGACAAGTAGACCATAGATGACTCATGAAACAATGAATGTATGTTCCATGTGAACGATTGTAACGGATTTTATTATGTTATGTACAATCTGTAGGATAAAAAGAGTTGAATGACATGATTTTTGTTATATACTTTCTATAGGTTGATCGATATTGTTATTTTCGAATTCTGGCAGTCAGTTGAAAATGGAGTAACTGTTCTAATCTGATATATTCGATTATCTGTAACAACGACCTTTTCGAGACTTGATACAGATATTAGTGGATAACTCACCTCCACCAATATATAGATGAATTATGAATTGAAAGGACTTATGTGATGCATAAAATGGATCAATTTTTGTATCGAAGACCAAGACTGTAACAAAACTCAGGTGAAATTTGACATATTTGGCACGTTTTTATATTCACCAAGTTGGTGTGATAGAATGCATTCGATCATTAATATCACGGCATATTTCATTTGGACAAATCATAGACCATCTTTGCAATCCACTATACCAATTTGGTGAAGATAAAAACACGTACCAATTCCTATTAAAAGAGTGACATTATTATCCCTTTGAGCACAGTAGTCCTTGAATAAAGTCTTATTTATTTGTCTATATTTTGAGAATTTATTCATGAGAATATGTAACTGTATTTTTTTTTTATCTGTGGACAACACGAAAGGGAAACCTATGATGTTCGATGAACATCGTGTTTGGGAAAGGAGGAAGGTGTTGGAATTTTTCTTGAATGTTTGGAGGTTGTAAGCATCAGGAAAGACTTCACCAGGCACACTTTGCACAACTTTGCCGTTCTATTGATGAATGATGCTTGGTATAGCGATGTTCGACAGGTCTCGAGCCTGACAGTGTAGGGGTGAACAGCTTGAGCTCGTCTGGTTTGTCTACTAGGAATCGCGCGTGGTGGCATAATAGATAATATTTCCGTTGAGCACCGACCGTGAAAGTACCTATGAAGAAGGCAAAGATCGCCGACCTTTCTACGATGATCTAGAGAGGTCAATGATTTGGTGAGTGTTGTGTCATCGACTAGGCGAATAGCTCTCTTCTGAATTGAATCTAAGAGCTTAAGCGTATGTTTGGGAGCTGAGCTCCAAACATGTGAACAGTACTCCAGGACAGGTCGAATTTGAGCTTTGTAGATCATAAGCAGTTGCTGGGATGTGAAGTATCTCTTCGCACGGAAAAGAATACCAAGTTTTTGTGAAGCAGTTTTCGCAATGGACCTCACATGATCGTCCCATGAGAGAGCACTGTTGGTGGTGACACCCAGCATGGATATTGACGACCTCATAGGAACAGTGGTACCCGACATCATCAAATTGGGCATTGTGTGATCAGCCTTCTTGGTGAACATACAAGCTTGAGTTTTAGTTGCATTGAACTGTACTAGATTCTCAGATCCCCATTTCAGAATTCTTGTCAGATCCTCATTTAAAGCATCAACCTGTCTTCGCCTTGCACCTCTGGCCTCATTGGATGATATAGGGGCTCTAGAGAAAAAGGCGGAATGAAGTGTACTATCATCCGCAAAGCTATGAACTGGGCTGGAGGTCACATTCAACAAATCATTGATGTGAAGCAAAAACAAAGTTGGTGCCAAGACAGAGCCTTGTGGAACACCAGCATTGATCGTCATTGTATCAGACGAGACCCCGTCTACCACCTCGCAGAGTGATCTATCTGCAAGAAAACTCGATAGTAAAAGACACAGTTGGGGCGGCAAACCATATGACGGAAGTTTCGCTAGGAGGCCTTGGTGCCAAACTCGGTCAAATGCTTTGGAGATATCCAAGGCTACAGCCAGAGACTCCCCATGTTTCTCTATTGACACCTGCCACTTATGTGTCACATAGGCAAGCAGATCTCCAGTTGACCTCTGGTGACGAAAGCCATATTGCCGGTTGTTCACGATACTTGAGCTCTCTAGATATCGGATGAGCTCGATGTTGATTGATTTTTCCATTACTTTAGAGATCACAGACAGTAGTGCAATCGGTCTATAGTTGTTAGGGAGGGTTTTCTTGCCCTTCTTTGGAATCGGTTGGACCCTAGCTTTCTTCCAGTTAGAAGGAAATACGCCGAGTTTGTACGAAAGGGTGAACAACCTGCAAAGAACTGGTGTTAGTTCTGGGGCACATTTCTTGAGGACAATAGGCGGTATTCCGTCAGGCCCCATAGCCTTCTTGACGTTGAGGCTAAGCAGAATGTGTCTGATTGTGCGTTGCCGGAAGACAATTTCTGGCATACCGTTATCGATGGTAGCGATTTTGGGAAGTTCCTGGCCTCGTGGATCCAAGGTAGAATAGTCTGCAAACATTTTGGCGAAGGTGTTGGCTTTTTCATGAGGTGTTATAGCCAATGTATTATCATCCTTTGTGAGGGGAGGAAATGAGCTAGAAGTGAAATTTCTCCCGATTGCCTTAGCAAACGTCCAAAATGAACGGGAACCATTTGGACACTCTATGAGCTCCGATCTTATTTTCGTGTTGTATGCCTCTTTAGACTCATCTATCGTTCGATTGCATGTATTCCTAGCTTCAACATATTCAGCTCTAGTTTGAGGGCTTGAGTTTCTGCGCCAACGACGGTATGCTGCTTGCTTCAGTGCGACAATCCTAGAACAGGTTCTATTGAACCATGGTTCACCAGTGGTTCGTGATTTGGTGCTATGTGGTATGTAAGTTTCCATTCCCAGCATGATGATTTCCGAGGTCTCTTCAGCACATTGCGTAGGATCTCCCGATGCAAAACACATTCTCCTCCAAGGAAACTCAGAAAAAAACATGCGAAGGCCATCCCAGTCGGCTGAATTGTAATGCCAAACAGTGCGTGGGGGTGTTGGACTAGTTCGCGGAGTGATGTAAGGACATATCGTGGAGATGAGTGTGTGGTCTGAGTTTCCTAGTGGTGCACGGACTTTCACTTCATACGGTTCCGGATTGTTAGTGAGGAACAGGTCGAGCGTATTGGCATAATGATTGCTGATATCAGGGATCCGAGTGGGTTCGTTTATC
This sequence comes from Gastrophysa polygoni, assembly GCA_963576655.1. Taxonomy (NCBI): domain Eukaryota; kingdom Metazoa; phylum Arthropoda; class Insecta; order Coleoptera; family Chrysomelidae; genus Gastrophysa; species Gastrophysa polygoni. The sequence continues at coordinate 11,685,837 of OY755090.1, forward strand.
AGTTGCTCAAGACCATAGGTGATAGCGAAAGCCTCAGCCAGACGTCCTGCGTCGTCTGTTTTGTTCGAGAATTTGAGCCAGGTGGAGTTGTGGACATTGAAATCCCCCATGATGATGATTTCAGCTGCTGGGTGATTCTGTTGGATGGAATCAAGTTTCAGAGAAAGGAATTCAAAGAGGTCACCAGGAGTTGGTTCGTTTGGTGATAGATAAAGGCAGCAGATGAACTTTGTCTGTTTGTGGTTTTCGATCTTGAGCCACATTACATCGAATTCTTTCGGTTCCAGTTCCTCCTCACGATGGCATGAGGGATCATTTCTGGAAAAGAGACATAAACCTCCTCTGCATCTGAAACGGGTATGCAGCTCATATCCAGGGCAGAGCATATAGGTCGTATTAGTTGATGAGTTGACCTGCGTCTCAGTTAAAGCCAGTATATCTGGTTTATCAGTCTGTAGATGGTAATGAACATCGTTTATATTTTTGTTCAGACCTCGGATGTTACAAAGGTCTATTTTTAAATTCAGATGTTTCGATGGTGAACCCCCTCGAGCACCTCTCGCCCGGAAATCCGAATGGAGAGGTATTTTACTTCCGGAGTGTTTTACCCTAGGAGAATTCATCATCTAGATTTTTCTTCAGCTGAAATGGGCGGTTTGGGTTGGGAAGAAGGAGATAGGGTATGGGGATATGACCGGAAGCATCGACCAAATAATGAAACATGGGAGTTACCCATTTCACAGCACCTCTGTCGATGTGGTGGTGTCCCACCGGGCGATGATGGGAACCATCATCTTCCACCTATAACTGTATATGAACAAGATTTTCATATGATACTGAAGTGACCACTATTACATTACCTCCAGTACTAATTATTTTGTTGATCTTTTTGAGTATTCCCTGATTTCCATTCGATAGCTACTCCTTTGGTAATACAGGAAGCATAGCTTTTTTATGGAATTGATACCTGAAGTTGTAGTAGGGATTCGAGAGTCGTCGAACATTCGATCAGTCCGTGAGAACAAGAATTGTATATCGAGAAATTGAAGAGGTCACGAAGTTCGACTTACGACTATACGAATATAGTTCTTGAAGGGAGTAAATGTGGTGGTAGATGCGGTCCCATCAGATACAATGGCAATCAATGCTGGTGTTCTGCAAGGATCTGTGTTAGCAGCAAATTTTTTTTCGCTCCACATCAACGATTTTTTGGATGTGACCTCATGACCATTTCATAGCTTTCCAGATGATAATTTACAGCCCCTATATCATCCAATGAGGCTAGACGGAGTCAGGTCGTTACTTTAAAAGATGATCTGGCAAGAATTCTCAAATGGGCCTCTGAAAATCTAGTAAATAAAGTTCAATGCAACAAAAACTCAAGCTTGTTTCTCCACCAAGAAGGCAGGGCACACAATGCCCACTATGATGATGAAGTCAGGTTACCACTGTTACTATGAAATCGGCAATATCTGTGCTTGGTATTAACACCAACAGCGCTGTATCATGGGTCATGAGGTCCATTACGAGAACTGCCTCCCAAAAGCTTGGCTTTCTGTTCCGTGCAAATACTTACTATGCACCTCATCAAATGCTCACAACCTATAAAGCGCAAATTTGACCTGTCGTGAGGTACTGTTCACTTTTTTGGAGTTCAGCTATCAAACATATGCTGAATCTCTTACATTATATCCAAAAGAGCTATTTGCCTAGTTGGTGCTACTACACTCACGAATTCATTGTCCTCTTTAGAACATCGTCTATTATGCCATCACAAGAGATTCCAGGTAGACAAACTAGACGAGCTCAAACTGGTCACCCCCACATGGTCAGACTCTAGACCTGCCAAACATATCGCTCTACCAAGCATCAAGCATCATTCAACAACAGAACGGCACAGTTGCGGAATTCTTTGCCAATTGAAGTTCTCTCAGAACTTCCCAGGACCAAACTTCTAAGAACAATCACAAAACCATTATGAGATTTCATATCAAAATTTGAAAAAAAAATTGTGGTAAATATGTGGAACAATCCAGCCAACCATATATATTCCTACACCTAAATCCTACATAAATATCAGTTCACCGTGCACTTGATTTTGTCAGATCCTGATATCATCTGTCTCCCATATAGTGAGGTCCAAACTATAGGATAAATAATCGAGAATAATCAACACTACAGAATTGCATGCTGGAAATGCTCACGCGAGGGACGGCATTTGCATAATTTGACAGAGAAATTTACTCCCTGACTAATCTAGGGCTGTCGGAGGTGAGTTTATATAACAGACTCATTCGATGTGCCACAATGCCGTTCATTTATACCTACAGGGTGGCCCATAAGTGTGAAAATGTCCACGTATTGTGAGAGGAACTCAGTCAGATCGGAAGCTTGTTGAGTCTGGCAACCTTGAACCTCAATATCAAAAAAACTTCTGAGGAGATCACATTAACATTAATATATTCGACTTTATTTTTTTTGGAAATTCACTGCGATCGCCACAGGGCGATTCAGAGTTGAAATGTCAAAAGTCTAGGGAAGATTCTGCTCAGCAAAATATGGAAAAAAGTTCACATAAACATTGGGTCCAAAAATGCTCCATCTCCGATATGCAGGGTCTGGTGCGAATAGCGAAGTACAGATAAGTGTGATAATATCCAAGTGATAATGAGATTTGATTAAAAATGTAAAAATGTAAAAGAAAATGTAGAAATTTTTGTATTGTATAGTATGTTTGAGAATTCCGAACCCAGTTAGATCGTAACAATATAATGAATCAGGAATGATTCCTGGACCGATACTTACAGAATAAGATCAATATATAAATAAAATATAACAATTCTTGAAAAGATATGGTTCGGGGGCCTATTCTTTTGAAAAACTGCGGCAATCAACTTGTTTTAAACACATTGTTCTTCTTAAAACCTAGATTTTGCTGAATCCAAATGAGAAGAAAAATGCACCTTGTCTCATTCATGAATACCTGCATGTATTCAAAAAAATAGAACAAATTCAATCAAAATTCAGGTTTTTTTTTTGGAACAACGCTTGCTAAATTTGATAATTAAAATTGGCTGCTGCATTGTGAACGTAAATTCATGTACACAGATTGGCCAAAAATAACTTGAGACCATCTTTTTTGGAATGAAATGAGAACACTTATTTTTATTCCATTCTTGAATTCTGCATGAAACATACTCCCAACTTCACAACTTCAACTATTGAAACCGTCACTGTGGAAAGTACCTACCTATACCAAAAATTTTACCCCTGAAATCATGTACCATCTTCCAATTTATATCGGTATATCCTTGAACTACTTTTGGATATCCATGGGATATCCATATAATTTACACGAAGGGGATAAACAAATGTAGAAGTCAGAAATAAGTGAATCAAAAAGGAAGAAGTTCAAATTCATATGTAATAAGGCATATTAGTGGAAAAGAGACGAAACATCGAATGAGGTTTTGACCAGCGTTCTTTTAGACATCCAGGGGATATCCTTAATCGTTGAAGTGAGTCTCGCCACATCGATGTGTTATTACTATGATATCAAACATACCTGTGTCGAATTCTTCTGTTTAATATCATCTGAAAAGTATATCATCAGACACCCAGAATACTTGTAAGGATATAATTTTTTCAACAAGGGAGATAGCCTGAGTGGTGAAGGCATTCAAGCCTGGTGGTCGAATGGTCGCGAGTTTAATATCCCGTGACACTAGTTTTATTTTGACGTCCATGAAAGATATCCTATAGACGTCCAGGTTGGTGGCCTGAGGACATCCACTGGACGTCATGGGATATTCTTCGGATGATATTTGGACGTCCAATGGATTTCCAAAATATCCTGATGTAATTAAATCCACTGGATGTCAATGGTGTTGTAATCAGTTGTCATCATGACAATGGTGGTGTAATGAGAACGAGCTGTGATTTTGCATTTTCCAATAGGTAGGTACTTCGGCAATAATTTGTTCATTCTAGAAACCGTAACTGCTGCAAGCAGCAAAAAATTCATCCATTCAGAACGGAATGGACCTTTTGCACTCAAGTAGATATAATAAAGTCAGAGCAATAAATATAGTCTGTCTGAAAAATATATCTTGTGAGAATAAGGAGCCCCAACAAATACTGGATGTCTATGACAAATGGTCATCCGACCGCCCTCCAGACACAACAGAATCGAAGAAAGAGATATACTATCTATTATGTGACAAATACACATGTACTCGGTATAACCTCTAGCTGCGACACGCCCTCGTGCGCTGGCCAGTGGTCATCGTTTCCGGGACTCATTAAATATATGATGACGTCGACGTCGAGTGAAGATTTCATTGTGCCCTGGAGTGCTCCTGCGGGTTCCCGTCATTTATTTTCGTTTGCGTCCGAAGGAACGTAGGAAAATGATCGTCAACCCGAAAGTCTTTCATTTATTTATTCATTTATTTACATGAATAGGCTACTCAACAGACTAGCACGAAACAAAGAAATATGATATATATAGTTGTGAAAGTTGACAATAAAGTATTTACGTAGAGTATAAAAGAAAAATAATGCAAAGAAGAAATAACTCAGTTCAGAAACGAATTTCCGGAAATATCATCGAGGATTCAAAACATTCTTGCTTTCGAACGCTTTTTGAAGCTCAGGAAAAAGTGGAAATAATATCTATGTCGGGAAGATTACCAATAACAGGATTGTAGGACCTCAGGCATTTAATGAATGGTGATTTCAAGTGTGCATTTGTTGAGCTGTGGCCTGCCACAGGTCCACAAAGTCCATTCCTAAAATAGTACTGCGTACAATTGAAGTTGAGACTACTGAGAAGGGTTGATGAATCGAGTGAGTTGTTGAATATTTTATATATCATACATGTATCAAGAACTCGTCGTCCCATATCAATATTTTGTTCATATCAGTGAGAGGTAAGAGTGTGTGTAAAGTGATCAGACGCAAATTGAGTATGGGGTACCCTAAGGGACCGATTCAGGCCCAATCCTTTTCAATTCATAATACAAGAGCAGACGAGAAATACTTATAGGTTGTGCTGACGAAACCGCGATATTTCATAACGCAAACACTTGGCAAATATTGAAGAACGCAGTAGATAGATAGATAGATCGATAGATAGATAGATCGATAGATAGATAGATAGATAGATAGATAGATAGATAGATAGATAGATAGATATATAGATTGTTTATTGTATCTGAGAAAATACATCTCATTACAAGAGGTTTGGTTACATTGTACTAAGCTATGAATAGTTGTATACTCATTGGATACAGGTTTGATTCGCTCTTCTTAAGTAATAACAACGATAATAATAATAATAACAGCTACAAAGAATGAATTACTTACCTACTCATTTAGAACAAAAGAGCGCAGTTTGAGAATATTGACAAAGCTAGACAGAGACTGACTCTCCTTCAATAAAAAAAAATTGGCTTCACAACAAACTACTGACTGTCAACCTGTAAAAAACATACTACTGCGATACTACCTTCCTTCCAGCTGTAACCGCTCCAACTCAACATCATTCGATAGCCTCACGATAACCGCCATATATACGAAAAGGTTGAATATCTGTTGAATATACAGGGTTGGGATGAAGTATGGAAGCATCCTACTGTACAATATCGCTAGTGGCTCTGAACTAATGCATGGTACAGTATACAGGGTTGGGATAAAGTATGGAACCCAGTGAATATCTTTTAAACGAAAAGAACGATATTCATGAAAATTTGCAGGTGAGTGCAATGGAATGGAATGCATCTGATGTATATTTTTTCGTTCATAATATACTTCCGGTTCAACCGGAAATGCCATCAACTTCTTTAATTCAAATGGGACACCCTATATAGTTTTTACAGATTTTGAAAGACACTTGGAGAACAAGAGAGTACTCGCTTATTCATTACTAAATATCGTTTTTTTCGTTTGAAAGATATTTACTTGGTTCCATACTTTATCCCAACCCTGTGTATTTTACCATGCATTAGTTGAGAGCCACTTGGGATATTGTATAGTAGGATGGGGATGGGGAAGCATTGAAAATACTGCAATCATCATCTTCATCATCTGTAAATATAACTATAATATAAAAAGACTTCCCGAATTGATTATGTCTAAATACTATAAATGTCCATCTATAGCACTATTTCATGAATTCGATGTCCGTTCGCTTTTTTCAACGTAATATCAATATGAAATACCATCGTGAAAAAGATGAATTTAATTCACCTCGTCATCATTACCAAACTCGATAAAAACACCACCACAAAATCCCAGCACACATGCAAAATATCTATTGGTCAACGGTCATACCACTATATATGGCTCCGAAAATTCTAAATCCCATCCCTCCCTATATCCAAAAATCAATAATTCATCATTGAATAAGTAAGAGTCGACGATATTTATTCACAGCCAGCCTAAAAATGAATGCCGTACTGATATATACAGGGCGTTGCACCGAAAACTTGTCCCCTCCTGTATGTCAGGTGTGATGGAAAATTTTAAAGAACACGTCAATTTTTATTTCTAGGGAGACAAATTCTGATACGAGTCATATCCGAAATTCCACCCACTGTCAGCAACTACCTCCCCACTTTTTTTTCATTGACATGGGGGGGAGGGGTCGAGTGATTCATCATTTGAAAGGTCTTGTTTTGTCCCTCTATTACCTCTGTATTTTTTTCGAAATAGGTTCATTCATTATTGATTTTTGTCAGTTGTGTTTTATCACCTTGTATATCCAGAAGTATTGGGCTCGGTCTTGTGCCCCTTTTTGGAATTCTAATGCGCTGAGAGCCGCCAATGTCCAACTGTTTTTCATGTCATTAATTTTAATAAATTCATGTGATCACACCATGAACAAGATTTCATTTCGGTAAAGTCAACGATGTCATTCATCTAATTTTTATTTATTTGACTACAGTACGTCTACATTACGTCCTCCGAATGACGTTACGCTAACGCATCACGTATCGTTCGAAAAATTTCGGAAATTACAAAGGGATTTATAAAGGATTTATCGGCAATGTTCGAAGGAAACGTGTCAGAATTTGATTATAGTTTCTATTGTGTCGTAATTGTCGATTGTGAGAAATTCTTCAGACAATTATGCCCGCTTGATAGACGATTAATGATTGTACGTACAGTATAAAATAAATCGATGAGAATAAATGTTTTTTTACGACCGTGAGGAAAATTTTACTTCTCTTCACGTATTTCAGTTCAGAAAGAATAATTATTCTTTCGCGTTGCCGTTATTAGGCCAGTTTGCTGATGTTTTGGTTAATAAGGACATGGATTAGAAAAAAATCATACAGTTTTTTATGAATTTAATTTCGTTCAAAATCAGTTAAATTGAACAGATATTAATAGACCATAGATTTTATGGTCTAAGTATATTATCATCAATTATATAGACTATATCATAATATATTAGGTATGAATATCTATCAGTAGAGTCCAAATCGTCAATTTGAAATAACTACAAGCAGCAAAATAATGAATAATTCACGAAATCCAAGAAATCCAATCATCACTATCATCTAAAGCACGAAACACCGCCCAATCATAGTCTTTAAGGTAAATGAAAAAATTGTATTCATGTATTCAAGATCAGAAATTTGAGGGTCAAGTAAACTTGATATTCTTCTGATTTTTATTTCAATTGATACTTCTTGCCACTAGTGCTTATGCTACAGTTTTATTGTCTCTGTCAGGAACTATGAGGTATGACAGACATATACAATGGATATGTATGTCGGGATAAAAGAGGAATTTTCTCATGAATTTCAATTGATTGATCTAGCAGTTTATCTCTGTTTGAAGGTGGTTGTCGAATGACTCGGGCGTTGACGTCACTTGACGTCATTTTCAGATGATATTGAACTCGAATAATTATCGAAAAACGTATATAGGAAATACTTAGAGAAGTAAGGTATATGCCAGGAAGCTAGTTCAGTTGAGTACTATCGAATGATAAAATATTTTGTTTGACAAACGTACCCGTTCCGGTCAACAGAATGGAAATAAAATCCTATCACTTCACTGTGAGATATTCGAACAACCAGAGCCGATGTACTGAGCACTAAGCGATACCTGGGCAACTATAAACTACGAAAATGAAGATTTGAGAAAACATATAATGTGCAACTCGAGTGGATTGTCCAGATTCACTCTCGTTGTACTATCAGTAGTGTAGCCGTGACCAAAGTTTACGAAATAAATATCAGTTGACTCCCCGTCGGGCGTTTGAGATTCATTTTCAACGATGGAAACAACATCGCCAAGAAAAGTTATCTTTCCTACAATATCAGTGACGTTGCACTGTTGCTTTGTGTGTCAGTAAATTCAACATAATTGAAAAATATGTGTATACAAATCCTCTTTCCAATACCCTGTATCTTGAATATGGATGCCGTTACGAAAATATTTGACTCAGCAAACCCAACTCATTTTGCATGCATGTTCTACGTATCCTAGCATTGGGGCCTTTTTTTGGAACACCTTGTACATTGGAAGTTTTACAGATTTTGCTTGTGAACTACTTGAATCTTCATTTCTTCATAGACCATTCATGTAATCGAAAATAACAAATTTCTAATGTATGATTGCGGATTACTAATATATCATATTATTTTGTGCCGTTTTTTGTATATTCATTCAATATATTTATTCTCAATAATGTAACATGAATACTCAAAGAGCATGAATTTCAGATCTAGGTCAGTTGTTGTATCGATTATGATGTCACAGAACTCACCCATTGACGTACATCTTCAATATTTGAGACACATAAATCACGACAAAAATAGCAAGTCAAAAAACAAAATATTACATTATCTTGCATAACAAAAAACAAACATAATTGAGGTGGAAGTATTCCTCCTGGTAGAAATGATTTCCTAACTTTTATGCAATGATTAAAAAAAAAATGATTGATTACGGTCATAGATGAAAGTCAAAATATGGACAAATATCGATATCATATCAGCTCGATTGAATCTAACATCTCAATTGAGTCTTATCTCATGCAAATCAGTTGAATCAATCAATCAATCAATTCATACGTCTGTTTACTCAAAAATGGAGAAAAATCTGTTTTCAATTAAAACTGAATCTTTTATCAGAAGATAACGCCCACCGGTTGGCATCCATGCCCTCTGGCTCTACTCTCCTGGCATGATCATCCGTATGATGTACTTGGTGCACAAATAACTATAATGAAGTGTATGACAAGAAACTATACAGATACACATTCGATTGAAACTATATACAGCGCCCCGAGCCAGCAAACAGGATGTTCACGGTGCTGGAGTATTAGCACATCAGCTTCGAAAATTCTTGATTCGAACGGCTGGTACTTAGAAATATACGTAATAATAAACAAGGATAATTGTAGGATGATAAACAAAATTATTGAGTTTATAAGATTTCCAGGGTGAGTTTGTTCTTGTTGCCGATTGCGTGGTCAGAATCCCATAATGCTCATTGATGCTCATTGATGCTCATAATATGGATCTTGGTGGATATGGTGCAATTGGCAACGCCAGGTGATGATTCGAAAGGAAGATGCATCAGTCTATGTTTTGCTGCTTAGTTGCTTATCTTTGGGATTTCAATGTGAAAACATTCCATAACCTACTCGGATTGCTCCGGAATATCTGCAGGCACTTCCCCTGATGCTATACATACCCTTTACATATATTAGAATTATAGAAAACGATGTTGCTCAATGTCTTTCATCATCAACATTTTTTCCAAATTCGAAGTGATATTCATTTTTCAGCTTTTAATGGGATTTTCTCTCCTCGTTTCTAAAAAATAGAGCAGAAGTTATTGAAAATTATTGCAATATATTTGTAGTAAGGACAGATTTAGGATCTGTCCCAAAATGTCACTGCGCTTGAAATTAAACCTTTAGATACCTTAAAGAGAAATTCTCTATTGGTCAGTGACACCTTGTTTTTGAAAAATTTTCTAAATACAAATATATTTAATACGAATACAACCTCTACTTATCTTGGTATACGTTTCGGGAACGAATCTGCTCCCGTTCTCAACACAATTGAAACATTTTTCTCTTCGTAAACTTTTTTCAATGTTTCCGATTTTGACACTGGAAAGTGACAATTTGGCAGACGGAGGAATTCTGGTTACAAGGTGTTTTCATTAATTGATATCGAATTTTCCATTTTCATATTCAAGTTTCATAAGTGGATGCCAAGTTCTATCTATATCAACTGAACAAGAAGCAATATTATTGCCTCCGTTCAGGAGAATGCAAGCAGACTCTTTGATTTTCCGTTTTTGGTTGTTGTCTTCGAAGTGATAGTTTTGGCACCATAAACTTTATGTATATATTCTCGCATCGATACTAAGTTTGGAAGAATTTTTGAGCCTTCATCTCTATCAGAAATATGTTGGAATATTATGGAACATGTTTTCATTGACCGAATTCACACAAGAAATGAATTATCCAAAATAACATTCGATTCATAGCTATGGAAGTGAAAGAATTAGAAATATTTCATACTCCATGGTGAATCGTATCGCCACTGGAAATTCGGAGATAAGAAAATTAATATAATGTATGTGTGCCAAATTCAGATCATAATTTGTGCGCATTCGAAAAAATGAGGACAATAATTACAAGTATTCTCGTATTTCTGTTCGCCTCGACCAATTCAGGTCGTCTTCAGAAAGTTCAAGAGAAATTGACCCCAACGGTAAGAAATGCTTCCGAAGAATCAACAAAATTTTGGTACCCTTCGTCAGCAAGCATTATCAGGAGTGCTCATCTGGCAACTTCTATAAATGTGTCGGAAATCAAAGGAAGTTCAGGTAAGGCCGCATACAAACCATAGATCATGAAGTTATTAGATAAATAATAGTTACTTATACATATTTTTCATATTTTCTTTTTTCAGATTTTCTGTGGGATTTTCTCTCCTCGTTTCTAAAAAATGAAGTATTATTATTATTAAGAATTATTTCAATATATTTGTAGCAAGGACAGATTTTGGGACAGATCACGAATATATTGAAATATTTTTTGATGACTTCTATTTTATTTTTTTATAACAAGGAGAGTAAATCCCACAAAAAACCTGAAAAATAAATGTACCATTTCCTCGAATAACAGTATTTACATATTTTCCTTTTATGATGAGTTCAGTCTAGATACATACGTTTAGGTTTGTCTGCTGCCGAACCTTACATAACATGTATAGATATATTACACCAGGCATGTTATTCTTCAAACTGTGATAATGAGGTCATCATTATGACACCCTAATGCATATTAATTTTCAAGTATATTCATTTCTTCGACATTGGTACTACTATATGAAATTTCTTGATATCCAACACGTCTAATTTATTTTGAACACTATGAAAATTGCAGTCTGACAGAAAATATGTTGATATTATTATCATTATTATCTTAATAAAAAACATAACGATTGGTTAATCTAATGAATACTGAGAGATTAATCATGTTTACCGGTGTTGTACCGGTTTGTATCCCAACATATTTCTTTTTGAAAACTGTTGACTAATTAAAAATATTTCTCTTCAAAGTAATTCAGATTCAAGCGAGATCAACGTTGATCGCATTAGCCAATGCGTCCATGGGCATACCTATCGATTGATCTACATTTCGAGGATGTTCTACCACAGGTTCTGCTGTTCTAGGGATCTCTAGGACGTTGCCATCCTCTATGCGTAGATCAGTATGCTCATGAACACAGTGTGCTAATGTGTGTACTGACACAAGGGTTCAAAATTCATCAAATTTTCAACAAGTGTATATATTATCAATAGTGACCGGTAAATGTGACAAATTCATGAATAGTTTTCAATCAATGATACTGACTGTAATAGATATACTATCTGTATTATAGAAGTGGTGAAAGTGATGATAAGAAACGTGAATTCTGGGCTCGTTTTGGATGGATCTGACTTTGTCGTTAAAGTTGCGCCACTCGTGGGTTCCCATATGCAACTGTGGACCTTCAATCAGTCGGCTGAGAATCCGGAAGCTATTATTTTTACCAACTTAGCTAATGGGTGAGTACGTATAGCATGAACTAGATGTGGAAGCTACTCATATACTTATATCCTGTTTTCAAATCTCTTGATATCGGCCAACCTTGATGAACACGAAACTGCAAAAACTGTCAGCCGAGTACTCGACCAAATTCGCAGGAACTGGCACAGATCGTTAAAAATCAGATGTTATCTTGTGTTTCAAGATTTCTCAGTGACGCCAACAAATATTGGTATATTCTTTAAGATCACGTGTGTTTTCGATGTTAGTTTTTTCCGAAAGTTCAGGGTTTATATATTTTCATTCTCTTTCATTTCCATTAAGAATCAGATAATAGAGGTATGAAGGTTTGTTCACTTAACTATTTTATATCATTTATCTTCTGATGGACCAGTGTTTTTGAATTCGAAAAAATCATCAACTTCAGTGCGAAGCTGAGAGAAGTTGATTGCAAATTGGCATATTCAAAGATTGTTTCGATCATCCGCCACTCTTCAGTTCTCTAGCCGATGGCGTGGGGTTCTAATATTAAACAATAGATTACAGTACTATCGGAAATCATTTATGAACTGTTAATGACAGCTGTGTCAACCTAGCGTGACAGTTTGAATTGAGGCATGGTACAGATATTATTAAAATATTGTTTCTTCTAGATTCTATTTCATCTATTTGTGCCAGTTTCTGCGAATTTGGTTGGAAACTCGGCTGACAGTTTCTCTCACGCTATGTCATGTTTATCAGAATTGGCCAATATCAGGAGATTTAAAAACCACCAGGTAGTTTATTATATCAATATACACCCACTATGTGCGAGTTCAATAACTTTATCGACTTATCTCTATACAACTCTCCAAATAACAATGCCAACTAGTCAATTATTTACAATTATTTTAACCATTATTTTACTGTTCCTTGGCTTGGAACTCGTCTTAGTGACCCAAAATATACTCAATTATCTGTAGATCATAATGCTGAAACCACGCAATCTAGATTGATTTTGATCTGGAATATGATTCATTGATTTCCAATGATTTGTTTGACAAGCATTCGAAACATATTGTCGTTGAAGAAAAGACGACTGTTGTGAAAAACTTGCTGATTACTTGCTACACTGAGTTTAGTGCTTTGCAGCATCTCTACCCTATCTTTATTTTTGATTATCCATTTATATTTATTTTGGATTAGCATGAATAAAGTGGTTTCTCATGTTCCTTTTCAGACGTGCCTTGTACTCTTGGCCTTATACGAAATCGGTATTTTGCTACGATTGGGCTGACACCGTCTACACGAGGTGGTTCGTAGAGAGTAATAGGAGGTTGATCCCTGCGGCTTACCCTCAAGATTTTCTTTACTACGGATACGGTCCTCTGGCTGTTACGCTGAGACACGGCGTTTCGTCGGATGGCACTGATGAGTGGGTTTTGGCGGAATCAAAAGAAAATTCAGTTGGTTAGGCGATTTCTTGTGACTGGAAGAATAAAAAATACATCAGATGTGGGTGATTCTCGATTATTTACGACCTGATTTTTTCAAATTCTGCTGTTCGTCAGTCAGTAGAAAGGGACCAAAGCACAAGGTGAGGACCAAAACACAAGGTGAGGACCAGAGCTTTCTGCGGAACTCTTGAAACCGCATTAGTTGTAAAAGTAAATACCAAATAGAATAGAATAGAAATGTATTCACCGTTAATAAATAGCTATTAATTACATAATATTTTGTAGATATAAATACTTTTAAGAAACTTTTCTACTGTTGCATAGGCTCGAAGATTGAATATGCATCGGTTGTTTGGAGCCCATACTATCAGAACAATACTGATCGTTTTAAAGGTCCGTAACGACGGTTCTTGGAACTGTTAAGTTACAGGTCATGTGGTACATACCCTCCAATAGGAACACCTCATGAAGAGCTTCTTGAAACCTTCAAATTTGTAAGGCTGCATGTAAGAAGACAATATTGCTCTATTCTGATCCTTTACAAGGTTGTTAACAATGCGATTGACTGTGCAGATTTGTCAGAGAAATTAAATTTCACTGTACCGAGACTATCATCCAGGAATTGTGATACATTTTACTTAGATCTTCCACGAACCAACATATATAAAAATTCACCTATTTATAAGATGTGTAGTGCATATAACTCAGTGTCCAAGAACATAGACTTGTTCAACTATGAAATAACTCATATTAGATCTTTTTTTATTTTCTTCCTGTGTATTGTGTATGACTAGTCAGCCTGGATAAAATAACATTGTTCGTTTATTCATTAATGTAATGTAATTATTCGATGTATATGTTTGTACTTTGTTTTTTTTTTCCTGCTCTGTGAATGGGGCGACCTGTTGAACAGTGTAAGAAAAAAAAATAAAATGAATAGACAAATGAATGAGTAACCATAATGAGACATTTGAATATCACACACATGAACAACGTAATCTATAGATCAAAGTACATCTTCCTTAATCTTATATTAACAATTTTGGCATTTTCCGATGTCTCAACTAACAATGACACCTCATTGAACAATCTTGAATCTTCAATGACAAGGGTTTTTTCCCAAAGCTTTTTTGTTGAAACCTTGTGTACGCCAGGGTTTGGCAATAGTGCGCCATACTCTGATTGATCGAGACCTATGATAGCTATAGAGACATGTTCCAAAAACGAATGAAAACTAGAGAAAAGGGTCTATCATGAGAAATTATTGCGATATATGCAGGAAGTATCGAGGCCATTCTTCAAACGGAATGCCTTGTATATCATCATATGTTTTCAAACCTTTCAGTGACTTCCATCCACTTCCCCAATATCATCGACTACGTCTCAATCACTAGAACGTTACGATTTTTTTCGACAATGCATATTTCCAGATGCATACTCGAAAATTCGGTGATGTCTTAATATTAGAAAGAAATATTGCTATACAACTATCTGCTGGATAGATGAGTGATATTTTTTATCTATTCCGACACTTACTATTTGTACAGGGTGGTGAAGAATGATTTTTTAATTCGGAATATTTCGAATTGATTTCTCTGCTTGAGTTTTTCTTACCAAGTGATTTAATGACAGGACGATCAAATTATATCAATACCAGTCACAATGCTTCTTTACGTAATGCTTATAAGTCTTTGAATTCAGTTTGAGTCTTCACCAATCCGAATGAACAATAATTTGAAAAGAACTGGAATAGAAATTTATCATCTTAGTCCTCTCCTGATTCTGCCACTAAACGTGAAAAATTAAGTGTTTGCGTTCAGTCAATACTCATCTCTGCTCCACTGTTTGATCGGTTTTGCTAATAAAGCTCAAAATAGATTCTATCATTATAAGTGAAAACATGGCATCAACGTCGAGTCCTTATTAATCCGAACTATCAATAATTCAGTTTGATGATGGTTTGCTATTTTTCTTGTGTGATGCTCATACAAATCTAAAATTTCAAATTGCTGCAATTACTAGTTTTAGCACACAGAGAATTGTTCCGGAGCAATACAAAGTTTTGTTGAAATTTGAATTTTTCATCCTGATTGGGTGTCACTGAACTGAATTGAGTATTTGAAATCAGTCAGTGTCCAACTCTGCTTCACAGTTATAGTTGCTAGCTTTGAAGTTATGGTCAAATATAATTTTCATAGAAATTGTAGGAAACAAAAGACGAATACTGATATTATATAATATGAATTGTTCTATATCTATATAATCATGTCATCTCAATTTTACCTTACTCAGTGATAATTTGACTTAAACCTTGATGAGTCGAAGAGAAAATCCAGAAACTTGTCGTCTATTCTCTGTACTGTAGCAGTTTTGTTCTGAGACTCTGAGATCATTCAATACAAAATCCGATTCCGCACATCTCCCAACTATTATATTCCAATATTCCAAACTCGAATTCGTAATTATCCCTGGAAGGATATGATTTGTTCTTGGGTGGTAACTGGTAACGATTTATCCAAATCTCATTCTTCAGAAGAATTCTCTATGGATCAATGTGTTCGGTTCAATTCAAAATCGTGATATTCAATTGTCCCTCGAGAGGATATCCTGACGTTGTGTCTTCGTATGGATGGATATCTGTGAGAAGAGTATAATACGTTTGCCATGGATGGATGAAATAAGAGATTGATGAAGAAAAGCTTGTAATTAAGACGTCCTTTCGACGTCCTGCGAATTATCTCGTCAGGATGAAATGCAGGACGGGTGGTAACCCTATTCACAGTTCTTTCGGTTGTGGCAGAGTTCGCGGACTCAGAATGAGTGTTATTCCGTGAAAATGAGGCATTAACTCCAATCGTAAAAGCGTCTGGCGATACGAATGCGGCAAGAACTTACACTTACGGCGGCGACAACGATACGGTGTCGACGGAAGCGGTACTTTTGACAGATTTCGGCCTCGTTAACATTCAAATAGGGTCTCACCTTCCAACATGGGAATACGGCTGTCTGTTCAGCACCACATATCTGCGTGTAATTGAGTGGCCAGTGGCGCACAAAGTATATTACTACTCACAGTACATCAAAGAAATATACTATTTTTTCTATTTCAATGGTATAGGTTTTTATTATTTGGAATTCAATTCGCTTTTAGATGGATATATATCATTATACTCACCCAAGATTTCACATCTGATTTATACAATATACCAATAGTAGAAAGGAGCCAGGAGCCAACTGAAATGGAAATAAGAAATGAAATATGTAGCTTAACCTAGACTCGAGAATATATATGGTGGAACAGACACACAAGATCATAGCAGGAAAATTGTAGAGTCGCAGCATTTCCACCTCGAATCTTGAAAGTCACACAACAGACACGACATCAACATTATAAAATATCACCAATGAGCTGTTGAAACTAATAGAACCTAGCATTGCAGATAGAATTTATTTGAGATCTTGTTTTTTTTGGTGGTTTGTACTCGAAATTGATATACTGACCAACACCACATAATCAATTGATTGAATTTGATGGTGCAACTCAACCTCATTCAGAGATTTTCACAAAGAAATTAGAGAATGTTTATACAACCACTGATATGAATCAGGATAAAAAGGATCAGATTCCCAATTGATTGAAGAAAAAATCCACTCAAAGGATACCAAACACTAAATGCTGTATTTTTTCACAAAAACTAATTTTGAGCTACCAGTTCTAAATGTAAAGTCTGCTCTGGTTGCAACCCAACAACACTACATGGTTTGTATGTACACCAAAACGAATGCATGTGAGGCACATGATCACATAAGGAACGTAGTGTTACAAGAATGTACAAAAGTGAGTCTGTATAATAGGAAATGAGATAGACTTCAACTGCAGTATCTAGAACATCGTTACTTCTTTTCTATGATATCATCGTTTGGAATTCATAATCTGTAGATATCTTCCCATAGAATTGAAGTTTGGCGTCCTTCAAGAAAAGGAATGCTCGTAGTGTCTCCATGGTGCAATGAAAACCTCACAGATCTCCAGATTGTGGCTTGAAAAGCTGACTATGGAGGGAACTGGAGCAGGAATATTAGGTCTTCATACCAAACTCTCATACTTCCAGGAGAAATTCGACATGAAATACAAGCATTCAGGCATACAGGCAGATGATTAAAAATATTCTCAGTGATCTCAACGGAGGAAGATCCAATGAATTGATCAACCCTGACAGAAAACATCTTCAAGCTTCAACAAGATATCTCACAAATTATTAACTGGCACTGTAAACCCAGAGAACATCTGCTCAAGCTATAGATGCAGGTTCTGTGGAAAAAAAACGGACATCTCTTTATATCCTACCGAGATTATGCTGATACATTATGCTATTATGCTTCGTACCAGCTGGGGAACCCTCTGAAATTCTCTAATTCTTCAGAAAACTGAATTTAGTGGAGCATTCTGGAGAGAATGCAGAGCGATAAACCTCATTGATACACAGTTTATCATTCACCACCAATACTACAAGAAAGTGTACTGTATATGAAAAAGCCACTTCAAATTCCCTATTCCTTCAGAAAACTGAATTTAGTGGAGATGCTATGAACCAGGATGCTTTGGAAATGTAGAGCAATAGACCTTATTAGATCATTAACCACCAATAACACTTATATCACGAATACCACAAATACCATCGATACCACCATTACAGCCAATGTCATCATTACCACAAAATCCACCCATCAACAATACCACTATTTACCCCACAAATACACTAACTATGATGAATACAGATATTTAATTTGACTTCTTATGATTCAGTAGGTTTTTATTAATCAAAAGATATTATCTTTATGAAGTATCCCTTAGTGGAGTGAGTTTAAACAATGTTGCAAAATGTGTACAGAGAATAGTGAAACAATCCTAGGCCCGCTTAGGAGTTCTTTTCCAGAGTTATTTGATATAATTGGATGATAGTTTTTCTCCCGAATCCATTTATAAAATTGTTGATGACAGTTGCTGTATGAGACTTGTGAGATGGATAATCGGCATCAGGAAGAAATCAATAAGGTAAGCGAACACAAAATCTCATTTCAATATTTGGCGAAGGTTCCGACATTTTCATAAGTTCTGCCGTGCAAAACCATACGAAGAGATATGAAAATAATTGTATATATGTTAAGCCTTATTTTGGATAATGGGTGATTCGAGATATATAAATTACCCATTTAGAAATGAGCCATTGGATTCATGACCGTATTACTATTTTATACCTTGTTAGGGACCCTGTATGTTGGCTCACGCCTCTGTGGTCGATATAGAGCTTTCAAAAAAGCCGCTGCACGTTTATATCCTCATAATTAAGTCTACTCGTTTTCCATTGATTAGGATCTCGACGGAAATTGAATAGTTACCCACCTATGGGTATAGTCAATTACAATTCGTTTATCAGTTTGTGCTTTTACGTCTTTACATTATCATCATGACTTGGTATTGGGTGGGTTTGGTCGATGGCTAGTATAGATATCTGTGATACTATTTAACTCAATATGTCACTTAACTGATTCCAATTTCGTTTTCTAAATAGACAGAAATGTAAAAGAATTACTTTAGAAGCGAATTATGGCGTAGGACAAATTTGGTCGACAAAATAAATGTAACAAAATATAGCTCAAATTTGAAGTGGAATCACTAACGACACTTTCAATCAATTTCGAGTTGGTTTGCATAGATTTGCATAGACAATGACACTACAATGATTCAAGAGGAAAAAAACTATATAGGGTGACGAATGAGGTAGTGTAAAATTGCTATATTGTTTTAACCTCATCATTAGCGTTATTCCGTTTAGTTCTGTCACTATCGTCCACTCCAGACCACTCCAGAAAACCTACATGTCCTGTAATGAGCATTTCGAAACGTGAATCACAAGATATACTTACAGTCGCTACCATAAAATTTCTTCATGTCATAAGACAAAATACAAAGGGACATGAGGACATAGGATTCATCCTTCATCATCAGACAATGAAACAGTTCCCCTTGTATGTCCTCTTATTTTATGTCGGTTTTGACACTTTTCAGTGTCATATTGGACAAATTTTGCGAAAAAAAAAATATTTTGATTGTGTTGAGAACGGTAGCAGATTCGTTCCCGAAACGTCCACCAAGATTAGTAGAGGTTTTATTCTCATTAAATATATTTGTTTTTCCAAATTTTTCAAAAACAAGGTGTGACAAATAGAGAATTTCTCTTCCAGGTATCTGAAGGTTTGATTTCAAGCGCAGTGAAACGAGGAGAAAATCCCACAAAAAGCTGAAGAATTAATTTACCACCTCCTCGAGAAACTTACAGACAGTGTTCAGTTTACTAGTGAGATTTTCTTTCTCATCCAGTGTACGATAAATGAAAAGAGATGGATTTGACTCGGTGTAATTGAAGCAGTTCAGATATAGAGCTAATTGTGAAATATCAGTTGTTGTCATGTTGCCGGAAATCAGGAGTTATCTAGAAGACAGGCGCCTATAAAGATCTCTTACTGCAACCGTGTTGTAAAGAGTCGTCACGATATTCTGCACATGAAAAACCATAAAGAAACACCGTTCGGTAATGAACATATCGATAAAAAAGCCATGAATTCAGTGGAAAATAACCCAACTGTACTCAGCGGTTATCGTATAATAGTCCGGTATATAATGCGGCATCATATCGATATTCAAGAATTGATTCGTTCGATAGAACATGAGAATAATTTTTCAGGAGGACCTTGCAAAAGAGCCTAAGTTCATTGTGGAGTCATGAATTTTTATTTGCTGTGACCTATGATTGAAGTGAGGATAATTGATGTGTATAAGAACAATCACTAATGACTGGCCTATGAAAATGCGGTAATCT
This sequence comes from Gastrophysa polygoni, assembly GCA_963576655.1. Lineage (NCBI taxonomy): Eukaryota > Metazoa > Arthropoda > Insecta > Coleoptera > Chrysomelidae > Gastrophysa > Gastrophysa polygoni. The sequence goes on from OY755090.1 coordinate 11,706,224, forward strand.
TTGAGTATAGAGTGGGGATATTTTCCACTGAATTTATGGCTTTCAGAGCAATACTGGTACGCATTTTAGACTTTTTCTGTCGATATGTTGAGCAAGGAGGGATATGTTGGGCAATGAACGGCGTTCCTTTGTGTTTTTTTTTTAATTCAGATTATCCTGACGACTACAATACCATCATGTTTCTCGTCGGAAAAAATCATTCGGAACAAATGGGAGAGGAGAGAGACCTCGAATAACTCGGGCCCCGAACTCCGCAACCGTGATTCAGCGCCAACTCGGCGTGCGCCTGATTGCTTCGCCTGGGGTGGCCGCTCCCCGCCCCCGCCGCGAAATAATTGCCGCGTCGACCCCGCCCCCAGCGCCCCGGCGACTCATTACACTTGTTGACAGACGAACTATCGTCGTAGGCCGTGCCTGTCAAAATATCTGTATTCAATCATGTGGGTAATAGTACGGAAGCGTAGTAGAAAGGCCATGAAATATTTATATACAAACATTTTTCAGCTTTTTGTGGGATTTTCTCTCCTCGTTTCTAAAAAATTAAGTAGAAGTTATTAAAAATCATTTCAATACTTATATTTGTTGTACGGACAGATTTTGTGATCTGCCCCAAAATGTCACTGCGCTTGAAATCAAACTATTCGTCAGTGACACCTTGTTTTTGAAAATTCTGGAAATACGAATATATTCAATAAGGATTAAACTTCTACTTATCTTGGTGGACGTTTCGGGAACGAATCTGCTGTCGTTCTCAACTTGAAACAGTTGGTTTTTGACACAGAAAAGTGACAATTCGGCAGACGGAGGAATGCTGGTTACAGTCAATGAATTCTATAACTTATTTTGCATTTGGTCGTTTTCACAATAATTAGAATATTTTTGGCATATAATAGTCTCATATCTATTTTTGTGACATTACATTTAATAGATAACTTGGAAATCTAATATTTTCATCGTGAATGATCTTCAGAAACCCATTTCGAATTCGAAAAACCACCCCATGCAATGATCCTGTACCAATCTAAGGTATTTGAATTTATTATAGCATCCTTGTTTTCTTGATCACATGATTTGCTTGATGATTCCATCTTATAAGGACTCACTATTATATTTTATTGTGGATCATATATTTGATCTGTATGTACATTGAAATGGAGATAGGAACAATAGGTATACGAACGCTGCGTTCTTAATGATACCCACTTCTTGAAGTGATCGCCCTGTACTGTTCGATTTCGACAAACTTAATATTCTCTACACCTCCATATCGAGTTATTCTATTAGAATATCATCAGTCCGTCAAATAAAAGCTATGAATAGGCAATGAGAGGTGCTCTTATCTGCGATCTGCGGCGGCTTTGGAAACAATCGATACCTGACATTGCGATGTCATGCAACGACAAAACGATTTCGGAAAGGAAATTTGGAAGAAAGACAGAGATAGATTCATGGGCCTCATTATCATTTTTAGTATGAAATATTTATATTTTGACATCATGTACGATGTGTCGAATTCTTGATTTAATGAATTATGGCTTTGCTTATGTACAGAGTGTAATTGTATGGGTATGATTTGTGTTTCAGTTTTCTCTAATGATTGAGTAATAGTTTATCGATTGATGTAAATATTGATTATGCATTTACTGATTCCTTTTTGGTCCAGAAATTCATCTATATAGAAGCAATTCACTACGATTATTACTATCTGGAATAATATTTATCTGAAATATAATAATGTTTATATAATTTTCCAAAAGATAGCAAAACCAGAATGAATTAATTAACTAAGCTAGAGGTATCATCTGGAAGCAGCCTTATTATTGATCAAATTCATTTAGAATTATCAATCCATTAATTTTTCACGGACTCCACCGACTCCAGCGCGAATTCTGACACTGGCGAACGAAAAAAAAAGGAGTCGACTCCAATAACTTTTGTTATTTTTCCAACACCTACCATTTTATATAGTGAAGAGTCTGTCAGAAAGTTGGTATCATATGAGAAAAACTTTTATCAATAAGCTATTTTGGAATTCAACCTGGTCGTTAAGTTTTGCTTTATGAAGAAGACAAATTTCCTACTCGGAAGGGTTCAGCTGACTGTTAACAATTGCATAGAATGGGCGTATTTGTTTGAATGTCAATTATTTTCACAAAGAGGAGCTATTTCGATGTTTTGTTACAACTCTTAGTTTTTGCCATTGATGATTTCTGTCAAGTTCATAGAAAGAATGTTAGCACAACAGTCGAAGTCATCAGAGAAAGGTATCGAATCAACCAAATCAAAGGTATCGAACCAACAACTAAGAAAAATTCCACCGTTTTCAAGGTTTAACGTGAAATAGTTCGATGTATGTCCAGAATAAAAACCATGATATACTTGTGAAAATCTGAAATGATCAAGAATATACACATGCGAGTGTTAACGAAACTTCGATATAGGGTTTTATTTTGTGACTATATATTATCAATCATTGAGTGAATAGTTTCATGATTTTTTTGTTCATTTTGGTAATGGGAAAATCCAATCGAATGAATTTTCATCTCAAATGTTTGATGACATCTTAACTCTTCATCAATGATTCGAAGCGGTATTTTCATTTTTCCACGGTGAAACATAATTTCATTGAGATTCAGTAAGTATGAGAGTTGGAGCATAATAGAGCTACTAGTACGAAACAGTTTTGTCGAAGTTACTTTTCTTTCATATTCCTGAAAGGCACTTCTATAGATTTGGAATAGAAAAAAAAATAGAGATTTTTTTTCAGTTCAAACAAATGAGCATATTCTCAGTGATCATTCATAAAAAAGTTAATTTTGACATAATGAAGTAAGTAATATAATTGTCAAGTTTTAACCATGTGAAGACAATTTTCTGTGGGACATTGTTCAACTTTCTCAGTGCATTGTTGAGTAATTTGAAGAAGAAGAATCGGTGGGATACCGGAAGAATTCGAAGAAACCTCGCTTGAAGCTTTCTGTGGGTATGTCAAAATCTTCCATCACCTCCTATTAACTCTGTATATTGATATTTTGGATTGGATCAGGACATCAGTTGTTCATTATTGGAATTAGAACTACACTTCACCACATTCACAAAACCACCACCTTTTCGACATAGTCTTTCATTTCGTGCATATGTAATCAGTTGGGAAAAAATATAGTTGTTGAGTCATTGGTAAGTCATTAATTTTCTGAAAAGGCCCTCTCTAGGGTGTCTTTCGCCTGGGTCAACCGTTTAAGTGATTCTTTTGTTGAATACCGTGTCCTTTTCAACATAACCTCGTTTACAATTTTTTTACTGTAGAAAATGAAAGTTCTCACGTTTATTTGAGAAGCAGTCAATTAATTTTTTGTGTACCATGAAATTTCAGATTCAGAAAATTACTGTATTATTCAGTAAGGAATAGTGACGATCCTAATTCAACCTATCATATCGAAATAAAACGGAGCGACAATAAATTCGTGAATTTATAACATTTTTACCAGCATATATATATATATATATATATATATATATATATATATATATATATATATATATATATGTATATACCTGAACGGCCCTCAATAAACTGGTTTTGAGCTGAATTTATAATCTCCGCTGTCGTAGCAGTTGCCGTTGCAGTAGTGAAAAAACTGCTCAATTTATGCACTAATGACATTTCCGCAGGCTCATGCACAATACGAATGTTTTTGTGTCACCATTGTCGGTTATCTATTGGGTTAGGGAAGGTTTTCGAACCACGAGGATGAACCTCGTGGTGTGCAGTTATAGGAATGAAATAAACAAAACAAAACCATAAATCAGCTGATCCAAATCTTTTGTCAGCTGTCACTGGTACTCAACTATGATTGGATGCCCGCAGCTGAATGCTGTGCCGTAGCCGCAATAGATGACGACTACGGCAACGGCAACTGCGTCAACTGCGAAGTGTATAAACGGATGTACATATTTTACATATTCCATCCTTGCACGGCAACGTCAACTGCGCCTATGGCAGCTTTACTTTATCATCTGTCATCTGATTTCAAGAAATATGAAAACTTAACTCGTGTATATGTTTTCTTGTACTTGATATTCTGGTGGCAAGACGTGAGTCCAAATTTCTGAGAATGAGACTTTAAATTAGACTCACTTTCCTAAACTAGAGAATTGAAAAAGTTCTGCATTTTTTCATTTAGCTGAATTTTGATTTAGGTATAATAAGTCCGACTTTGTTGTACCATTCAACAATTCAATGTATATGCGAGTATATCCAACACTCTCCGTTTGGGACGTTCATAGAAATTCATCTCTCATTGCCATACCTGATGATTTCTTGTTATCGGAGATGAAGTCTCAAGTTACCATGCAGACTATGTGAATAGTCGATGGAAGTATACATTTCCTCACATTATAAGAGTTATCCTCGGACTCGGACACATACATTACAGATAATGCTGGAAATCGCAGTTGAATCAGTTGTTTAGTTGCATACCATAACCATAGTTCATATATAAATGATCAATTCCGTTAGTGATGGGATTGTGAACCAAGGGCAGGAAGCTACTCGACTTATTCAATAAGATATGAAGCTTGATAGTATGCTCTAGTGCTTGAGGACTACTGGAGGAGCCACTCCAAGTTTTATTCTGATCTACTCCCTCAAGGTCGTTGCATGAACGCTCCTAAACAGTCTCCTTACTTCTTTTAGATTATGTTCCACAATGGTGTACGTAAGGGTAAAAGGGTAAATACTAACTTGTTATTCAATGTTAGTTCTCTTCAAACTCTAGATTGTACGACCGTTCACTGTAGGAAAAGCCTCTGACTGAATTGGGTAATGTAAGCTAGTGAGTTAGTGAATGCGTGAGATTTTATTGAACTTTCGATGACAATATTCGAAGTGAATTCGAGCAGTTTTATTGAGATGGATATCAAAACAAACTGGACGGCTTTTTCTTGGTGACTTCTACTCTATATGTGAATGTACAAACAGCGCACAATCCCATCAAAGTTCTCGCGCGTGTCGGAGCAAAGCCACTTCAGCAATTGTACGAGTTCGACCAGTAACCTGATATCAGCAAATTCATGGACTGTGGTGAATTCAACCTAGATGAGGCATTCAACAATCGGGCCGATGATCGTCAACAAAGTTGAACTAGGTAGGTACACGTATCTAATATGGTTGTTTGAATCAATCGTTGAGAAAAATACTCAAAAATTAAATATAAATTGAGGAAAATTTTGTATTTGTGTTGTTTGTGTGTTTACAGACATTGAAATATCATATTGGAATTTTTGAGTGATAGTTCACTCATTTTTTTTCACTGATGAGTTGTCCTATCATGAAACATATTTTTTCTGCATATTTCACTAATTTATAGTAGCAGCTATGCATAAAAGTCTATTTCTAATGAAGTGAACGTAGTCAGTATTGATTGAAGCACAGTCCACGTCTAGCCTGTATCAATATCTACAATAGATATTTCGCCCACTAGAATATCCAGATCCGTATCTTGCAAGGTCATAAAATCATGCATTTGGGACTCAATTATAGTAAACCGATTATTCTCGACTACTGCTTGTCAGATTTTTAACACTATGTTAATACCATATCGACCCGGCATTCTTCCATCTTCATTCCAATGCATGAGTTTTTTGTTTCGATCAGATAACAGTCGGAATGGAGGTATTATGATAATCGAACTTTAAATATTTTTGTCGTTGTGATTTGGATTATAAGTGAGCAAGTGAAGCATGGATGAAATTGGAAATCGATCTGGAGGTGTAAAAGGAGTAGATTCAAATGCCTCGTGAATGAGAAGTGTGTCAGGGGTTTCAAGGTAAACATTTCATTCGAGTATACAGCTTGTCCCTCCGAGAACTGCATCGATCAATGTATGGAAATATAAGTATGGTCGATTTAAAAATTTGGTAGTACACTACTGTTGATGGGGACGATTCGGCTGAAATATTTTCGAAATGCTGGCATAATCGGTTGCACCGGAGGTTGATCATGAAAAGAAAATTAGGAGCAGCAATAGGCCAATGTGGGGAAAATATATGATCAATAGAAACTGTATGAACTATTTTCCAAGGTAATGAATAACTTGAGGGACATGTGCAAATTGTAGTAAGGAACATTGATTACCGAAATGCATCATGAAATATGAAATGAATCATGAAATAGTTGAACACTACTTGGGTAACCCTTAGTACTGTATTTTTTGGTTTCGTGATCTAATTCTTCCATTACTTTTCGTCTCGAGGATTCCTACCAAGTCTTCCTCCTCGGATTGGGTTGTATATTTTATCAATTGAGATACGCAGATTTCCCTTCCACAATTGAGATGTTCCTATAATATGGATGTCCAAATCAGAGACATGGATGGACCCAGAGTAATGAGAGCCATACATTGTTTGATGATTTCAACTGAACATGATATTTCATAGAGCGATACATAATGTATACTGAAATGACTAACTTACCTTGTAGTACTGACTGACTGATGAACACATTCAATAGTGAACAAAATGCATATTCAACACCATGTTATGGTTATATGACTACCAAATTATGACAACGAATGAAATTTAGATTAAGGCAAAAGTTCTGTCATGGTACCGATAATTGGTGGATCCGCGAAACAAAATATGTGATTCTCCCAAACACTCCCCATAGTCTGCTTCTTTCTCTTCTATCTACACCAATATCTCGAAAAAAATATAATGAAAGGTGAAAGGATGTCATCAGTCATCGGACTTGAAATTCTGCAATTTTGTGAAGGAAAACTGTAGTTTCTTCGACAACAATAGGACAAACCCTCGTAGGTTTTCGCGAATGCCCCGAGAAAATTATTCTGGATTGTCGGAAATCACGAAGTTGGCGCTGAGACAAATTGGAATTCGATTTTATGGTAATGGCTGGTCCTTGGAGACATCTAAATTTCAAAGCGCTTACTCAGGACTCAGGACTTCTCTAGAGGACCCTCGCGTGACCCGATTCCTCTAGATTCGCAATATAATGAAATATTCATTTGAAATTGCTGCTTGAGAATCTCGCCAATAGCGGGCCTTCCAAAAGTACGTTGTGTTTCGGCATGATGGACGTATTTATACCTGATAATACAGACTCATGGTACACGCCCGTTTCTCCTTTGCTTTTATAGCTGCATTTCTGAAATCTGGAACATCGAATATGCTCACTGAAGGACACTTTTTTACATACACAAGGACAATTTTTCAACTTTGGGTTTTTCCGTAAATGATGTTCCATTCGATTTTCGAATGGAACATCCTGTATTTTATCATATTTGAAGGTACAGAATATACCTTGGTACTTACGTAACAATGTTGTGCATTATCACATAAGTATATGTATTCGGAAACGTTTTTGTCATGACCTCAGTGATACGGCCATTTTCTTTTATATATCTATTAATTTCGAGGCTGTGGTTGAATAATCAAATATCTATAAAATTAACAGGGTGATTAACCTATGAATACAAAAATTCATTCATGAAGTGTGAACTGTGTGGAATTGAAAAAAATAGTAATAGAATAGATGCTTGATCTGAATCTTTTACCGACTCAATCATCAGATTTGCACACACCAAACGTTTCATGTAACTCCATACAAATGGAAATCTTCATGTAATCAAAATTAGCATGCTAGGTATCTGGACGGCGAACTTTCTCAACATACAAGCTGGAAAATATACACTGTTAACAAGTGTTCATAACAATAATATTCCGAAAATTAATTCAGTGACGATTAGCTCGTGATTTCTAATGAGACTAAAGGTCATTTATCTCGAGGTGTCTACACAAGCTGTCAACGTGCGATGCCAGATCTATTCGTTCGAAATTTTTTTCATTCGTACAAGGTGTGCCATTTGGATAATATTCGTAATAAATAAGGTTGATTATAAGATATGGAATGTATTTATTGGATATTGAACAAAGTAATTGACTGCGTGATCAGAGTGTATAGTAGAAAATTGTTTTCTTCTGATGTAGTTGGTAACGCTAGTCAAAAAGTTACGCGAACACGTGTTTCGAAAGAGATATATGGTACGCTTTTCAGTGGCGCTTCTTTGCAGGTTCCACTTTGTAAAACAAACATCAATTCACCCGCATTGCTCTGAAATTTCGCAGGTACTTCCTTTGATGCTATGCTGATTTACTCATTTTTCTGCATTTTTGAGTGAATCACTTGGTATATCCAAAACAATGATATTATGAATTGGCCTAAATGGGCATTAGGGCAACTAAGTTCCCATCTTCATCAGACCTGAAGAGTACAGTGCAATTTTACTTTTCAAGGTCTACTGAAGATGACAACTCAGTTGTAGTGGCAGTTAGTTGATACCTACAAATTTATGTATGACAAAATAGTGGCTATCGATAATTTTACATACATCACAGTTTCCATTCATCTCAAAAAATAACTAAGACCAATTTCATGTCAATCATCGGCTTAGACAATATGAACTTTGTTTCGAATTTGACTATGAAGTTTTGGAGGTGCTATCATCATCAATCATTTCATGTGAGCGATGTCAACTTTCACAAGGTGCCTTGTTTCGAAACAAGGTCGTTGGAAGCAAAAAGAGGAACCAAATTGGAGAAACTCGAAATACTTATCCCCTCTGCCTCATCAACCCCCCAATTGAAAAGTTCAGATGGTATCCCACCATGTGTGAAATATCATCACCAGAACTAGTTAATAAACTTCAATATTTTTTGTGACTAAACAAATTTCATTTATGTCCACTTATATGTACAGGCTGTTTCATCTAAAGCGCAAATTAGAAGTTTTCTGGGTTTCAATGATGATGGCTAGATAGATGAGAGCCATAATCGATGATTTGCTGATTGATGAAAATGTTTTCCAGATGATGGCACTCCCGGTTATCCCGAAATTCAACCGTAAGTGCCACCCACCATCTTGTTCATCAATCAGCAAATCATCGATTATGGCTCTCCAGAAATTTTCAAAGTGCTATTGGAACCCAGAAAACTTGTAATGTGCGCTTTAGATGGAACAGCCTGTACATGTTAAGAATTTTTTTTGCCTCATAAAAGATTTCATATCGCATTTCAGTCGACAAAGAAGATTTCTTCGTTCACAATTTCGGAGTATGAAAGGTTATATATATATATAAAAAAATAGTTCACCACCACTTCAACAAAAAATTATCATATCATATCATAGAATTCAAGAGTCGAAGAGTTGGAATTTGTAATCGTACACAAGATATAGAATCTATATCTTCTTTTCCGCAATTGCCTATACCTATGTCTGAAATATCTTTTGGATTCATTTCATTGGTCAAAATTCTTCCTGAAAGACAGTTGACTAAATTTTCTTGATTCATTCGGGTGCGTATACTGGTCTTCAAGCTTCTAATAGTAGAAAGAATCCGTAAATAGGAATTGGAATAGTCTTCAAATCTGTGATGACAAGTAGTGCATGATTCGCAGCTGAAATCGCGAAATGAGATAAAATTAAAATTACTTCTATGTACTATCATATTATATGTATTATTTCATTTTTGTCTCTCGGCCATGTGGTATCAGGACTTTTTTCACCCAGTCATGAGAATATGCGCTAGCAAATCAACAATTCGATTTACCCTCGTATTTCCCCCTCAACCCCGCTGCCGAACGTCCTGCTGCGCGACCGTATAGGGGGCGTGGCGGTCGCAAATTGCGACACTGCGACCGCCGATCTTCGCCGCAATTCCGCTTTTTACGACCCCCCAATTTGCCCGGAAAAACGGACCTTGTAATGGCCCGAGTTTGCCCGGAAAAGCGTAATGATGATTGCTTTTCTCATGTCCGTTAATAGACCTAAGACAGACTGAAATCCTTGGACTATGGATCCATTGTTGAAGAGAAAACTGTAAGAACCTAATATTATGAAAGCTAACAATGGAAATCTTGGAACAATTTTGAGAGAGGATGTTCAGGATAGAGTCTATTGATGAAGTATGCAAAATACCAAAAGACATGATATTATATTTATATCTCTAGCAGATCGAGCTTAGAGAGAGAGAGAGGAATTGAAATGACCATAAGAAAAAGACGCAGTGATAGGAAATCACATGGGTGTTGGCATTGTGTAAACATTTTGATGTGTCATGCCATTGTATAATTTTACATTCGAATCGAGTTGATAGTGTGAGATCATTCACTCGAATCTGTTGTTTAGCAAAGTTGATTAATTCATCATGAGTGTGTCAGAAGGAAGAGACTCAGTTTTACTTGTTGTTTGAATATTGAAAGTTGGAAAATGATCCCATTTCGTTCAGCCGGCTTAGTCCATCAAGTAAGGAAGGATTTTAGAACTTTGTTCGAAATGATGTGCCTTGTTCAGCTTATGACTGTGGTAAATCAGAATATATCATTCCATAGGTAAGTGATTGACTAATTTTGAACAAATTTCAAATAGAACGAGTACACGCCTAGGCGGAGGAATCCATGAAACCAGCAAACGAGAGAGAGGTGACCAGCAGTGATCAGCTGACTGTTGGCAAAATTGAGCCTTTCTTTTTCTTATGTTCGCTTCAATGCTCCTCTACTAGAGATATAAATAATATCATGTCCTTGAATGTACCTATCAATTACCTCAGTTGAAATTCTCACGTTTATTTTTTAGTATATTCACTCAAATCGTTCAGGACTTCCGGATGAACATCGAAGAAGCAAATATTGGATATTGCGCTGAGTGCTTTATCATTTTTCTTTTCATAAATGTTGAATATGTACGTACATAGTGACGATGTGAATGCAATGATATACGATGTAACAGTTTTATGGTTCTATATAAGTTAACAAAGTCAGGTTGTGCCTATACTAGAGCTATAAAAAACTTTTTTCAGTGTAATAGGTCAAGTTGACCATTCATACCATTTCACCATCAGTACAGTCCTGGTTTTTTGTTCTTTGTCCTATTTACTCCTGTTATCAACCAGTACACAAAATAAAATGGTTTGGAAGCACCAATAGAAAACTGAACTTTCCAACTAAAAGAATGGAGAACTCTTTCTATGGACTCTCGATTCTGGAATTGCAGTGGTTATCTTTCGTGCTGGTAGCGGGTGCTACCTACCTCGCGCTCACCTACATCGCGACCTGGATTCGAATCCTGGCGTAGACGCGTATGATTGTGTATACTGGGTGTTATAAAAAAGAAGTGTCACAAAATGAAATGAGGGGTAGTATTGCTCAAAATATGCGGAGAAGCCTTGAAAAACAGATGTCCTCAAATTAACGGTTTCGGAGATACAGTGAGGGTGTTTTCGAAAGAAGAAAGAGTTTGAGAGTCCTTGCGGCGGAGATGTCGAAGCTGCATTGAAATGGAGTGGGGGCACTTTGAACATCTTATTTAACTCTATATGTTTCTATATATTGCTCGTGAATAAAGATCATTGTTTTTTTTGTACACATCAAAAAATCGTTTCAAACGCAAAATGCTCCGTATCTCCGAAACCGTTAATTTGCGGACATAAGTTTAGCAAGACTTTCATGCTTATTTTGGAACATCCAAATCACGATTTCATTTTGTAACACTTCTATTTCAACATCCATGCCTCCATAACCCCACTCAAGTTGGAGGAGAGAGAATAATAACTATAAAATAAAGTGAAATTAAAATACTGTCATTGTTTACCATATTTCCTTGGTTTACTAGATAGGAAGTAAATATATTTGTATTTACAATTTTTTTTTTTAGAACAAGGTGTTACTGACAAATATGGAATTTCTCTCTTATGTATCTGAAGGTTTAGATATTTTCGAGCAGATCACGAATCTGTCCTTACTACAAATATATTGAAATAATTGAAATTAAAATTTTTTAGAAACGAGGAGAGAAAATCCCACAAAAAACCTGGGAAAATGAATGTACCACCTTCTCGAATAACTTACAGACATAATATAGGTCCCACGCAAGTTTAACTATTCACATGTGACATCACTCTCTTTCGGCTCGTTCTGCAAAATCCATCTTCGTGATTGCCATCATAATGTGCTTGTAGAATGATATAATATTAGGTATAGGTGTAATTTTTCTACCTATGTCCTGTTTATGAATTTAACCAAAATGATCACCTTGGTGTTGGTACAACCTTAATAATCCACCACAGACAAGAATATTCATTTCTATAACCATGACCTCAGGAACGAGAACATAAAATCCACAAATATTTAAAATCAAACATCCGATATAAATAATGATGTAGAGTATCTTTCAAAAGTTTGGAAATGGTATTGCGAGTTTGACAATAGCTTCAGCTGAGAGGTCCCTTTCAACAATTCTTATGGAATATGTATTTTATTCATCCGTTTAAAAAATATTGGACCGTTCCCAGAGTTTTCAACGAAAATGCTATGTTGTGATATTTCAGAAACCACATGGATTCAAAACGTCATTTGGAGATATAAGTAATGAGTGGGTGCAGAATCGATCTCAATGAAAAAAAAAAAAAAAATGGGCTATTTCGTTTATATAAAATATGAGACCTTCTAACCTACTGATATTGATCGTTGGACGTACTTGACAGTTTACAGTAGTGTTCGGAGGAAAACCCTATCAACTATCAACCCACACTTCCTCCTGGTTCAGTTTATTATTATTTCATATGCGAAATATTCTACTACATCGAACGGAATTCTTCTGCATCCACAAAAGATAACAGATGACTTAAGTGATCGGCTTCCCCTCAGGAAGCTAGAAGGACCAAACTCGGGAGGAAAGGAGAAGGAACGAGAGGGACAGAACACAATGGCAACATTAGTCCGGCTATAATGTTGGCAAATTGTTCGGTGGGAGGTCCCGGATCGTACATCACTCGGTGTATTGTCCTGTGATCTGCTGATGGTAAGCGATACTGCGTCCCAAAAGTCATAGGCGCACCGCTCAGTTGTATTGGGTGTAATTTCAGTGCTAGAGAGTAGATCATTATCTCAAGTTGATTCTGATTTACAGAATGATTCCAAAGATTTGAATAAGGAGAGAACTTTGAGTGGCATTTGAACTTACATGAAAATTTATCGTCATTTAGTGAAATCATCTACAATGGGAAGTAGGATCCTCACCCTATATAGGATGATATAGAAAAAAATAATCATTTTCACCCCTATCAATAGAACCTTTCATTGTGTATTTCTTTTGGAGGCGCGATGGGGTATTTCTCTACCAATGGACCTAATTGTAGCACCTGAACCTGAATCCACTGTCATGATGCTAGATTCCAGAAATGGCACTCGAATAAATGAGTATTGGATAATATATTGCTGAAAATTCACTCGACCTAATAATTCCGACAATTGTTTCTCAATGGCTGTGATATACTGCCATTGGTGTGGCTTTCAGATTATACAGAATCATTATATGTACAATCAAAAACAAGTGCACTCGTAATAATGGCAGTAGGTTCATATTTCAGTTTCACACAAATGTAATGATCGAAGTATATTGCTACTGATAGAAAAAAATCAATACACACCGTGGTAATACAGAAAATGATCACCATGGGCATTTATATCCCTCAGCCGCATTCTCGTATTATAATTTTGGTCACTGGGTAATAATGAAATTCTTCACTACCTCTGTGTATGAATAACTATTTTTCACCTACGGTGAACAACAGAATTGCTTATCAATACAATAATTGTTGGTCTGAAACTTGAAGAATAGATATATATATATATACAAAAATAGCCTCAATTGAAAACAGGTTTTTAGATATTGAATGTATGCTTGGTATATCTAATGAATATACTATATCAGAACTATACTTTTTTGCACATCAGGAACTAGATAATGTATATTTTTTCAGTTTCCTTTCACATTATCCTTTGAAATGTCTGATATGCGTTTGGTATATATTTTGAATCGGATGTCAAAAAAAAACCGTATTTAAGATTAACGTTCATTCCATCTTGATTTATATGCAGTATCCGTACCTTAGTGACTAAGTATGCGAATTCCGTAAAATTTGGTCGAAGAACATTTATATTTTCGGTGGTTTCTGTAAAAAATTTTCTATGAGTTTTTTGCGATATCTTCGACGCGATGCCTCAGAAAATTGGGAATGGGCCCAATTTGTGGGGCAGCCGCTGTCTGAGTTCGTTTTATCGAAATGTACGTCATGCGTCATATATGCGGAGTACAATTATTGTGCCAAAAATCAAATTCAGAAAGTTAGGGATCTTGAAGAATTATAGACAGGCTAATCAATTCTGCACCCTGTATATTTGGTATATCGATGTAATTGATTGAAATCGTGATGTGACTGTTCGGTTTTCGTCCCACGAGTAGATCAGACCTAATAGCCCGCCGTAATCCACTTAGCAGTGAGAAACGTGCTCCCACTCCCCCTATAAATCTTCAATTATGCTGTTTATACCCCTGACTTGCGGGGGATTATCGGTTTATTAAATAATAGCCGTTTTCATTTCGGGCCGGAGTGTGCATTTAGAGAAAGAAACGCCACATTAGCGGTACAGGGTATACAAGAGCGGCACGAGGTCCTGAATAATAAAGGGCCCCTAAGGGCCGACGCCAGAGGCGTGCATCCATTCGGCTGCAGCTATTCTGACTAATTTGGTGTTTCGGTATACACTGTGTGCCAGCTAGAATGTTCCCCCCTGAAAAAATTCAACCGATCGAGCGAATGACTTGAAGTTTGCTCATCCAGTATATTTGATGAAGCTTGAACTCGTGAACTCGAAGCATGCCACTGAATGAATTATAAGTATACAAGATCACACAGACGAGCACCTGAATTTTCTTATTTGAATAGGGACAACTTGTGCATCATTTTATATTCAAGTAGAGCTCAATATCACGAATTCAACAATACGGTTTGATGGGATCTTTTCCAAATACTGAAGAACTGTTCGAATAATGGAAGCAGAAGAAATATCGACCTGTAGATACCTCCCTCTTTCTTTTCCTTTTCTTTTTTCTCACACGCTTGCCAAAGTACTTATAGTATATTTACACTTCTACAAATACTCTTGAGGTTCGTGAATTTTTCTTCCTATACGTACGTCTGAGAAAAGATTCGAGAAGGTTGTAGTTGGCAAGGCACAGAACTGTCAAACTTCTCAAGTAGAATCTAAAAATCGACGTTTTCGAAATCGCTCTTTATCGATACTATTTAAATTCAACGATAAAAATGTAAGTATATTTTCTTCTTCTTGAGTTCGATATTTTTCGACACTTTCCAGTAATCGTTTGACAGCTAAGTAATGATTGATTTTCATTTTGAATTAACCATCAAATGTGAAATTTAGACTACTTCGGTTTCAACAGAGCAGCAAACTCTGTTGCCACAAATCAACAGAGTTTAGTAATCAATGCTCTGTGGTATGGCGATTTTATTTTCGAGAGTCAATTTCACTAATGATTTTCAAATTATTTCAGATGTGTAGGTGATAACTAATGGTTTCTGCATATTCTTCTCCTGAAATGGACACAGAATGAACCATGAGATATAACTTTGATGCATTTTTTCCATAAGGCGATAATATTCTGTTCACTATAAGATTAAATCTAGTCTAGTTGAGAATGGGCGATAGCTTGCGTATGAGGCGTGAACATTTTCTTCTATGAGATTACGTGGTTAGCAATGTTGATATCATTTTGTTTTCACCATCTTGTATTATCTCAGATCAATCTTAATTTTTCGACTATACTTTACTCAAATTCAACCCAGCCTAGTATCTCGATATTTTGAAACATGTCAGAAATATTGAGAAATGTGCAAGATGAAGTACTATAGATAAAAAATTTAACTCCTGATGGCATTCAATACACGGGAAAATAACGCCACCATGCATTTCTTTCATAAATATTGCCTGAATTGTAAGAAAAATAAATGGCTGATATAGTTGTATAGATTTTGATACTGTGAAATTTGAAATCTGAGCTTCCTCTATACAGGGTGTTTCATTATTATTGTGAAAAATCCAAGGGTAGATTCCTTGCTGAAAAATTTGATAATAGGTTTTCGAGATACAAAGGTATACAAATTTTCGAAAAATATATTTTTTATATTATCGTTATCGTTCCTGTTACTCCTTGATCACCTGAGCAAACCTCATGAGGGCATGTGCGAGTAAATGAGAATATTACTTCTTCACTTAACAAGAATGTGTCGCTAGTACTCAAGATTGAGCATTGAAAACTCGCTTGGAAATGAAACTTCAATTCAATTTCAAATAAACCTACTAAATTTCACAGAAATCGAGAGAAAATTCATTACAAAAATTGTTATATACGCCCGTTATTTTTTGGAGAAGTTCGATACCCAGCCTCTTGAAAACTCCGGGCCTTTGAAAAAAGAAATTATTTGGAATTATTTTCCATTTTTTCGGCAATCAATAGTAACTTTCCATTTTTTACGATATCAATGTACAATTGAACTTGAAAAATGTTCTGGATTTGGAATGTGACAACATCAATCATTGGCAACACTGCTGGAAGTCAATCCCCACAAACAAATAGACACAGACAAACACCCTTGTGGACCGAAATCCGTCAAGGCTCGAAAAGTCACGGCGCGGAGAATCAAGTGGGCGTAGACGGGATTCGTCACCCCTGACGGGAGAGCGTGAGACGGGACGGACCAGGTGGCGGCGGCAGCGGCAGCGGCGAAACTGCGGCAGCTGCCCCTCGAATAATCGTACCTTGGCGACGCTAAACGGCAATCGAATCGGCACAACAACAGTGATTACGTGCTCGGATGGGCTTCCATTGTCCTTGTTCGTGCTTCACTTTGGCGGGCACAAAGTTTGCTGTGCCACGCAACCTCACGGGAACTGCTCATGCATCGTCCGGTGAGCGGCTTTCGACACAAGACTTGGATTGATCATCATTTCCTGGACGATTCTGGGGTATCTCTGGTGAAAGCTTTGTTAACGAACCATACATCAGTTAATTAAGAACCAAAATTATATGAGAAATTGAGCACCTCTTTTGGGCGTAATAATTGATACTGACTCTAATCGAGGACGTAGTGTATTCATTCTAGTGAATCTTTCTGGGATTTTCTCACCTCGTTTCTAAAAAATGAACAGCAGGTTGTAATAATTATTCCAGTATATTTGTAGTACAAGGACAGACTTGTGATCTGCTTCGAAATGTCACTGCGCTTGAAATTTAATCTTCAGATACCTGAAATAGTTTGTCAGTGACATCTTGTTTTTAAAAAAATTTGGATAAACTAGTATATTTTCAATAAAAACAAAACTTCTAGGCACTGGGTAGCGAATCTGCTCTCGTTTCATATTTTTTCTTCGTAAATTTTTCCAATGTTTGGTTGAATTTCATTGAATTTTACGAAGAAGGAATAAATGAATTGTGCTTAAAACGGGAAGGGATTCGCTCCCAAAACGTCCATTAAGATGAGTAGAACATTTGTTTTTATCAGAAATATATAGTTGTATTTCCAAATTTCTTGGAAAACAAGGTGTCACTGACCAATAGAGCATTTCTCTTTTAGGTATCTAAACGTTCAATTTCAAGCGCAGTGAGATTTTGTCTGTCCTCACTACAAATATATCGAAATAATTATTTTAATTTCTAGGAGAGGAAATCCCAGAAAAATCTGGGAAAATCAACGTATTAATGGATCTTTCATAAAAATCAACATCGGGTATCATCAAGTAAACTTAAAACAAATATAGTCTCTTTGACATGACTATCTCTTCACTGAATTCTGATCAACTAGGTATACTTTTTCAAATAGTTATCGCTAATTTTTCTCCGTTACTGCTTCACAAAACTGTATAATTATATATAATTCGTATAATTCATTGAGAGGATTGTGAAATAAAATAATTTTTCACTATACATAGAATATATTACATATATTTACAACTATCAATATTACAACCATGTGAACCTTTTTTCTCATCTATTTATACCCTTCCCATTCTCATACAGTGATTCTCAAGAGTCCCCTCTCCCCTCTCCATCTTTGGAACGATTATGCATAAACAAGTGAAATTAATATTGAAGGTTGTAAACCCCTACTAGTGATGATAGATGACCAAATCGTCAAATATAACGTTACAAGGCAAATAAATTTAAATGGCACTCTACGGCAAGCCACATCTCTTTCAAAAGGTATATAAAAAAACCTATTCGATGATACTAATTTTGTTTGTGTTTATGGCAGTTTTGACAACTTGCTTTTGTAAAAAGCAAAGCTCTGATGAATCAATTCAGTTAATACTAAAATTCAAAATTCAAACTTCGCATCTGGATAGTTGTCAAATAAGCCTATTCAGTAATATTCAGTTTCCAAATTTCACTTGTTTATGTATAATCGTTCCAAAGATAAGAGGGGGGAGGGGACTTTTGAGAAGCACTGTATATAGTGCCATCGTAGCAAACAATGATGAACTATTATCTCAAATTTGAATGGCAAGTTATATACATCACCTGAATCATTCGATGACTTTGGTTGAATGGAATTAATCATTTACTGATCATTCAACAACATTCCATTCGAACACAAACTCGAATCTCATCTGATCTGCGACCTCCATATTGCACATGTCAGTGTTAAAATTTTTGTCAGATCACGACAATGTCACTCAAAATGCTCTTCATGTGACATGCAATTATATTGATATATACTGAAATTCAATTCATGATAAATCAAGAATCTAGGATTCACCATTCAGGAATATCACAACTAGTTAGAGTCATTCTGCTAATAAAGTGGAGAGATGGAATGTGTACAGTATCATAGGCAATACATGTATAGGTGTGTTCAAACCATTCTTCAAGATTAACAATATCAGATAACCTTTTATTGTTGTACCAGCATTTGATCATGACTTTACATGCTGCTTTTGAGTCACAGTTCTTGTGATATTATGGAAGATATAAACAGTGTGGTGAAACGTTGAAGTTCTGCAATTACTGCGAATGAAAAAGCGACAGTGCCACTACACAGGGTGTTTCAAAATTTGAGGTCTCCTATAAACATCTGTTCTCGAATGCACCACCTCCATGCTACATCCATCCATCGAAATTAGCGTGAAGATCGATTATTATTATTTTGGAGGGTGAGTATACAGTTACAAATCTCTTGAAATCCTGCACACTCATGTTCGTCTGATTTCCTGAATTTATACTCCACTTGATGAAATGATATTATTATAATCTGAGACATACCTCTTTTCATTGTTTAAACTTTTCTAACGACAATAACTTTTTTAGACGAATGAGTTCCGACTCAAAAAATATCTGAATAATTCAATTGGTTTTGAGACTGAATTCACGACAAGGCCAAGGAGAATTTTCAAAAAGGAGTCTGTTACACCATTTCAATATTCTGCTTCAAATACGATGATGTGATCTTGATTTCTGCCAGAGGATTGTGAGTTTCAATCATACCTGAAGTTTCATATTTCCACCAAAAACAGAGCCATCCCAGTCATACATTAAGTGATATTACATATCAGTTAGCTGATTCAATTTACTTAGTTTAGTTTCAGAGTAAATCTGTTGTGAAGTGAAGGGTATGATGGAAATATCATACTAAAATAAGTAATAGTGACAAGAAGTCATTTTGTTTTGTTACTCTCACTACTATAGCTATAGAACACACCATAATGTAGGCATGCTGTGTTCGACCCAATAAATCTTTTTTCTCTACCTGAGGCAAATAATACAACTTACACACATAGTAAAAAACTAATAGTCTGCGGGCTCTATCTGGTTCTTATTCAGAATGTTATTCCAAAACTGTGAGCAAATGAAATTTGATGATTCATTTTCAAAACGTCTTGCGGCCTTTGTAATAGGCAATCCTGCTCGGCTTAGAGGAACATTTTATAAAACATTTTTTACTTATATATATATATATATAATATATAATATATTATATAATATATAATATATAATATATAATATATAATATATAATATATATATATATATATATATATATATATATATTATACTTTTTATTATTTGTTCGAATACGTTTATCAAAATTTTGACGGTTCACTTCAAATTGGCAATTCCGCGCTTTTCATTGTAGATACTATGATGCGGTAGTTGAAACTATATTCTTTTTTTTTTGCAATATACGATGGTTGTAGCTGAGAAGGGAGAATTTTGAAAAACCTTTGATATTGTTTTCGCACTTTTCGGTTTTTCCCTCATTACAAAACTGCTTCCAGATATCTTAACTCAAATGCCACCAAAATACGTGAACCACATTCCAACGCTTCCTTTTCTCAACAGCTTGACTATCGGATATGTCATTTGTCACCAACCACAGAACAATTTTTTTTGAAGATGGGTGCTATTTGCTGATATCAATCTGGTTATAGTTCTCCAAGAAGTGTCATTTTGTTGTAGGAGAGTTTCACTCCTCCTGTAGTGGAGATAAATGTCAGATCTTTCGTGTGTCTGTCACCAACACAACCTCAATCGCTCTGTGGTACCGTGTATCTATGGATTACAACGGAAGTCGCAACGAATTGCCAGACTAGTGGGGCGGCGCTTGATGAGGATGGAACCCGTGCAGGTCTAAGCCGGCCCTGAGAGCCGCGTGACTGGCCAACACACGCCCAGCGAGGTCCCCCAGCGCCCTTTCGAGCTGCTGGTGCTGCGACCGCACCGCGAACCGGTTCACATGCACCGGGATCGGCACCACCAGCTTCCCCTTCTGCGGCGTCCCCTTGCCGTGGGCGTGCGGACCGCCGCCCAGGCCCGCCTTGACCCGCTTCCACTTGGCCCGCCTGTTCTGGAACCAGATCTTCACCTGCACCTCGCTGAGGCGCAGCGCGGCGGCGATCTGGCTGCGTTCGGTGAGCGAGAGGTACTTCTTGGCGTGGAACTCGCGCTCGAGCTCGAGCAGCTGCTCGGAGGTGAACGCGGTGCGTCGGCGTCGCGCCTTCGAGGAGGCACATGTGTCGCCGGACGATGGGGCGTCGTCGTCGTCTTCGAGGTCGGATGACGTACCTGCAACCGAATTCGCTTGTCAAACTCCTTCAGTAACACGTACTGAAAGAAGTACGCTGGAAAACATGTAGAAATTAAGCTTCATAAGAGTTAGTTATGTATAGAGGAAATCATCAATATCATGCTGTGTTTGCGTTAAAAACGTGTTTTCTGTCCCAAACACAATGGAGGATGAGCTGGAAAAGCAAGGGACTCATGAGTTCCATCGAAGCCGTATACCAAAAATAATACAAGATATATCTGGAGTGGCTGACACGAAAAAGTGCTATGCCAAAAGATGCCTGACCAGCCCCTTCTGAAGAGGTATCGCTTGACCCCCCTTCCCATTTGAAAAAAATGTTGGGATGACACCCCTACTTAGGGGGTTGAAGGTTCTACTATGCTTGTTACGTCAAAATGTGTCCCCCTGACAAACAAATTTGACCTGTTTTCGGATTTTATCGAAAAGTTCTTTCCCAGCCTGTAATGCCTTGCGGTACGTTTTCTATGGGCCACCATGTATATTAGCATTGAATGTTTACCTGTGAAAGATGGAGGGAGTTGAAGAATCTATCATGTCCCAAAGGAATTATGACCGTCTTCATTGATTGCATAACTTTGACGATATATATAAGCATATAATATCGGTCAGAAATGAACGTCATTTAAGATTTGTATGACTGTAAACAGTTGGCGCATTCCCTCAAGAAAAGAAATCCTCGTAGATGTATCATTTCCGCAAAAATCGTGTGAACATACCCTGCAATTTCATCGTAAAATGAACCGCATGTATTGATCCCCACAGAAACGTGCATACTGGAGTTAGTAATATAAATTCGGTATAACTTCAATAAATCGTATTTTACAGAGATTTCGAAATTACCATCGAGATCAGCAGAGGTGACGCATAATCTTTCGAATACCTCTTCGATTTTGAGAAGCCGTATATTACTGAGGTAGTAAAATTCAACAATATCAAGTATGCAGAAGTCTACAACTTTTTCTAGTGGCAGTAATATCGGAGATACATCCATAATGTAATATTCCTTGCTTGATGTTTCATATAGAAATATTCGATTGCTTATGGCATCATATAACCGATAATAATCACTGTAATTTTACCCATGAAATTTTTTCAGTGTGTGGTTGAGGAAGGGTGCATAGAGGGAAGCTCTCATTCTCTCCACAAAATATAGATCTCAATAAGATGAGGCTGATATTGGGACAATGTTCTCATGGAAAAGCAATATGTAGAAAAGATACGAAAGTTTGTTGAAGACTGGATTCTGGAAAACTTTAATGAATAAAGGAAAAAAATCCAGGGAACAAACATTGGATAGAATATATTGAAGGGTCATATATATCACAGGAAAAAACACTTGTTGCCTCTCCACAGGGCACAAATAGAAGTCAAAGCAGGGCATATTACTGGTTATACGCCTGTAAAAGAGAGCACCTCAACGAAACTGGATAATGGTAATAACGGTTTCTCAGTTGAGAAGGGCTCAGAGCCATAAACGTGTCTAGAGGTCGAGATGAGTATGTAGGATGCCCCTGGGGGCGCATGTACCAGGGAAACAAAACATCAAGTAGCTGACAACGTGTAAAGTTCCAGGTGGAGGTTGGCAACACCAAAGAATGAGATCAAGAACCAAATAAGTTGATTGAACAACAGTCAAACACGTGTAAGTTAAGCGTAGAAACACCTCAGAGGTCACGGAAAGTGATAAATGATAGCTGACAATACGCATCTGTTGGAAGACAATATCAACAACATCAATATCAATACTTCGAAGGAGTATGAGAAATACATATAAGTGATAAAAATCGAAATGAGACGAGGAAGTGAGCATGTGGAGGTGGGAAAATGAAGTGGAATGAATAAATTCAAATTTCAAACCAACAACAGTTTTTGTCAACAGTTAACAGTATATCAAAATTTGAATTTACATAATGAATTTTAGTAATTTCAGCTAAACATATAAACATACAAACCACTCAATCTTATGAATCTTGGTTAATATGAAAGGTATGTTGAGGAAGTTGAAAATTCAGAATATCATTTGCTGATTTATTTTCAGTTGCAAATCAAGTTATTAATTTTGTCCCATTGATTCACTTGGAGCACTCTTCGCTTTGCTGGTCATACTCCAAGAATCTCGTGTGCTGTGAAACTTTCATATAGTGAATGGGTGGTTGAAACACGATGGACAGATTATTTGCTGGTAGTTTTTTCTGTTGCCTCTTGTTTTGATCACTTCACAGTTGTTCAATTATTCTTGACTTGATGTTAATACTGAATAACGATTAACACAAGCATACTGACAAAATTAGAGATATTGGCGAGCAATTTTGTAGAATACAAAGGCCGTCCTTCAAATCCCAGAAATGTTCGAGAGCCAATACACAGAAAACTACCCTTTGTTTACTATTATCAAATGAGAGTTGGCTTGAGAAACACACATGAACTGAAGCTGGAGAAATGAGAACTCATCAACATATGATCTCCACTGGGTATTGAATAATGAATGAATGAGATATGATGGGAAGAATTGGGACTTAGAACTATAACAACAACCGAAAATGTGAATGAACTCTGTTGAAGTCTATTGAAATTCCGACTGACCTCTGTAAATTTTTCCAAAAGACTGTGTAACGGCTTTCTGATGTATACACAAGCCACAAGCATATATGCAGGATGTTTCGGTCCACTACCTAAAGAAAACAAAGATCTCTGACGGTTATACGCTACATAAACTTAATATACCATCGCAAATCGTGTAGAAAATAATGTTCGAAATTTTAATAACCCATAAACAAGGCAAGCACAAAACTTCGCCAATAAAAACAATGTTATAAAATTGTCGAGTTCCTATATATACTCTGAGCGAGGTTGGGAATAATTTTGTGTTGGATGGGTTGATTGTTATTCAAACAGAATTCGGCAATGCGTTTCCGTCCAAAACTGAAGACAGACAATGCAGAATTTGCATGAGGAATCGATTATGGGCTCTTATGTGCCAAAATTATTATTCTAATAAATTGCCCACGGAGGACCACCAGTATAGAGTTGGAGGTTGTAGGAATTTTTGTAATCAGAGTGTTTCCTTTTATCATCAGGAGTGGTGAACCCAAGTTGTTTGGTGGTGCTGATAATTATATTGCGAGAATGGAAAAATAAACATCTGGATAATGCATGATCGCATCTCGTTCTGAGAAATAAATAGGCGCGTTTCTATTTCCTTTTGTGTTTTACATTTTTCTATTTTGGTATATTATCGTTAATATTAGTTGTGTTCTATTGGTAATATCTCAACAACAGTGATCATCTCGACGTATGTTCATTAGTTTATAGAAGCCTGTTGCTTGTTACATCACAAAACGTTATAGACGATTATGATTTCAGTAATATTTGATTTTACTGAGACACTTAATGGAATTTTGATTGAAAAAATATGAAAATGATTGAAATAATGAAAATGGGCATGTCTAGCATGTTATATCCTTTGATATTACTCACCCAACTAGCGCCCATCATTTTCTCTTAGTATACTTCTTAATACGTTTACCAAATAATTATTGAAATCTGCCATTTTGATATAGGATGAAAGAATCAGATACAGTGACATCAACCCCGTCAAGATCATAATATCAAGTTACAACTATACATTTCAATGGGAGCATTGATACAACTTATTCAGTCTCAGTCTCAATCATAATAATCATAAGGATATGACCCTGGAAGTTGGTAATATCAATATTTACGATTACGGTTGAGACGAAGTATGGAATGCGTATGTTCCGACAAATAACAATGACGAATGACATGTAAAATTTGTCAGATTTATTGTGTTGATCATGATGTAAATAAAGACTGGTGTCTCAACTCCCTATACCCAGCCACTAGAAAAAGTTGTAGACCTTCGCCTACTTGATTTTGTCGGATTTCAATACCTTACTGAGGCTTCCCAAGATCGAAACTAGGTGGCGTCACCTATGCCGATCTCGAAGGTTATCTTGGAAATGCTGGAAACACGATGTGGATTTGAAATTCAACATAAATGTAAAAACTGAACTGTTAGCTATCCATCACTGTCAGGTATCCGTCATTATCAGTAAAAGCGGATTTGACTTCACCGGATCGACGATCGTATCGCCATCTTTACTCAAGTAGTGCGGCCTTAGTGAGGTCGTTTGACAGGTCTACATGTTTTGAAAAGAAACAATTGAAGAGTTATTTCACCATCCTATATCCACCTTGGTGTTGATATATCGTTGTTGTGATTAGTCTTGCTATTTTCATTTATTTCCGTATTTCGAGAATGATATGAGTCTGGAGGAAGCTACTCTCAGTTCATTGAAAACTATCCTTGGATGCATAAATCTGAAATATGATTGAAACTATCACTATGATCATGACAAAGACTAACAGTAGAACTATGATATCGAATGATGCATAAATTGGGCCTTATTCTATCATCATTTCGACTGTTCAGTGTGTCAATGTACTGAAAAAATAAAGATTCTTGTATTGGCCGAAAATAATCAACCTAGGTGTCATGTTCGGCTAAAGACAAACGAGCATCCTTCTCACCTCCGTTAGACTTTGCTTCGACCATTGGAACTTGGATAAAGTTAAATGGTTAAAGAATCAACATTTGTGATAAAATTTCATCATGACATACACGTATCCATTATATGCCTCTGTCATATTCATAGTTCTTCACAGATACAACAATATTCTTGAATGAGCAAGAGGCAATTGAAATAAAATCAAAGGAGGAGAAGACCTATCCTTGAAATACCTTGCTCCGACAATTTATTCATTCATCTTCCAGAATATGATTGAGTGATATTTCGTACCTGATGATGGATGCGCTGATAAAATATAATGAGCATATTAATGATCATTATTGATTGATTCAATGATTTTTTTTAAGTGATAATAGAGCTTGGTGATTCGTATTGCCAAAGCTTCAGAAATTGATCAATGAATAATTAAATAGCAGAATCTTCATTTTCAATTTTGAAAATATTGATAACACTACCTGGTGTTTCGTTGAATCCGCAAGTTGTTAAAATAACACCACGAATCCATCCATTCTCCGCCATATTGAAGCATTCTTATTTCATCCCAATATGTTTCTCCATCATGCAGATCAGTTTTATACGGAAGCGTTGCCAGGGCCAGTATCAATTTATATTTATTTTTCGCTTGAATTTCCTAGTTTCCAACTCGAAATTTGAGATGATTTCAAGTAATATTCCGAGTTCCAACTCGGTATTTCAGAGAGAAATAAAAATAAAAAGATATGGGCCCTTCTACGCTTCCGAAGGTTTTATACTCAACGCGAAATAAAAATATCGCAACATCGAGAAGTGGATGCGAATAGATAGAAATATATCTTATAAACAGTTTATTTTATTTTGAATAGTAAATTCCGTAGATTCGCCACGTTTCGAAAGATGTAAGATTCAATAGGTAGTTATCTAATATTAAATCATTCTGCTCTTGCAATAGAATTATTTATCGTCAGGGAAAAATTGATGGACAACGAATAATTCAATTTCAATGAAAGTGTGTTCCATTTCTGAAATTAATTGATACCGTTGTGATTTCAATTTACACACTGCTTCTGCGATCGTCTCATTCGCGTTATGTCCTAATGAAGCGGATTTTTTCTAATTCTTCTCAGATTTTTCAAGCATTTCTGAACTGCAACTTAGCTTTTCGAACATTTGGTAACTCCACCTAGAGCAGAAGATATATATTTCCCCATTTCTCCTTTATGTACCACTTTCCCAGAACTGATCACAAACCATTAAATAATAATATTCAACGGTTGACAAATACTCGGTATCAGCCAAGAAATCACGGAATGAAAAAAAAAACTAGTATGAAGAGTCAGCATCTCATCACACTCAATAATTCAAAGTTTCCGTTTGTAACTTGAAATCTTTCAGACTTCGCCTACGGCAACTACTATTATTGTTCACATCTCTGAGGTGGGTACTGGATTGGTTACAGGAAGTGAACAGTATTCTCCCGAACGAACAAGTAATGTTCACAATGCCATTCATCATTTATCAAACTCGTGTTTACTTTCGAAAACAATGTCACATGAATGACTTTATTCAGAAATATGAATTGACTTGTTGAAAACTACTTCATGGCCAATTTGCGAATCGTGCGTGTATAATAATAAGCAAAGTGCAAGGGTATCAATTTTTCTCGTGGCCCACTTCGACTCAGTTCACTTCAATTCATTCATATAACAGCCTTTTACAGTTTCACTCACGAGACTTTCCATACGGCGGCTAGCAATTTGCAACCGAGGAAAATTATTACAATAATTTCTCATTCACGAATTGTGATTACCGATTCGAATGAAATGCACGCATTGTCGGATCTAGACCCCTATAAGCGAAAGCACCTAATAAATGCTTACGTCAACTAATTGCGAGTTTTCATGCCACCGGATATGAGGAAATTGATGGTATTATACTTATATATAGTTATCGAAACCCCCTCACCAATCTATTATCGGGCTGGAGATGCATAATTCAATAAAAACTGGCCTAACTGCCAAAAGTATCTGCATGCATTAGGACCGAAACTTATGTTCAGCATAATATTCTTTCATTGAGGAAACATAAAACTTTTGTCTATACAAAGGGGGTAGATTGTAGCAGAGCTGGAAAATTATCTTACAATTTTTTATAACGTGATAATGAAGGTATATTCAGAAAATATCCGAATGATGAAATGCAAAATGCAAATGAAAACTCTGTCGAAATCAAACATTTATTATTGAACCCTGACATAGTTGAAATTATGTAACTTCTTCCTGATTTTTCCAAATCTTCACCTCGTCTGGTTCGAAAGTTAACAGGGGGCACGGAAAGGAAGATCCTTCGGAAGGATCCAAGGAAATGAAATTGGAATCACTAATAACCGCAGATATTCTGGAAGATGCTATTGCATACAACTGCGAATTTTCACAATTTTTGGATAAAGGTTAGAATGAACATTTGTAGTTCTGAGTCATTTGTTGGAGTGATTAGAAAATGGATAGTCATTCGAAACATTTCCTAAACACATCAAGTTCTACAGATTTTTTTTGCAGATATTGCCTCGAAACTCACGGAAGTACAAATCCACAATTTATCCACTATTTTCGAGCTCTCCATCATATTAAGCAATGCATTTATATCTTGAGCATATAGTTGATAGGTAAATATCATAGATATAGAACTTCTGGGCGGGATCAATCATTGAATTTCTGAAAATTGCTATGTCTCAAAACTCTTACTCTTATCACTGTTCTCCTTATTTAAAAATGAATATAACATCAGGAATACCCGATTACTTCTAGTTTTAGTGTATAGGTAGTGGAACACGATGAAATGTAGAGTAATGTAGAGTAACCATATATATCTATATGAACGTGTATACATGTATGTTAATGTGTATCAACAATTTTTTTTTCTCTCTGGTCAAGCTGAAAAGCAGTTAACACTGACGTTTCGCCATTTCATCGTCATGTTTTGTTGGTTGATGAATAAAGACACTTTATTATTATCATTATTATTATTATAAATCATTGATGGAAGAAATCATATTATATCATGGTTTTCGTTGGAGAGAATTTTTGAGGATGTTGGAAAATTAAAAAAATCAATGAAAAATTACCTGCTTGGCATAAAGATCCAAAAAAGGATAATATTCAAGATTCACTATCATATTGTTTTACAGGGTTTTCTGATTGACGCGTCGGAACTTCAAGGTCAAAAACAATGCTCTGGACCGTAGATACCGAAAGGCAAAATAAGTAGGTCGGTACTGATACCCGAGTGATTTGAATTGATTTTGAGAAAGTCCACAAGCCGTTCTGATGAGTGGGAAACCACTAAGCAGCTGTAGACGGATGGTGGCGTTCTCAGAATCAAATCAAATCAAGCTTTATGGACTTATATTCATAACGCTCCATCAGAAATATATCACCTGACACCAAGTAGTCGCAAATCGTGGGAATGCTATTAGCCAGTGGAATCATCTTACAATATGAAAATTTTGTTCTCCAGAGTGACGGTTTTCGTCATTATGTTGTCTCATATTAGGAGAGTTTTGACGAGCTATCCTCTATACATTTTATATACTCCAGACAACAACACTATACTAACAACAAACTTTGCGTCGACCTCATATCTGTGTGAGAGTTTATTGAATCTGATACGCTGATTTCCAGTTTGCACCTTGATATCTCTGTCTGAACCACTATAGTCACAGTATATACACTCACCATCCTTCTGACTCCGATTGGACAAATCCTGTGCCAGATCCATATCGACGCTGCCGTCCGAGTCGGTGTCCCTGTTGGGAAGCTGGTACTGCTCCTGGTGGTACGTCGGCGGTATTCCCCAAGGCACAGTCCCGGTGCTCCTCCTGGGGCCGCAGTCGCTCATCAGCGCTTCGATCGAGAAGGGCCTCGGCACCGGCTTCTTCATGGGCGCACTCTCCATCGTCTTCAACAACGACTCACTCGATGGCAAGTCCATCTTCACCGGATCGGAACTACCCGCTGTCGAGGATGACGAGAAACTGCTGACCGTCAGAGTCGGATGGATCCCATCTCCTTGGAGATGGTTCGAGGGGGGGCGTGTTCGACGAGGGGTACGCCCCTGCGACAACAGTGGCTGCGCCTCCGCCAATAACGAGGGAGGCAATCATCGGGAACGCGGAGAGCGATCGCGATGCCTAATTAGCCGTGGAGGCGATCAGGCCGGCTAATTTCGGTGATTAGCCAATAAACTCGTAGGTGAGATCGATGTTTCAGTAGGTATTTCCTGCATATTCATGAAGCTGGTGAGTCGTTGATTACACTGTGGAAAAAGAGTCTGAGTGACCGCATATTTCTAAGTTAGCGAATGTTGAGAGTGGATTTTGATTGGAGTATCAATCGAAATTGGGTTCATCATCAATTGTTCCTTAATACGACAATATCTTGAACCAATCTGAGCAATGTTACACTCAGATAAAAATTAAAGCAAACTCTCTTCTGGTGACTTCTATTACTTTATCCGTTGATCAAATGTGCAAATAGCAGCGAAAAATCATTCACTTTTGACTTTTTCTTCTTCATAGTGGGTTATACAAAAGAGAAGGAGATGAACTGGTTCATCCGCGCCATCGCCATCTTACAGACGCGCACAATCCCATCACAGTACACTTACATTATACTCCTCGCTCAGAAGGTGGACACAATTATGAGTGGAATGACTTATGGAAAGAAATTGGGATACTCACTTGATAATATATTTGATCTGCAATGAGTTGAATAGTACAAAAAAACAACACGAGAATGAAATCAACCTAATCAAAACCAATTTAAAGTTTCCAGATACTGATTTCACTAATTTCAATGCAGTGAAAAATCAACCCAATCGGGTGTGGACAGAAATTGAGATATCATTGGGTGATATTTCAGTGAAATCTCACTCATTTTCTTTCAAGTGTAGGTTTGTACAGAGACGATTTGAAAGTTAATAGCGAATTCAGATCGGTTTTGAGATAAGGGTATTTGCAATTTGTTAGTTGATCGTAGAAACTAGTCTCAAGGTTCCACTAATGAATTATTGAGGACTATATAGAAATTATTGCTCAACGCAAGGTTTCTACAGCATTCGGTGAATCGATTTGCATAAAGTTCTGTGACCGAATGAATATTTTTTTGAATATCTTGAAACTGACTACGATGGATGTACATGAAGAAGATGCATTACGATCGCTTTCGATTTCGCATCCAGTATGAAGAAAATCGATAGAATTTTTTTTTCGAGCCGGATTAGATAATAAGGGATTATATTCCAAAATTTTAAAAAGAAACAAGATTAGGCAGGGAAAAACTTGATGAACCTACTCATGAAATTTTCTCAGGAGTCCAAGAACAGAATATTATACCGGCTGTTCCTTTCAACATACTAGAGTTGATGGCGACATCCGGTATATCCAGAAGTGGTATGACCTTGAAAATATTTCAAAATAGAAGAGAATGCTGAAGTCCAGAACCGTGTATACATTCGTGTGTATATAGCTCGCAAAGTTTACTCGTATAAAATGGATAATTTTGAATTAACTTGAAATTACGCTTTGTTTTGCGTTACAAAATCTGATCATCATCATCATCACTATCAGTCCCACAATGAGAAATCGATGATTGATGCATCAGTCTATTTCTGCTTCAGCATTAGTTATTGACGGTTTTCATCGACTAATTACAGTGTTGACCGTCATTTTTTGTTCAATACATTTGTCGCGCATCATCGTTAGCTGTTTGTTTAACAAACAACTCCGCGATTAATGGATATGCTTAGAAATTCCCTTCTGTACTCGGTACCCATTAACAAACGGAGTCGTGTGGCTAACTTTCCACGTTAAAAATTCATCGTAATTATTGTGTTCTATTCAAGGAAAATCATCAGCTCTAGAGTGAGGAATACTGTCATTTGACAGTAGGTAATTTCCGATGAGGCTAATGTAGTTGTCGGGGCTCAGTCCGATATCAAAACAAATGAGAAGTTGTTAATTTATTATTAACCCTTTCGAATTCGTGATGAGAGATGAATTAGGTGAATTTACTTTTCGATGGATTATACTGGTTAATGGATTATGCATATAAGTGTTGGTTGATACCAAGGATGGATAATGGATGGTGTATATATATATATATATATATATATATATATATCGAATATATATTATATATATATAAATCGAATATATATAGATATATATATATATAAATCGAATCGTGTTTTCCAGAGTTTCCACGATACCCAGGGAGATCAGCAGGGAGGCGACACAATCTATATAGTGTCAATCTTGGAAAACCTTAGTATTTATGGTAGTAAAAATTCGACATAATCTGTTATACGTATTCAGACCATGGTTAAAACATATCAATGTTTTAGTTGTTCAATGATCTTTCTTTATATCATATCATGCTTTGTATATGATTACAGTTTAGTCCAACTGCCAAATTGGGTACTTTATCTTTCTAAACCGGGATTGAAGTGCTTCATTCGATTCATATAGTTCAAAATGGATATCCTAGTATAATTATTGAAACATTCAAAAACACCATCAATGAAATTTCATTTCTATTTGTCGAGTAAAAAAATTGTCACCGTGTCATCACTTATCAAATTGAATTAAAACATTGACATTGACATTTCAAGTTTATATCTGCAGCTCAGTTGATTTCAATGAAATTTTTTTCGAAAGTATATAATAAAATCAACATATATACCGTGAGATTGAACTGACTCAATCTCGCAGGATTACCTTCAGTTCCGTGATGTAAAATAAACTATTTGGTTATGTCATACCTGGTAACAATGAGATTTGCTACGATATTTCAAATGACATTTTTCAAACGATTATTGAGATTTACGATTTTTATATCAGCAGGAAACGATCAGATCTAGTGTCGTCAATTTCCGTGCTATTCGGCTGCCTTCCTCAAACAGATATGAATTGATAGAAAACTGATGCGGAAACTCCTCATTTATCACTACTTACGTTTCGACTATATTCGTTTGTCATTCTCATTGTTTCTGACAGAGATAACAATACTCTCGTATGAAGTATGAACACGGCTGGCTGGAAGTGTCTCGTAGAGTTGACAAGAACCTAACGTCTAGCGGTAATACATGAAGAGAACGAACACCAAATGGTTTTCGGATAGTGCTGTAGATTGAATTCGGAAATCAAGCATGGGAGATAACTTTCAGAACGATTGATGCCGTTAGATGATGTTTGTATATGAGAACATCATTACAAAGGTGGTTTTAGTTGGAAATTCGATAGATGTGTACCTCCCTCCATTTTCTCATCCAGGAATTTCACCATCAGATTCCTATAAAGTATAATATATATGAAATATAAAATATATGGTATGAATGATATGAAATATATATATAATGTTGGAGCAATATTTCAGAGGAAAGCTTCTTTCGGAAATTTCAATATAAAATCATTGTACCTTCCTCTTCATGCTCGTATAAATTTCGTTATATCAATAGCA
This sequence comes from Gastrophysa polygoni, assembly GCA_963576655.1. Taxonomy (NCBI): domain Eukaryota; kingdom Metazoa; phylum Arthropoda; class Insecta; order Coleoptera; family Chrysomelidae; genus Gastrophysa; species Gastrophysa polygoni. Next base: position 11,739,277 of record OY755090.1, read on the forward strand.
TATGGTTGGGTCCAGGATGGAATTTATTCTCAATTTAACAAAAATAAAATGATTGTGTCTTCTATTTGGAATTCTATAGACAAAAGGAAAACCTATAATGTTAGTGGTGGAGTGTTGAGAGAGGAGGACGTTATTGGACTTTTCTTGCAAGCTCGGAGGCCATTAGCATCGAGAAAGACACTTCTAGGCATCAGATAGACAAACAACTTTGCCGTGTTATTGATGAATTATCAATATGAGAGGTGACCAGCCTGAACTCATCTAGTTCAGCTACCTGGAATCTTTCGTGGTGGAATCATATTACACGAAATTTCCGATGAATACCGACCATCCAAATATCTATATCAAAACGAGAGATATCGCCCGCACATTTCTAAGATGTTCTAGAGAGGTCAATGAATTCGTGAGTGTAGTATCACCGACTAGGCGAATAGTTCTCTTCTCTCTGAATAGAATCTAAGAGATTTGGCTGTTTCTCAAGAAAGGGCGGTGTTAGTGGTGATAGGAACAATGGTCCTGACATCATCATCCTTTGATCGGTCTAGATTTACTGATCTCAATTTCAAAATTCTTTTGAGATTGAAATCTCTGGCCTCATTGGATGATATGGGGGCTCTAGAGGTGGTATGGAAATGTACTATCATCCGCAAAGCTATATATTGACTGGGTAGGAGGCCATATCCAACAGATCGTTAGTGGAGCAAAAACAAAGTTGGAGCCAAAACAGATCCTTGTGGAACATCAGAATTGATAGTCATTGTATCCAATGAGACTAGATCTACAACCACATAGAGTGTGGGGGCGACCAACCATATGACAATTTTTTTTCTAGAATACTTTGGTTCCAAACTCGATTGAATGCTTTGGAGATATCCAACGCCATCGCCGGAGACTCCCCATGTCAAGAGAATATCGTGTATAATATTGTTATGTCATTATAAGAGGTGAACGAGGTATATATAGACCAAACTGCCGACTCCGCGCGATCATTCTAGGTGATATACAGGGTGTTGGGTTTGCTCAGTAAGAAAATTCCGTAACGGCATCCGTATTCAAGATACAGGGTCTTGAATAAAAAAATTATACACATTTTTTTACGACTACGTGGAAACTACTGGCAATATTGGTATGAAATTTTGTATGATTATGTTATGGAAGCTGATATATCGCATGATATTATTTTTATGTCTGACTCTCTTATAGAGGGCGGTAGTTAAACGGTTCGTGACGAGTATTTTCAAACATTTTTTGAGGTTAGATTTTCCAGTACAAATTTTATGTGAGTTCGAATATTATTTGATTTCACTCCAAGAAAGTACTCCTGGTGGAACTCGATACTGTACACCGTTTACTTCATCATTTTCATTTGAAAATGATGAAGTAATAACTGTTGCTGGTATAAAGTGTTATAAAAAACTATCTATTCATCAAAAACCAAAACAATAACATTATTCTAATCCTGAGAATATGAATTGAACAGAAAATCATACGATGAGAAAATTAAAATTGATTTAACAGGGTCTGGAAAATTTATCTTGAATATACGGATGCCGTTACGAAAACTTATTTTGCAGTATTCTATACGTAAATCCTTGCAACGAGGTCATCATTTTTGAAACACCTTGTATAAAGACCGGATAATTATTTGAGCGATAAGTTCAGTTTTTAGTTTCCGTTCGGGAGTAACATTGAATTGCATTTACCGAGTTTGAAAGTGAAAAATAATATCAGTGATGAGAGAGTTCAACAATGAATTATTTTCAACATCTTTTCCAATGGTAGGAAAATCTATGTCATTATATTGATATCAGAGAGCACGATCCAAAAACTCCGCAGGGGGCAGGCAATATGGCGTCGGCGGGAAACAAATAAATAGGAAATTTGAGCGGTCGCTAATTGGGAGCGAGAATCCTGCGTCGGAGGAAAACACGGAAAACCGCTTAACCGCGGAAGGCAGGGCCGCCCCACAGGGTCGGATTCGAGAGCGGTATAATTGATGTTTAATCGAATGAAATCCCTCGGCGAAAATTTGATTCTTCGCATTATTCATGCCAGTTAATACAGCATATTCTTAGAAGTTATGGTTCCAACACTGCTCCCGCAAAATCGATCGATTTCTCCAATGGTATAATAATTTATTGTAATGAATAATTCTTCATCCCATTCAGAAAAAATCATAAGCCAGCTGTTTCATATATGAATTTCAATCCGAGGTCCCATTAAATAACGAGGCATGTACGAAATAATCATTTGAAGCTCTTCATTCATGAGTCTTGGCCATATTGGTCACGAAATAGAAAATCATAAGGATATTCATTCGCTTGATCAGGCAACAGTAGGAATTCAGCTATGACAGTCGTCAATCTTTTTTGCTACTGAGTTGAACGAGTATACTCAGAGACATTTTTGAAGTGTTAGTTCGTTTTTTCTGAGAGTCATTGTCAGAAAATCAAGTCAACCTGGATAATTTTCAATTATAGTACCACGAGAGCTTCAATAATCACCGGAAATTTTTTCGAGGACACGAATATTTCTGGTCTTCGACTCGGGAGAATTTTCTGAATGTTCACAGAGAGAAATTATAGTTCCCTCAACAAAAGCTCTAGAGTATAAGCACAACCAGATTTCCTCGTTGCTGTAACCATACCAATATTCTGGTTATTGTGATGATAAAACATTATTATAGAATGATGAGATCATATGGATGTGCTTATACTAACCAGATAGTTTTTTGAGAGTTCGAAATCGAAATATCATCAAAAAATACTAGGAAAATGTGAATGTCACTTTACCTATAGACGCCAATTTGTTTGGTTGTTATGGCAACGATTCACAGTACAGGATTTCATTTGGTCGAGAAAGTTAGGTGTGAAATTTTCATTCTGTATGATTTTTTTGTGTAAGATAAAAGAAACGAAACTATGGTGATTCATAGACTAACAAAGCCAACTTTTTTGTCAGCCAAGCTCGTATTTTCAAATCAATCAAAATACAATTCCATAGAATCCTGATTTGATATCATATTTTCGGCTCATGAAATCAATCATATCAGGACAGTTCTTGATTTTTTCTAATGAATCACCTCTTATCTCATAACCTGTCAGGTACAAGAGTTACTATATGGGCATTATTCTACCCATTAGGCTGACGTCAAGATAATTTTTTCAAATCTCGAAAATCTTTTTTCGTTTTCGAGATATTAGTACGCTGGTGAAAGCAGTATGAGCTAACGTCGTCAACGTTCAACGCCATTTCTGTATGTCCCGGTATTGTTCAGGTATTGTTCGGAGACTGTGAGCCCAACGAAATGGGGCCTGGAAAGTCTTCTGAATGTCTGATTATCTTGAGAAAAATTCATAAGAAATAATAATATATCGATAGAATAGGAAAGGAAAAAATTTTTTTTTCATCATAGCATTTATTTTAGTTGCGGATGTTCTTTCGGGACAACCAGTATATTGATGAAGATCTCTCTTCGCACGACTCTGCATCCTTGCGGCTCTCCCTCTCCACTTTGTGGTTGATTTGCATTTGCATAGAGAATGTCCATAGAGTGCTGAATTCTTGATATACATATTCATGAATTTTGATGAGTTTGCTCGAGTGAATTTTCGATGTGAATTATTTTTGTCGCAATTCCATAACAAATCAGAGGAAACTGATTTGAAACAAATAGTTCAGTATTAGTTTTCATTATCGTTGAGATATTTCGCTTCCTCCCAATAAACCAATTAATCCGGTATATTCAATTATATTGCAATGTTATTCAATTTGACTATTCTCAAATTCGATATGCAAATTGACAGATGATTAATATCGTAATTTAATGAAGTAACATTATTACGTTGAAATATTCGAGTGACGTAGTCCTGAGACAATTTTGAGGATAAAAGTCTAGATAAACTTGTGTCCGGAAGTGCTTTGTTTCGTAGATACAGGGTGTTGAAATTCAATTTTGAACATAACTTTTGCAAAAAATCAGTTAATTGCTCGAAATTTGGTACCCGGTGTCTTTCTGACGTCGGAAATCATAATTTTGTATTGATTCATGTGAAATCTACAGGGCGCTCCGTACGCTGTCATTATTTATTTCATATTGCCCTAACATTTTTCACAGTGAACTTTTGGTACTTTTCATGAATGGACTTCATTCCCACACCTTTCCCAAGTAAAAAAGGTACACTTCCTCAACAACGCCAGAGGTGATCATTTTCAAGATATTTACAATTTTCTATATCGATGCATGTTACTTAGCTCCTAGGGCGGAAAGTGAAGTTGCTGAGAACATTACAAAAACTAAGTACGTGGTAGGTCTCGTCAAAATAAACTACCTTCCTATGAAATGTTCATCGAAAAATTGTTTGTTTTCGACATACAGATGGTTGAAATTTTCCAAAACATGGTTTGTTTTCGTCATAAGTTATTTGCAACTGCTTTTATCTTCATCAAACTTCATACTCAGTATACCCGGACAGATTTCTTCTGAACCGAGCATTATCAAACTGCTCAATCAGTTCAAATTGAAAAAAATTGTCAGGTTATGAATTATTCAATTAGAAAGTGCTAAATTTCGAAGTTTGTAAGAAAAAACAATTCGGAAAAATACTATGTGATCTATGAGGCAATTGAAAATATAAAAATTAAAAGAAACAACTATTACAACAAATGTTCAAAGTGACGACCCCCAACAGTAATACTAGCTCCTGCTATCCTCATCAAAGAATTCCGCATCCGTTGAAAAAGGCCGGGAGTGTTTCTTATCGTTTCGCAGCGAGCTATGATGCGATCTCTCAACATTTTCTCGTTTTCAATGGGGCTAGCATAGCATGGGACTAGTGATTGTAGTGTAATATAAGGTTTTGGGTATTCCGCAATGATTTTCACTGAAGATGATGATTCAATGCTGAATATAATCACGATTAATCAAGAATCAACACTGTCTTGAATTGCTTTGAGAAATCCTTCTCAACTGTGTAAGATCGACTTGCATATGTAATAATCACTTCATCACACACGCCAAAAGAAAATTCATTATTTTCTATCTGGAAGTTCAATTCAGTTTATCTGGCATATTCAAGTGCAATATGAATGTTTTTGATTGGCCTTTATTCTTCAGAATAGCCACGGACTTTTTATGCTCAGCATGATTATCTCAAGAATGGTGAGAGAAGTAAGGTCCAATATAAATGAATATATGGTTGTTCCAAAACGCTAACGAAGGTGAGAGGAGAGCTCATTTGGATTCCATCAAGCCAGTACAATGTCTCACCGATCTCAAGTTATTCAAAAATATCGTATTTTTTTTTCAAATATCTTCTCACGTTTAGGTACACCCAGATAACATGCCGATTTCTTCGGTATGAGCTGTTAAGCTAAACTGAGCTGAGCTGTGTTGATTCTTCACAAAAATGATGTGTATTGATATAGATTGTTGTGATTTGCTGTTGGTATTTTCTAATTTTTCTAATATGTATAGTCCCAAAACGATAGATAGCTCATATAGGACATTGCACTGAAAAAAGTGTCTGGTTAGTATGGGCACAATTATATGATCTCGTTGTCTCAACAATAATTCATCGTTATAATACTCAGAATATTAATATGGTGCCACAAAAAATTGTTTCGAGTGATGAGAGAATCTGATTGTGACTATACTAACTAGAACTTTCGTAATGCTTTAACTATAGTTTTTCTCTGTGTGTGTGCATCTAATTACGATATCTAGTATATTCATGCAGTAACTCGTATTTTGACTATACCTGCATGTATATATATATATATATATATATTTATATCATTCAAAACCGGAGATAAAAAGATATCGTTCTTTTCAATAGTTTTTCGAATGGGGCTTGTTAACGATGTCTTCTGTGAATAGATACCTACCTATACTTCCGTGAATATATCCAATACCTACTCGTTCTGTAGATAATTACAATATTAAACTGGGCGTATAAAAACCATCAACTTCAAAGCCAAACAGATGTCATTGAGAATTCCACAGCGAATTCCCTACCAAATGTTCGTTATGCACAATATGCTTTCTCTGCAACAAGGTGGACGTTTGTTTCGAATCGATATCTGTCGGATCCTAATGAAAAATTTGTACCTACAGTGGGGACGAATTCATTACACTATTTCATTCACTTCGAAAGAACTGAAGTTGGTTTTTTCCACCACGTCAGGTTTTTTCAACACCTTACTCCTAAACCGAGTGTTTACAATGATGAAAAAATAAGCATAGACTATAGAAATTCTATAGTCCATGACATAGGTCAGGAACGTGTTATTAAAAGTGGCGTACCACAGGGATCCATAAAGGAGCCTTTCTCCTTTAAAATTTATATCAATGACCTACCTTCACATCTGTTGTTGAAACGTGAATTGCTGATCATATTAAATGGTGATGACACATGTTTATCTCTTCACTTGGAATGAATTTATGATGTTCATGATGTCCCAGCAGGCATTGCCGCTCGTGTAGAACAATGCATACAATGAACTATTTTGAAACGAAACGAAAACTAGAGATCTACTTAATTTTTTCAGATTTTGTGGGATCTTCTCTTTCCTTTTCTAAAATTAAAAAAAGGAATATATGATAAATATTTCAATATATTCCTAATAAGGACAATTTTAGGATTTTCTATATAACTATATACACTATGTGGTAGTGTATATTATACCCATGTAATATCAACGTCGAAAGTTACCATGAATTCGAGCACCACAGCCAGTGCTAATTTCTCTGAAAGTTATTCATTCCTAAAGTTGAAAAAAATTTTACTAGATTCGTGCATGGCCCCATATTCGAATGAAAATTATAGCTTGGTGGCTCATCCTGTATATTCGAGAATCTCGTCAAATCATGCTGTAATTGATGTCGTCTCCATATTATAATTAGTTCAAATTTAACGAGGTCTAGAGCCGCCCAACGTTAAAAATATCTCTCAACATGCTTTAATAGAAGATTAATCAAGATGCTGCCGTTTAATTCGAGCATGACATGACTCATGTAGACGTGCAGATGTGTAAAATGCAGCAAATTGCCCAAATCGAAATTTATTACTATTCTCATAAAATTGCCTCCTCTAGAATGAATATACATGAGTATACTTTGGAAATCTACATAAACGTTTCGTTGGATCCTTGCGAATTGCTTCTGAGGAATCCAGTCAGCATCATCTTCGACACTTTGAAAAATCTCATGAAATCACTGAGCAGATAAATGTGAAAGAAATGAGAACTATAATAACTTTTCGTGACGCTGGATTCCCTCTTGCTCTTGAACCTGAAAAGATGAAAAACTATCAACTGATGTAGAGGCTGGACCAAATTTGATGTGTATCCCTAGGATCTTCTAAACTGCAAAAGATACAGAGTGGGTTGAGTTGTAGTCAAGTTGAGTAATTTGGTGCTTGTAAACAGCTTACGGTTCACGAGATACCTATGATACGAATTGAATTTGGTCCAGCCTGTAACTATTCATCTAAAAATTGAAGTATATCTGATTTCAATGTCTTTGACTTGTACGCGAACATTGAATTTGGATGCAGTATGTCTACAAGCCGTGCTGAAGAGACTTGGCAGCTCTGTCAGAATCTCCAGTGCAGATGTCCAGACAGAAGTAATAAAAGGCAACAAGCTGCGCCGGTGACTTGTCTGGTCGTTGTCACAGATCAGAAGTTACACACTGATGAATGAGTTGAAGTTCAAGTATGTGAATTTACGTTAGAAAGCTGAAATAATGTGTCCACACCCAGATTTTTCGAGATGTGGCTTGAAGACTTCTTTTGAAGTTTTCTGCCTCGCGAGCGACAACACACGATGCTAGAAGATATGTTGATCCGCGACAGAAATAACTCTATTTGTTTCCAATTAACAGCAATTCCGATCCGGATTTTTTTTTGATCTCCTGACCACACGAATGAAAGAACCTTCTTCAATATTCAAGTGGCCCAGAGGTGGGGCGTTGGAAGAGGAAGCAGGTTTTGGATTTGTTCTCGAAAGTCCTTCTTCGATAGGTCTCGAGCCTGATGATGTAGAGGTGACCAGCCTGAGTTCTTTAAGTTTGTCTTCCTGGAATCGCTCGTGGTTGAAAAATAGACGAAATAGCAAAGAACATGGAATTATCTATGGAAGGATGAAGAGAGATCACGTGAATAGCTCTCTGAATAGGATCTGAGAGTTTCAGCATATGTTTAGGGACATGAAGTATCTCTTGTAATGGACCTCTGTTGGTGGTGATACCGTTCATGGATATTGACGACTTCAGAGGAATCGCAGAACTCCACATAGGAACTCGATAGTTAACGACATATAGTTCGGAAAACAAAAAAATATGACTGGAGTTTTGCAAGACCTTTGTGCCAATCTCGATCAAATGCTATGGAGGTATCCAATACTACAGCCAGGGACTCCCCATGATGATGCCTGCCAGATATTTGTCACAATTTTTGAGTCTTCTAGATATCGAATGAGCTTGATGTTGATTGTTTTTTTCTATGACTTCAGATATAACAGATAGTTGTTCAATGGGTTCATAGTTGTTAGAGAGCGTTCTTTTTTTTTGGAATCGATTGGTAAAAGGAAACGCACAAAGATTTTGTGAGAAACGGTGAACAACTCGAAAATATTTGTTGTTGCTACTTGTTGTTTTTTTCTGTGTTTTCATAGCCTGAGGCTTGTCAAAGGTGAACTGATGTATTGTCTTCATGAATTCACGTTCACCAATCGAAAGAAAGGTCACCACACTGTCAGAAATTTTTTGATAATTTGCTTGACGAAAAATCCGAAAAGCTTGTGGAAATAGCTTATTGAAAAAACTTCTGAATATTGAACATGATAAAGTGCATGAAAAATTAATTTGACAGTTGTTTTCTCATCTGAAAGACCAGATATGATGAATCATATCAATTATCATCACTCATGGATCATGAAAGGATCCTCAGATTTCGTGATGCAGCGTTGCCAATTCTCTTAGCACGGTACAGAAATTTGAGGAGGCTACAACTATTTTCTTCACCTGATCGGCACACTTCATCATTGGCAGGAATATCTTTTGCCACAATTCGCTTGAAATTCACCAGAGGACAGAATTCTTCACATTCTGGCAGCTTCATCAGTTTCGGCTCTGTATCTTCATGATCTTGGTAAAATATCTATAACGTAATGAGTGAATATATTGAATATAATTGAATATATTGAATATATTTCAATGAATAGTATAAAGGTACTTTCACCTTGAAACCATATTCATTATCCTTACGATGCAATTCGAAGAGGATATAAGAACCGTATGGTGGAACAGAATTGTAATTTTCGCATATATTCAGAACCCTGAGGAGTGAAGCTATATTGTATTCATGTCCACACATAATTGACATTTTCTTCAAGGGCACTTTGCCGTTTATTTTATCATCAGTGTCTCTCAGAATCTTCTTCAATACGAAACCTTGAATGAAGAAGTGTATCTGATAATGATAAGAGGTCTTAATTACAACATGGTTACTCATCAGCATTATGATCTGTGATTCAAGAAACACTATTCAGTTAGAATCCATGATAAATATAAGGAAAGAAACTTATATTTCCATTTGAATGCTTTCTATCAACATCATCAATTTATAGTGTTTCTCGAATACCCATATTTACCTGCTGCCATTTGCCTGAGAATTGGCGTTGCTATCATGTAAAAATAGTTGATTGCCATTGTATTCTTCATCCTGTCAGGATAAACCGATCTACTCCACGCCGGTAACGTTTTATTTAATTTCTCCTAAAAAGTAATGAAAAATGTAAATATTGTATAAAAAACATCTGTTGCCCTGCCCAATGGCAATAATAAATAGAGTTTCACAGAGTGTTTGTCTTTAAGTTTTTCGAGGAGGTGGTACATTCATTTTCCAGCTTTTTGTGGGATTTTCTCTCCTCGTTTCTAAAAAATAGAGTAGAAGGTATTAAAAAGTATTTCAATATATTTGTAGTAAGGACAGATTTTGTGATCTGCCCCAAAATGTCACTGCGCTTGAAAAAAAACTGACTACATCTTGAAAAATTTTGCGAACAGAAAAATATTTCAATTGTGTTGAGAACGGGAGCAGATTCGTTCCCGAAACGTCCAAAAAGATAAGTAGAGGTTTTATTCCTATTGAATATGTTTGTATTTCCAAATTTTTCAAAAACAAGGTGTCACTAACAAATAGAGAATTTCTCTTTTAGGTATCTGAAGGTTTAATTCGGGCTTTGTTCTTCATTGATCTTACCAATATTGTAAATCCCCGATATAAGGAAGATACATCGCGCAAGCTATTAAATTTTTTTCCTGTTTGATCGGTGAGAAATTTCGAGACTCTTTTGAAGTCCTCAGGGAGAACAGCTTGTCCTTCTCCACTGCGTTGAAAGCTATTGGCGTTTGGTTTCCATGCTGGGCAGCCGAAAAAGAACAACTCCTGAAAAAATAATCAATAGGTAACTACAGACACTATTGTATTATCTGCCTAGTGTTATTGAATTATTAATATGTATGATCAGCTTGAACTTGGATATCCCATCATCTGTACAAATTCAGAATTTGCTATGCTATATTACCTGTTCAATTGATTCATTCATGTTACACGTTTTACCTTGTCAAATTCCCTCTCGACATACGTTGTTGCAATGGGTTGCCAGTTCATGCCTTTCAACCAGATCAACTCTTCGCTTGGCGGGAGCAGTCCTGCCAACATGGCTTGCAGAGAGGCTTTCGTTCGGTTGAAATCACTACTCCTAGCATCGATCAAGTTTATATTGTAGGTTTCGTCCAGGAAACCGTTGTATCTCTTCCTCAGCTCCTGTCCCACCTTGAATGTAGTCAGCTTACCTTGCTACAACAGTCTAAGAATGTGTCCCTGGGTTCCTCCGTCTTTTGAGTACTCACGTTGGTTAGTTGTCCAAATCCATGCGGTTTGAAGTGGGATTCGTCGTAATACTGGCTTGCTGGATATAGGTTGCTTTTTTCTGGAGTTCGATCTCCATGTCGAAAAAGCTCGAAAAATAAAACAAAACTAGCTTTCACTGCCAATCGGCCTTCCATTCCTCGCACAGGATACTTTTTATGCCTTCATAATTCAAGGAGTCAAAAAAAAGGAAAAACGTCCTCGAAGAAATATAGAGGTCACCTTCTTCAGCATCCTTGAGAAAGGTGTATTCACATTCTTTCATGTGAGATTCTTGGTCAGAACCATGAACTATGAACTAGTTTTGTGAGAATGTCATTGGATATCTGTTAATATATAAAATGGCCGTCGTACTCCAAAAGAGTATTTTCTTTAAGCAAAAAAGGTTGGAAACTGATGGATGCCATATAAATGATGTTTTTGTCCAATAAATGAATATAATGAAGGTATAAAGAATACATTGTATGGAGCATTTGAGATTCAAGTTTCCATCTTATTCTGAGATTCGGCTTCCTAAGGTCGAAATACGGCAGTACCGGAAGAAAATTCCGAACAATGTGGATTTCATTTTTAGTGCAAGATTACCTATTTATGTTCTGAAGTTACTATTAATATTCATGATGAAATGTTGATTCACCTCACGAATTTCCATTCTTTTACTTACTATATGAACAAACACTAAACTATCTGCAATGGCTTCAATTTCCAGACAAAAAAACAAGATGACGATAATCATGACTTTCTTCGACAGCTAAGTGTCAACGGACGTCAATACGAAGTACGCCAGAGTTGGTATTATATATACAGAGACTTTGGAAGGCTCCATTTATTCTGGCTGATTGATGGCGGTCATGATGCGCATGAGGCTAAGAATGGCACCTTGCGGTACCTTGCCATAGTTGGTACAATCTCACGATCCTTATTCGTACTGATTTATCAAGGCACATATTATACATACCTGCTCGCATTCTTGGAATTGTGAGTCAGAATTCTCAATGAGCGAGATACCGAGTTCAGTGAAATTCGATGAGTATGTAGAACTTTTCAAATAGAGTCAATCAAAATGAGAGATTGTTCTGAGGTCCATTTTGTTCTTCGAAGATCACACGAATATGAAGAAAAATGCAGCTCGAAGTTTCCCTGCTATGCCATTTTCAGACCTGCCGGTAGGTAGGACAAACAAATCGACCTGATTAATCGATATTTTTTCCTTTATGAATCGTAATTCCGATTTGGTTGGTAATGCAGGCCAAACATCCTAAATTTTTAATGCATGCCATCCTTCCTTCTGCCGGGACTGGAACTGTCAGATGTGCATTTCCGAACGCGTTCATGGGGTAATAGCGTGTCATTATGGTAATTCCACATGCAAATTGATCGTGCTTTCGAGTTTACAATTGCAGGGTTTCCGGAAGGGATGCACCCTCTACTACATTAGCGTAACATAAGACACAGTCGACTCTTACAAGCCAGGAACGAGACAGACTTGGTAACACTGACATAGTAATATTGTGGTTGATTATTAGATTTCGAGCGTTTATGGTTTCTGATCATGCAATTGGTCGCTTGGTCAGTTGTGTGTAGTAGTGTATTATAATATTGGTGTGATATCATGATAATAAATAGACGCTATTGTCTTGTCTTATTGAACTTTTGATTTAGTAAACATGTAATAATCCACCACTATTGTTATTATATATATTTTCATTATAGATGATAAAAATCTATAGATATAAGTATTCTGTTGACAGGATATAATGAAGGTTCAAGTTGAGGAACTGAAATGGTAAATTTTGAATTGTCCGCCACTGTACATCTTCATACAAAAAGTAGGCATCATTCCAGCAATGAAAACGATGTTCTCCTGATATTCAAATTGAGGGTTTGGTTAACATGTTTCCGTAAACTCGTTCAGAAACATTTCAATCGTGGCTGATTACTATAATTTCTTCGAGAATAATAAATGTGTCTATTTACTTTTGAGTTTTTCATTTTGTATGAGCGAATAATGATAATTGAGCAATTGTAACAGACGGTAGGTATGTTATCATATTTGACAGCATTCAAATCGTTTTCTTGGTAGAAAATTCCGATATGTGGATATATTCTTTTAAATTTGTACCCATAACACTTAGGTATACCGGGTGTCCGAAATAGTAGGTATGTTATCGCAATCACATCGTTTTCTTGGTAGAAAGTTCCGATTGGTAGATATATTTATACCCGTAACACTTATAATCGATAGGAAGGACATGCACCTGTATAATGAGGTATTTTGTAAGTGACTTTTCTAGTGATAAATTAACTCCTGTATAAAATGTGTCATTTAAAGACGACTGTTTTGTCATTTTGACAGCGATAAAAAAGGTGCATCGTTTTTATCACCAAAAAACGCCTGTTCCTCTTAAGCGTCCACATCTAGTATGCTTACGTCACTTTAATGTCTGCCCTGTCAGTTATTTGAGCATTGTTGATAATTGATAATACTAAACCATTACAACATAAGTCGTTTATTTATCTTGCCAAAAAACACTCGAGATTTTCTTTTAAGGATAAATTTCTTTTTGACTCAAAATTTTTCAATCAGTGATTTTGCTCGAAAAACTGTCAGTTTTTCTCGTAAAATTACTGATTGGCAAAATTATTTCGTTACAAAAAGAAATTTATCTGATAAAAAAAGCTCTTGTGTTTTTACTGTTGATAAATTAACTCCTGTATGAAATGTGTCATTTGAAGACGACTGTTTTGTCATTTTGACAGCGATAAAAAAGGTGCATCGTTTTTTATCACCGATAAAAACGCCTGTTCCTCTCAAGCGTCCACATCTAGTATGCTTACGTCACTGATAGATAGATAGATAGTCTTTTATTCGTTCATGTGTACAATACATAATACCCAAATGGGTGTAGAACATGTCAAAAATATTAATAAAATAGAAAATAAGGGAAGGGAAACTCTAAGATAGCAAATATAAAAGCTTATGAACTAAAATATCGTATTAAACAGATATTCTATATCTATGGTACATTACATTTTTAAATTTATCACATATAGTTAGCATTATATAGGACTATCGGCAAAATATTCTTCCAGTGTATAGTAGGAATTTTCGATCAATGACTGCTTAAGATGATGCTTTATTTTATTATTTGGCATTTTCTTTTAAATTGTCAGACAGATGATTAAAAATTTTTATCACCGAGAATTCAACATTTCTTTGAATATAAGTAAATCTTTTAAGATCTGTGACTAGATCTTCTTGGAATCTAGTGTTATACTTGTGTTCTAGTGTTTTGAAAAGTTCAATATTTTCTTTCACAAAAATTACTGCTTCATAAATATACAATCCCACGAGAGTAAGTACATTTACTTTCGGAAATATACTTCTACAGCTATCGGTTCTTTCAATACCCATTATATTCCTCAAACATCTTTTTTGGATTACAAAAATTCTGTTAACATCTGTAGAGTTAGTCCAAAATATAATTCCATATCTAACACGAGATTGGACATAAGCATGATATGCGCACTTAATGCGGCATATCTGTTCACTGACTGAGCCAACACCTTTAGTGCATAACAATAGCTTGCCATATCTCGTGCTAAGTGATCAATATGTGTTTTCCAATCTAACCTAGAATCTATTGTAATTCCTAATAATTTTACAGAAGGATCAGCTGCTAATTCAGTTCCATCATGGAGTAGTGAAAATGGTTGATTCTGTTGTGTATATGAAAGCTTTATGAGTTGAGTTTTGTTAATATTCATCTGTAAATTATTCATTGTGAACCAGTTTTTTAGTATGTATAGAGAATTTGATATGTTGTTTTTTATATCATCTTCAGATACTTCGCTGAATATTATAGACGTGTCATCTGCAAATTGAACAATTTTTTGGTCAACTACATGTGGTAAATTATTAATATATAGAATGAATAATAGTGGTCCAAGTATAGAGCCTTGTGGAACGCCTACTTTGATTTTTTCCTTATCAGATTTAACCAATTCTCCTTTTTCATCTCTTTCTGTTAGATACTGAAATCTGTTTGTTGAGTAAGATCGTATTAATTCCAAGGAAACTCCTCTTATTCCAAAATGTTCAAGTTTTTTTAAAAGTGTAGTGTGGTCAACCCTATCGAAAGCTTTAGAAAGATCTATGCACACTGCTATGGTTTCGTTTTTATTGTTTAATGAGTTTAATATCATAGTTAGAGCATTATATAATGCAAGTATAGTAGTTTTACCTTTTCTGAA
Organism: Gastrophysa polygoni; assembly: GCA_963576655.1. Lineage (NCBI taxonomy): Eukaryota > Metazoa > Arthropoda > Insecta > Coleoptera > Chrysomelidae > Gastrophysa > Gastrophysa polygoni. The sequence continues at coordinate 11,754,468 of OY755090.1, forward strand.
GCCATTTTGAGTATCTGAAATCAGGTGATGAGTCTCGTTGAAAGTTACAATTCTTATGTCTGCCCTGTCAGTTATTTGAGCATTGTTGATAATTAATACTAAACCATTACAACATGAGTCGTTAATTTATCTTGCCAAAAAACACTCGAGCTTTTCTTTTAAGGATAAATTTCTTTTTAACTCAAAATTTTTCTATCAGTAATTTTGCTCGAAAAACTGACATTTGACAAAATCACTCGACCTTCGGTCTCGCGATTTTGTCATGTCAGTTTTTCTCGTAACATTACTGATTGGCAGAATTATTTCGTTACAAAAAGAAATTTGTCCGAGATATTATATATATAAGATAAATTATCATTCATATTCGTGCCTTCCTGTTATCCCGAAAACTCAGTAACTAACGAAGATAGGTATAGAGCGGATGCACTTCTAGAAACTGCTCTTTGTATATTATGTAAAGAGGGAATACCAATTGTGAGAAGGAAGGTGGACAGGCAAAGTTTCATTTCAAATAGTGTGTCAATTCTATGAACCATTAACGAAAAACTCATATATTATAGTTCGAAGGAATTCTCATCATGAGCGAAAACTCTTTATATACCCACTCCAATTATGTTTCAGGACAAAAAATGTTGAAGCGCATACAGAAAAAGTATTTTACTGATATTTTATGCGTAATTGTGGTCATGATGGTTTCCAAATGATTGATCGATCGAGATCGAGATCGGTGGCTACCGGCCACCATACTGCAAGAGTAGTGTGGAAATTGACTTCACTGCAGGTGTGATCTATCTGAGAAATCAACAAGAGAAATACGTGAAAAATCTACGAAATTCACACCGAAGGGTTGAATAGAATGCCATTCTGGACATTGCAATAGCCTTCTACCGAGTCTGGCACGATGGGCTGGTAGCCAAAATTTTGCAACTAGTATATCCAACACTGATGAAATCCTACTCAGATCAAAAACCTTCAGAGTCAAAACTGGGTCAGCTAAATCAGAAATCCGCCAAATGGCAGCAAGGGACATCTACAACAGATCAAATCTTCCTAAGTTATCCGACATACACATAGCACCCAAAGCAATTTTTCCCCCACACAGTCAGTCCAAACAGGATTGTCTCTCAAAAATCCTTCCATCCCCCAAAACGATAACAAGAAAGTCTCTAGCCTCATAGAAATACTTCTTTGAGGACCGTGGGCTGTTCCTTATCATCTGCAATGATTAGTGGTGGCCTGTACAGATGCCTCAATACAATCGGAACTTTAACTGAACTTCGGAACTGCTTAGAAAAGACATATATGTATTCACTAGAGTCCCCTTTCGAATAGTGTGATATTCCATTTTAATAATAAATAATGCCATTTCGGTGTTGTCAAACTTAGGGCTGATGAAGACTGAGGAATATGTGATGAATAAAGAATTGTACCAACGTGAACAGAAATGCAACGTTAACCGCCTCGAGTATGAAACAGGAGTACCAATGGGAGCAAATAATAACACTCCAAAATGACGACAAATGAATTTGTGCAGGAGAAAACGGAATTTTCCGATTCACCATTCAACACCTCTCACCGTAAAGTATGTACACTACGATATGGTGTGAAACTTGACACCAGGCAAATTTTATACTGTGAAGAAAATGAATTGAAAAAAATATGATCTAATGAACCTGATATTAGGAATTCAACAAACCACCTCGAAGAAAATTGAAAGCCAATCAGAAAAGAAAGTTCGATTTTTGACATATACCTAACACCGTTGATTGATGTATCATTATATAATTAACCCATTTTATCTAATATATCAATCAACGCTAACACACAACGGTGTTCGCTTCCGCAATCAAGCGGCCATGGGATTATTTGCGGCTATCCGGGGAATTTCTCAATTCCATTTTCATTTAGTTGCGCAAATGAAACGTTTCGCTTTTCCAGTTTCGCGCCTGAGCTGATCCGAATCCAACCTCCGGAGCGGCAATGTCAAAGCGGCCACCGCTTTTACGAGGCGTGACTTTTCACATGCGGGACGACAATTCCGTTCGAAATTTCACATGTGTGCTGCTCGTTCATTTCAAGTTTGATTTATCGGTCTTTGAGGAGGAACGCGGACGGGATCTGTCGGGATGCAACAATGTCTTCTCGATTACAAGTCCAATAGTCGCGTAGTTAGTCTGATTAGATTGAACTATACAGGGAAAAACAGTTTAAGCAAAGTTTACGGAATAGTTGAATGACTCCCCGTCATTAGTTCGAAAGGGAGCCGCAAACATTTTTTTGCGATAAAATTGATGTAGATAGATCTGATCATGTAAGCATGATGCAGAACAAGTCTCTATAATATATATAACAAACATACCTACAAAAGTATTATACGATTTCATAGTGTACAGAAGTCTACAAGTCATGATGAGAACGAATACACCCACCAGAGTAGTACAAGATATGTACATACAAGAATATGTAGATGAGGAGGTACGTAATGACGCGTACTATGGAAAATAATACAACTCGAGCGTGTTGGTTTACTTATGAATGATGAGTTCCTATCTCTTTCCATCAGATATTTTCATTTTTATGTTGGTTGAAATCCATTGTAGGTATATAAGTTTGTGCTAGAACGTTGACCACACAACTTCATCATGTTGTGTATACTCTACAAGGTGTATCAATAATATTTTTTAAAAGAAATCACTAGGTGGATGCCTTGCTAAAATATAAAAAAAATATTTCATTTCAAGTTTTTTGTCGAATATATATTGATTTCAATATGGAAACTATTCGTAGTGGAAACAAATCATTGTCTTACCAACCAATAAATTTGTTCGAAAACTGTACACATTTCTATCACCATCCACTCTGGCAATCCATGGTTCAATCCGTCATGGTTTGCTACATCTATATTCTTCACTATTGATTTCCACACAGACAAATGACTACATGGAAGACGGAATCTCATTTAAAACAATGACTATCAATGCTGGTGTTCCCAAAGATATCAACTTTTTATTTATGCTCCACATCAACGGGTTGTTGTACATGACCTCCTGTCCAGTCCATAGCTTTGCGGATTATAGTACACTCTAGCCAACGGGGCCAGAGGTGCAAGACGAAAACAGGTCGATGCTTCAAATGAGGATCTGACAAGAATTTTGAAATGGGGATCTGAAAATCAAGTAGTCGATTGCAACAGAAACTCAAGCTTGCATCTTCACCAGGATGGCGGATCACACAATTGCCACTATGATGATGACAGGTACGACATTTCCCATGAAATCCTCAATGTCCATATTGTCCATGCTCGTTATCACCAGCAATAGCGCTTTCTCATCGGACGACCATGTGATGAGGTCGATTGTGAGAATTAGTTCACAAAAACTCAGTATTCTGTTCTGAGCAAAGAGGTACTTAAAATCCCAAGCAGCCTCATAATCTTCAGAGCGCAAATTCAACTTGACTTGGAGTCATGACACTTCACATTTTTGGAGTTCAGTTCCTAAAGCTCTCAGATTCCATATTCCATTTAGAAGTGAACTAGCCTAGTCGGCGAACACAATAATAGAAAGGTGAAAGATAGGTTTTTTTTCATACATATATCCATGGTCGGTTATCTTGGGAAATCTGGTCTGCTATTCTATTACGAGCGATTACAGGTATAGAGAAACTAATGAGGTCGATCAGAAGTTGTCGAATTCTCTAACTGTTATGATGCTTTCAAGAAAAATTCCAATGCCTTCCTCCTCTCCCAGAGTTCCATCGCAGCACACGATGTTCCACAAACATTATAGGCTTTCCTTTTGTCGAAAGATATAAAAAAAGTAGACTAAAACCGTTGTACTTAGCTTAGATGCACACCTGTTGTATGCATCGTGTATTCCAACGTCTTGAAAACCTGCAAACTGTGTCCTCAACTTGTAAAATACAATTACCAGTCTTATATACATGACTATTTCAGTGAGGAATTACGATGTGTACAATCCCGCACAAATTCCAAGTGGTGGTTGTTAGGGGCGGGGGATGAGTTGCATCGACTAGACTAGTAAGTCGATTACGCATCCCTAAGCATTCGCTGATACCAGGTAGTAGTATAACTCATATGTTATATCATAGTCAATGATACTCTCGCTTCTAGTTTCAGAATCCTACGTCAATAATTATGGGATATACAGGGGTGCTTCCATCAGAAGTGATATACACTATATATTAATCGGATATCAAATATTGTATCGAAGAGTGTTGATCATTTCAAAATGTTCCTCAATTTCCTTTCAACAACAATTCACCAGAAGAACAAAAAAGGAGTTTCAACACTCTGTACATGCAATCTCAAAATGATCATTAGCTCAAGTTTTATTATGGAAGTAATTGTTTCGAAAATTTCGTATTAAAATGACTTTTTCAGATTTCTCAATCCACTATGTATACATTCGTAATGATATCAGTAATTATTGTTGTTCTTCGAAAGTATCAGTCGATGGGAAACTAGCGGGAGGAATCAGTGTGCAGGATACGTCTTAATTTGTATTGTGTAAATGTGCTGCCAAATTCTCGCTAAAACGGATGACAGATTTTCGCCTGTTAAATAATTCAATACGCCCGAAATCGACTGTTCTCATGAAAGTTTCTGTGTAGCCGTTTCTATTATTTTATTTATGTGCTCTTTCGATTGGAAACCAGTGGCGTAGGGTTACCACCGAATTATGCATATTGTGCATGTTTACGTAAATGACTAAGGAGTTATGGGGAGAGCTTTGATGCTTACGAGATGTGGATTTTACACTTTCCAAATTTCCAATGTTTCCAAATTAATACTGTACTCAAATTGGTATCACTACGATGATAGTTTCACTAATGGACACATGAATGCCATCTCAGCTAGGTTAGGTCAATATTTATTTCGCACAAATTCTCAAGATTTCGCGCGTGTAGGTACCAGGTATACCTACTCTTAGAATTGACCAAAACAAACTGCCTATCTTATACTGAACTGAAATAACGAGGATGATCTTTCACGTATCGTTCTGCAATTGAATTATCATTGGAAATGAGTTACACATAATATAGTGTTCATGAGTATATATAGGTACCAATTGTCAACGTAGTCATCAGACATATGGTTTCCAGAGTTCTGAATGTATGACATGGATTCAAATATTGGTTTGTTAGTCAATATTTCATACTCTCCAATCACTTTCGGTTATACCAGAAACGACCTCAATTTGGTAATTTCAAATGAAACATCCTGTATATTTTCACCTTCTTGGATCCTATTAGCGCTTCTGCGAAATGATTACATAGTTTTGAGACGGAAGGTACATTTCATTTTTCAGAAGTGCATGCGGTTTCATTTTTGCATCACTTGTTTCTTTGACTCACTTCAACATGAATGATAAATGAATGAAATATTGCAAAATTTTCTAATTTTTCAATCCAAGACATCTGCGAAGTTTGAGCCTCATACCCTCGGAAATCTGGAAATCATAGCTTATCTAATGGTATATGTTGAGTGAAATAATTCAACACGTTCGTAGTACCAAGTTCCAATTTAGTGATGAGGTATAGGTTCTCGAATTAGTTTTTTTATGTTTAATCAAGAACATTGGACAGTTTATCTTGCAGTCCTGATTTGAATGAAGTGCATGAAATATGTTTCATCAAGTGAAGAGGTCGTTTACAAAACCTGACTTCTTTGATGACTACATTGTGATATGACTCGTATGGGACACGTATCCTCATGAAAAATCAAATATTCACCCAGTACTAAGAAATCAATCAGACGTACCCTCTCAGATGAGAGAATTTAATCACTTGCGGATGTCCACTGTTCACAGTTGTCTATTCTGCAACTCATACGTCCAAGTAGTAATAGCGCGTCACCATCGAAACAAATGAGTCGCTATGATACTCAGTTAAGAACTAACGACAGCAATAAGCAGTGCCCAGTTCTGAAACAAAATTTGATGTTCAAGTAATTTCTGTGGTGAAATCATTTCACTATAATATATAATAGCCGTAGAAAAAGTATAGTATGAAAGTCCAGTTTGTTGCAATGAAAATATAAAATTGGAAGTTCGGTTTCTGATTATTACAACATCAGAAAATGATCTATCGAATGGCTCACTACAGTTTTCAAAATTGGAAAATGATTATCCAGAACTGTTTTAGAACTTGTTGCCATACGGTAATAGCCGAATATTCGAGCGTTCCGACCTTTGTTATGATGACTGTCATCAATTTGTTGGGATGGAAATTTGAAATTGCATGTGTATTTCTGATTATTGTAACATCAAAATACTACACGAAAGTTCGATAAATTGGAAAATAATTCTCCAGAACTTTCGGAAATCTGTTGAAATATTTCCAATTCATTCTCACATCTTGTGATATCATAACAGAAAATGTTCAAAGCACAAAAGTTGATTTCAAACATCCCTTCGTCGAATACAGCAAAGACTGAAATTTGCATTGGATCAACATTTTTTTTTGATGTTACGCGATAATTGGCTGGGTACTGACCAGTATATTTTTCTGTTTCATATTTTCTGAAAACTTGTTACTGAAGTGAGATACATCATCCCTCTGCGCAAAAACTCGTACTTTCAACGTTATTGTATAGTACCCAAGAAACGTTACGTTGCGAATTTGGTGCTCAAAGACCGCCTTAGACTTGTTATATGTCCACCAACTTTCCAGATAATTGTTTTGATGAATCATTAGTATCTTGATCATGTATTTCAGAATGTATTACTTGCATCCAGAAAAGTAGTCATAAAGAGTGTCATTTCAATAGTGTACCTAATAGATTTTATACATCATCATGAAAATCAAAAAAGCACATTAACATCAAGCACATCTAAATGTATCTTTAGGTAGGTATATACCTAACAATATAACAATACAACTAAACTGCATTCAATGGATTGAAAATGAATGTCTTGTCATATTTTCAAATTGGATCAATAAAAGCACCCATCTTGCAGGAATAGCCGATGGTCCTTAATAATTGTCAAAATAGTTATCCCAATATGTTGTCAGAGGAGCACCGATGCTTTCTCTCTGATATTTTCGATCATAAATTCTCGAAGGCAGTAAAGAGTTGATTGATGGCAACCCCATCATGAATTTCCATTAGCGGCGGCTAAACCCTGTCTCAAATGAACTGAAAGTATGTCCGACTTCAAGTCATACAAATACGACAGTAGCATGCATATAATGAAGAAGGAATGCGATAATATGTTTTGATATGGTACTCATGAATGAAGCATCGTGGAAGACATTAGTCATCACCAGAGGAAATTCAATTGATTATGCGTTTGAATGCAATCATTAACTACAGGGAGAGTCCATGAAAAGAAACGCAGAATACTACTCATACAGCAAATCTTTTTCTGCTTAGGACAAAAACAGTTTTAATGTCTTTGATATAGGACCATAGATATCTATTAGCTCAAATATTCCGTTTGAGAAAAAATCAAAATCGTGGATGGAAAATTAGGATGCTAATTTTCACCCAAGAAATCTCGAAAACTATGCTTTTCACATACTACAGTCATACCTCATAGTACCTTCATCGAAAGCCATGAAATTCAAGGAATTTCCGGAAGAAATCGAAACTATGGTTCAGAAGCGGTTGAAAGCTTAGATCTCTTTCCCCTGGATATATCACTTTGTAGTGAATATTCTTCTCAGTCGAATCAATTTTTTATTATGTTAATATGGGCGAACGTATTTCTCTATACTTCTTAGATTCCTCTGAGGGATATTTCGAATCGGTATATATACATCTCCATAACACTTGGTTAGGAACATAAAAAATATTTCAATTTCAAAATTCTGCAGGATCTTCAATGAATTTGTATATTCCTCATAACATTCATTTGAATTCTCACTCAAACACAACAATTTAACCCTCAGTTAAACTTGATATACAATAAAACATGTGAATATCATGATACTTACTGAACTAAATACTACCTCTATGGATGCTTTTTGGAAAAATTCTTTCGTCGCACAATCTATGTCGCCTGAAAATTCGTTGAGATTTCAAGAATGCCTCCAAATATTCCGACAATAATTTTATCCTAGAAAGAAACCTCTCGAACGAGTCTCGAATGGAATTGTGATTCTAAAGAATATTCATATATCACTCCCAAAATACAGGAAAAACACTGACTGTTGGTACAGATTGTTGGTACATATTCCCATCCAAGGAAAGGAATCATTCCACATATTAAATTCAATGAGAATTCTCGAATAGATTTTACAATTCTTCGAGTTTGCCGAATCTTTCTCCGGAAGAAATTATTATATTCCTCAAGATTGCATTATATACGGTCAAATGTCGAATGCCAGCAGTCTATGTCGCTTCCACTAGTGCTAATCGGATCCGGAATCACTCTGTACATTCATCCCGTATATATTCTACTCTAACGCATGCATCCACTCCAAAAACAACCCCAATGAAATTAAAACAGTGGCAATAAGCGATTCATCACGCTAGAATCACCCTCAATGATACGGAGCCGGAGCGTTTACCCGATTTTTGCTCCGCTGATTGTTACAACTTGCTTGATTGACGAGAAAACAATGTCGTGACAGACTGACAGACGGACAAAGGGTTTTAGCGAATCGCCGCGAATGTCGCTCGCAGTTGATTTTTGACGCCCTCACGGATTGATTTCACGAACAGAAATAATATAAATCCATCAGAAGAAGAGGTTTACATGATAAGTACAGGGTGTCCAACAAAACATCGATCTCGACCTTACGATATGAATGAATATGGGTGATGTGGAGAATTATTTAGTGGGTTCTCCCCACTAAGTTAAGTGCAACTGATGTTATATTGAACAAAAATTGATACCTTGGATTTATATCAAAATTATTCGTTCTGGACCTCACGAACCAGAATTAAGGATACTTCTTATCCCTTCAATATACATTTAAGTAGTCACAAAGAAGGAAAAACTTACTCGATGAAATTGAATTCGCATTCTTTACTATCGTTGAGGAAGATGGATTCACATTCTTTCATTCATACATGAAACGCGCTGCCAAATGAGAATCTGTAATTGAACAATTAACTATAGCTGTGTGCGTTAGAATGTCAGATATCCTTATATCAGCGTCTTTCTATGTGAAAGAAGGTGAACACACCATCCTCAGGGATATTGAAGAAGGTTAATCCAACCTCTTCAAGGATGTTTTAATGACTCTCTTATGTGAGGAATGGAATGCCGATTGTCTATGATGTCTACTTAAAACAATATAGCAGAAAAACGAAGGGTGAAGGTCCCCTTTTTTATGGACTTTCTAGAAAAATAGAGATTTTTTATTACGAAGCTCGAGTTCCTAAGGTCAAAAAACACAGATATCAAAAAAAATATCGATATAATAATAATAATAATAATAATAATAATGATAATAATATATAAAACTGTCAAACGTGTGCCAGTTTTGTTCTGAGCCCGCTCTGAAGATAAAATAGATAACCTATAATGTTCGAGGAACATTATGTTAGCCATCAGTGGATTGTTGGAGACAAGAAAAAAGGTAGTAGAATTTATTCTTCAGAAGTTTGGAAGTCGTAAGCTTTAGGAAAGACATCTCTAGGAAACGAATTCCACAACTTTGCCGATTTATTGATGAATGTTGCTTGGTAGACCGAAGTTCGACAGTTCTCGAGCCTGACAATGAAATGAAAATAACAATTGCCACGGGTACCTAGTGTTGGGTTGAAGAACGAGATCCTACGTGCACGAAGAACCTGATTAACCATACACTAAATATGATATGCACTGAATAAGAGCCCTATACTCTATCTCGCCGAGCCAGAGCATCGTCAGAGCATAGTTGGAACAAAATCGTTACAGTGTAAATTGTCTTTCAATTTATTGATGTACAACGGAAAGACAATTATAGTAATCAACACTTTGTAGAGAACATGATTTGCTATAAGAAATGAATTCACTAATTTACAATCGATAGTTTGAGAAATATCGAATGAAATTGACTCAATTCAATTTTTTTTTTATTAAACGCTTGTCAAAATTCCAATCTTCAATTATTAGAAAATTCATAAATTCGAAGACTCCCCGTAGTATCTGGATTGTCTATGATTCTTTCCAAAATTTGTCGAAGGAAAATTAAAATCGATATTTCAATTCAATTACAATTAGGATTACTACGTTAATAGTATAATGAATATTCAATTCAGACGCCTCCCACGCTGAACTTATCAACCGTGCTCGTCCATTGAACTGTGGAACCGAACCGTCGGAGATGAGTGATGCAAGTGACGCACTTCCTTAGGAATCAGCGTCGCCACAAATCATCATAGGTGACGCCATCTAGTTTCGAACTTGAGAAGCCTTAGTATGGTATAAAAACCCAACATAATAAGTCTACAACTTATTCTAGAGGCTAGGGAGTTGGGACAGCAGTCTATATTCACATCATATCTGAAGAAAGTAATCTGGACAGTTTTGTAATGATCGCGAAATCGTCGATAACGCGAAATTAGTTAGATGTATAGGTATACTCTATGAGCAACCAGCGTTCGCGTTCTTTATTATTTATAATTTATTTCAGACTCATATTGTAGGTAGCGCAGTAGTAGTAAATGATAATAAATGAGCTACAGCATAGAATAATTTTTTACATATATATATATATATATATATATATATATATATATATATATATATATATATATATATATATATATATATATATACTCTTCGGCTATAGCCTTTCAATCACGAACGCGAATTTCGATAGCACTATCGATAGTATCGATATTTTTGTACTATCGAATCAATCGTTGGTTTTTGGATACTATCGATGATAGACTATAGGTTCACAATTTTGTACAGAAATAGTTATTTCGACTCTCAGAGGTCGTCAGTCACCAAAAACCAGTGACTATACGATTGCTCTGAAATGTTGAGACCAATGGAGACACTGAGATATACGTTAAGATATTTTTGTTGCGGAACGCCCATTTTCAATACCAGATATTCATATTATTGCTCCTGGGGTACCTACTAGCACAACAGATCGAAATAAAAAAGGGGAAGGAGAATGAGGGAATGAGGGATAACCTCTAATGACTTTGATATTCCTCTCTTGAAACAGAACTATATGTTTGAGTTATATGTGCAATATCACACCCAGGAGGAAGGAACAGGGGGCAGCGGCCCCTCCCAAGATATTGTAAAATAAAACCACCTCCTAATGGGAAATATGCCCATCTACTAATAGAACCAAGAAAAGATCGCCAACCTTTCCACGATGTCCTAGAGAGTTCAATGAATTTGTGAGTATAGTATTACCGACTAGGCGCAGCTAGCTCTCTTCTGAATAGAATTCTAGAATTCTAGCATATATTTGGGAGCTGAACTCTGAATATGTGAACAGTACTCCAGGATAGGTCGAATATTCGCTTTGTACTTCGTGAGAAGGTAGTTGCTGGGGCGTGGAACAGAGAGATAAGTTTCAAAAAAGTCAGGTATATACAGTGTATTTCTCTTGTTCTATTAAAAGAACATGGTCAGAGGAGATTGTTGCCAAAAAAGTTTCAAAGACCTGAATTTTTTTATCGTTGTGAATTGCTGATATTAAAGTAGAGCATCTAACGACATATGATTCATGAATTATATGATTTCTGTTATGATTCGAATTCCATAACGATACATCGAAATACGTGAGATACATCCTTTCTATCTCATGTGATTCAGAATTTGAAAGACGTTTGAAATAATTTTTTTGATCCCATGAAAATTGCTGGGCCGACGTTCATGATCGTTATGCCAACCCTGGTAGTTTCAGGTCGTATCTTCGTCAGCTATCTTCACACCAGTCTCTGACGTGTATGTATGATAGGTTAAAAATTAAAAGATCAAAAACAGACACGTCCATCTTTTGACTGACAAACCGGGCCATTTCATTTGAAACATTCATGATGAGGACTCCTTGGTGCATCCTAGCGATGCTTTTATATATTTTTTGTGGTGTCACGGATACGCAGAAGAGACCCGGCTCAACTCTACAAGAAAGGGTGCAGCAACTCACTGATATGTCCCACAAGAAGGCTGTGCTGCGGTTCAACGCAAACAAATTCAGAGATTTTGTTAAAGCGACGCCCAGGAACTACTCAGTAGTAATCATGTTTACTGCAATGGCTCCACAAAGACAGTGCCAAGTTTGTAGACATGCAAGTGACGAGTACACTATTGTTGCTAACTCTTTCAGGTATGAACAATTGAAGTATGCAGATAGTGTGCTATCAATGTTTTCATGAGTTCATTTGATGAGGGCCATTACTGATTTCTTTGTACTCCTACATTCTAAATATTGATTTATCACTTTCAGGTATTCTCAATCATATTCCAACAAACTGTTCTTTGCTGTAGTAGATTTTGATGAAGGCTCTGATGTCTTCCAGATGTTGCGTCTGAATACTGCACCAGTGTTCATCCATTTTCCACCTAAAGGAAAGCCCAAAAATGCAGACACTATGGACATACAAAGAATAGGCTTTGCAGCTGAAACAATAGCCAAGTGGATAGCAGAGAGGACTGATGTACAGATAAGAGTGTTCAGACCACCAAATTACTCAGGAACACTTGCTTTGTTTGTTCTTTTTGGAATTGTAGCTGCATTTTTGTACTTGAGACGTAACAACCTGGAATTCTTATATAACAAGAACATGTGGGGCATGGGAGCTCTGTTTTTCTGCTTTGCTATGACTTCTGGGCAAATGTGGAATCACATACGTGGACCTCCATTCATCCACAAAAATCAGAATGGACAAGTTGCCTATATCCATGGATCTTCACAGGGTCAGTTTGTTTTGGAGACCTACATTGTGATGTTTTTGAATGCTGCTGTTGTGTTGGGAATGATTTTACTTACTGAAGCTGCTAGAGGCAAAGGAGATCAGAAAAAACGCAAGATTCTAGCTGTTGCAGGGTTAATTTTGGTATCCGTGTTTTTCTCTCTGTTATTGTCTGTTTTCAGGACAAAGACTCAAGGATATCCCTATAGCTTTTTGTTCAAATAGAAAATCATTCATTTTTGTGATGTTACTAAGCACTAGTAAAAAAATATTGTGTTTGAGCTTTTTGAAGCAATAAATTTTGTTTGAAACTAACTTTTCTTCAGATACTGAAACCAGGATGCTTATTTATGTAAATCACTTCCTCACAAATATTCCCTACAATAGTTAATAGTGGAGTATGAACATTAATTTAATAATAGAATAATAATACAATGAGTAGCTATGTGGATAAGTCACAGATAAATTGGTTTAGTTAATTAGTTCTTTTTGTTGGATTTCTTGATGTGATGATAATTTGGTAGCATTTTTGTGAGTGTTTCTATTTGTAGAGTCTGTGGCTGGAACAAAAAAAGGGTTTAACTTCAATGAAATTTGGTACACCACATTTTTTCATAGATAAAAATATATCAGACCCTGTACAATATTCCTAGTCCAGAGGGAATAATACCTGTGGTTTATCCAATCCTTCTCTCATATGACATCTTTCTCCATAAACTATCATATTTTCTTTTAGCATCTGCTCCTCTGTCAACCTGCATCCAGCACCAATTATACACCCATCCGAAATTGTAACTTTGTTGCCCACAAAACACTTAGCCTCAAAAACATTGTTGCTACCAATTTTGGGTGACTCTACAGTGCAGTCTACCTCGAAAACATTGTTAGAACCTATTATGAGTACTGGAGTGCTATTTTCCTTGTTTTTCTGATCAAAAGACAACCTAGGGAAAAATATTTGAGGTTCATGATTGAAAACAAATATTCTCACTGCCATTTCCAGTTTACACCTCATTTGTTGAAATGACTGTGGAAATGACAGCAATGAACTTCATATGTTCTTCTATGGAATCAAGAAATCATTTGAATTTGTTTCTCATATGAGAAAATTGATTGGTATAATTTGGGTATTGTCACCTATGGATGATTCTGCACTGTTCCTCTATCAAACAATAATCTCCAATGATGATTGGGCCAGCTTCTGCTATGATGCTGGCACTAGGATGGACAATAGTACCAGATCCAATAGTTATATCCCCTCTAAGTTTACTTTCTTCACATACCAGGGCACCTGGTAGAATTTTGATGCTGAAAAGTTGAGTTTAAAAATAAAAATTGCAAACTGATACATGTTTATTTGGTGAATATCTATAGATGCAAAGTTATAATGCATATTATCATGATAAATTCATAATGTAGAGTATGTTGAGCTTCCAAGATAATGAAAAATTGTTTTCGTGTAATTCTAAGACTCGAGGATTAATAAAACTATCATTACATTGAAATGATAAAAGATGGAAGGGTAGACAATAATGAGTGTGACATAAAATACATCAGAACATTAATGATAATGAATATTCTATCAATCCACCTTGAGAGTACTACCAATTTGAATATTTGTCTTTTGAAGCTATAGTATTTCACTCTAGATCGAATATTCATAAGTTTCTGAATCGTTTTTTTATCTGTTAAATTCTTTACCTATTTCGGGACATTATTGACTCTTTTCTTCTGATTACATTATTTATAACCACAAAATCTCAATGGATTCGACTGTCATTTCCTTCTTCTTCATGTTCGAAGTGTTTTTGCCGTTTTTGGCTTGAACCACAAAAGACAGACTGACTGTACCATAGAATATATTAATTCTGTGACTGAACCATACATACATGCATGCAATAAATGTCAACCTATATATATATATATATATATTTATGTAAGTAAGCTCATCTCTGACGTAGAATGAAATTTCATGAGATGGTGAGCGCGTGCGAGATGAGTTATAATCTATGAGTTAACTCATCTCAGATGTGGGCACTCTTCTAGCAAAGATTATATAGTTTTTTTTCACCATACAGGGTCGGGCAGAGGTGCGTCTGAGTCTAATTTCTCGAGACCTATGAAATCTAGAGACATGTCTCGGAAACGAATGTAAACTAAACAATAGAGTCTTTCATGAGAAATTATTGCGGCATATACAGGGCGTATCGAAAAAAATCTAGAGAGTTGAGAACAATGATTTTCAATGGAATGCTTTGTATATTACCATAATTTTTTCTATGTTCCAGTGACCTTCATCCACACCCTGAATATTATCGATTATGTCGCAATAACTAGATCGTTACGATTTTTTCAGATGCCTATATGAAAATTCGCTGACGTCATAATTATCAATATCAGAAGGAAATATTATTACAAGTTCTTGCTACGCTTGATGTTTGAAGAGGGTGGTCAAAAAAGATTTTTCAATTCGGAATATTTCGAAATCATTTTTCTCGAGTTTTTCAAGTGGAACACCTTGTATATCATGTTACCAAGTATTGTAGAAAAGGAATGAGAACATTTCCTTCAAGGATATCTCTATTAAGCTATAGCGAACCACATCAGCTATTTGTACAAAAAACTACAAAAAGGTCGCCATCCTCTGGAAAGTTCCATAACTATAAGGCCGCAAAGCCATTATAGCGGAAAATGCTGTAGGCGAAAGGAAACGCCATCAGTGATTGATGCACCAGTCTTCTGTCATTGACTATATAACATATAGTCAATGCTTATATCTAGTATCAACTACATGGATAGATAACAACTATTGCTTTCCTCATAGGGAATAGCACGATCGCAACCATGATGTAAATAAAGACTGGTGTCTCAACTCCCTATACCCAGCCACCAGAACAAGTTGTAGACCTTCGCCTACTTGATTTTGTCGGATTTCAATACCTTACTAAGGCTTCCCAAGATCGAAACTAGGTGGCGTCACCTATGCCGATCTCGAAGGTTATCTTGGAAATGCTGGAAACACGATGTGGATTTGAAATTCAACATAAATGTAAAAACTGAACTGTTAGCTATCTATCACTGTCAGGTATCCGTCATTATCAGTAAAAGCGGATTTGACTTCACCGGATCGACGATCGTATCGCCATCTATACTCAAGTGGTGCGGCCTTAGTGAGGTCGTTTGACAGGTCTACATGTTTTGGAAAGAAACAATTGAAGAGTTATATCACCATCCTATATCCACCTTGATCGCAACAGTGATATACGCATGCGCGGATGTCGTAGTATCCTTACACAATGGAGAAAAATATACACCAAGTGTCGCCATTGTCATGGGGTCTGAAGGGTTCAGAATGATTATTATTGCTATGAATTTGACACGTTCCGCAGGACAACACCATGTCCTGTATTTGCCTCTCCATAAAAGGCCAATAAAAAGATGAATTTGCTCTCTGAATACATTTGTTAACACTCAAATGAGAGGAGTGGAGACTATGATATATGACTATGACTATGATATGACTATGAGTGAAGACTAAAATATTACGTCTTGCGACACTAGGAACAATCAGTTATTGACGCCCAAATTATTAGCAAACGACAGTTCTGATCTTTCTTCAAAATGAACCGTAAGACTTTTCAACACGTCTCCCAAATTATGAGGCCAACTTTCGAGGTTATACACTTTGAAGTGTCGAAGACCGGAATCGGATTTTGTTTGCTCTACAAGCTCCTTGTGAATCGAAGTAAAGTTGAACTTTCTGAGTTGCAGAATCATTCTTTGTAATCTGGGAGGACAAGAGGTAATTGGTTTCTTTATAAAAATGTGAATTAGTGGATAATGATCTGTACCTACTGTAAAATTATCTCTTCAGAAAAAAGGAGAAATGTCAATGAATTGTTGAGACTTGAAATGCGACAATGTGTGATAGAGTTTCGATTTTTCAACCATCGTTTATTACAGTTTTATTCACAGAAATATTTGGTTTTATTTATATGGTTTCTAGTTGACAAGGGGGATGTCATGACAAAGAGTACTGTGTTCTGTGGTCATGGTGAACACACCCACGTAATGTCATCTGTCATCACATGTATGTAACCAAACACCCTTGTTAATAAAGCGCTCGTAACTAGAAATCAGACTCAGTCGTTTCATGTACCTAACCTAACTTCACGTCGCCAAAACCTTCACCACCACTGCTATCTCCTGGGGAGTTTCATAACTATGGAGACATTATGCGGAAAATGCCGTTAGAGTTTTGGCGAAACAAAACGCCATCAATGACTTCACCATTCATATGTCATTGTCATAATCAATTAGTTACAAGTCTACAACTTTTTCCTGTGGCTACGGGTACGGACACCAGTCTATAGATATAAGCGCCTCTGTGCCATTTTACACAATGCTCTCAGTCATTATCATATATATATATACAGGGTGTTCTGTTGATCATGTAACAAACTTCTAGGGTAGATAAAACACACGAAAATAAGAAAAAAGTTCATGTGAACATGAGTCCGGAAACGCTTCTTCAGGGAGCTAGGGCCCTTCGAAGATGACCTCCAAAAACTACTTTTCGTTTTATAGCTTCGGTACTACTGCAGCTATCGCAACCAATTTCGGGACATGAAATCTAGTTCATAGGTTCATCAATTTGAGCCTTCCGGATTTTGTCACCTTTAACCAGGGGCGTACAAACCAGGGGGTATTTGGGCAAATTTGACCCTACTTCTCTCAGGCTTCAATTTCTTTCCATTTTTATATCTGATTATGATTCTCCAATGCCTATTACATAAAAAAGGTACTCTTGTAAAAATCGCTATCTGTCACCGTTTCCTCCGAAAATGGCTAAATCCAATCAATAATAAATTATTGGTCTTATACCAATTATTACGTTGAAATATGAGAATGAGGTTCAGTACAGATAGTTGTCAAATATCTGTCAATAAAATATTGTGTCGAAGATTTGACTAACTAATAATGCTCACTATCTGTACTGAACCTCATTTTCATATTTCAACGTAATAATTGGTTTAAAACCAATAATTTATTATTGATTGGATTTAGCCATTTTCGGAGGAAACGGTGACAGATAGCGATTTTTACAAGAGTACCTTTTTTATGTAAAAGGCATTGGAGAAATACCCCCCTGGTTTGTACGCCCCTGGTTAAAGGTGACAAAATCTGGAAGGCTCAAATTGATGAACCTACGAACTAGATTTCATGTCCCGAAATTGGTTGCGATAGCTGCAGTAGTACCGAAGCTATGAAGTAGTTTTTGGAGGTCATCTTCGAAGGGCCCTAGCTCCCTGAAGAAGCGTTTTCGGACCCATGTTCACATGAACTTTTTTTCTTATTTTTGTGTGTTTTATCTACCCTATAAGTTATATATATATATATATATATATATATATATATATATATATATATATATATAGCTTTCTGGGGGTGATAGACCATTGAAAAATAAGTGAAGTTTGATGATTAAACTCATGGCCCAAAATGCATATTAAGGGAGATATATCCTTCCAAAGTTGATAGAATTAAAATAATTTCTCCGCATAACTTCTGAACGATGAAAGCCACCTGATTGAAATTTTTGTGCATGAATGTATGTTGTCAAAATACATTTTTTCGTCACACTTCCACATTTCTGGTATTGTTACAAAGGGTGTTTTCAGAGGGTGAGTCATGATTTTTTGTAGAAAACTTTTTTCCGTGTATTATTTTCGGTGAGAGAACAGGAGCATTCGATGGAGCGAAGAAAATTACATGAAAAAGGTACTCTTATTCAAATACAAAAAATTGAGCCGTTCGTGAGATATTTGAGTTTTTGTAGTTACATCATATCAGCAGATTGATTTTATTCATCGCGAGATTCATCGGTATAACGATATTTCAGCAGCATTTGCATTTCCGAAGCACTCGCCAAGCATTAGAAGCTTATCAGTTTGTTCAGAGAACGAATAACCTGCTATATTTCTTAAAATCTCAGTTGATAATCGCAGTGATAAATGACACAGAAAAACCACACGAACAAATCGACTACAACAATGTTGACTCGAATGTTGATGACATGAACGTCAAAATTGAGAACAAAATTATTCATCATGGCCTGCTAAAATATCGTTATACCGATGAATCTCGCGATGAATAAAATCAATCTGCTGATATCATGTAACTACAAAAACTCAAATATCTCACGAACGGCTCAATTTTTTGTATTTGAATAGGAGTACCTTTTTCATGTAATTTTCTTCGCTCCATCGAATGATCCTGTTTTTTCACCGAAAATAATACAGGGAAAAAAGTTTTCTACAAAAAATCATGACTCACCCTCTGAAAACACCCTTTATAACAATATCAGAAATGTGGAAGTGTGACGAAAAAATGTATTTTGACAACATACATTCATGCACAAAATTTCAATCAAGTGGCTTTCAGCGTTCAGAAGTTATGCGGAGAAATTATTTTAATTCTATCAACTTTGGAAGGATATATCTCCCTTAATATGCATTTTGGGCCATGAGTTTAATCATCAAACTACACTTATTTTTCAAAGGTCTATCACCCCCAGAAAGCTCGGTACACATTTTTGACTCACCCTGTATATACACAAATCCGACAATTCGAAAATAACAATGTGACGAATAAGTTGTCTGGTGAATTTATAAGAGATTAATTTTTCAAAGAGAAACTTTCATAATGACGCCCCAATTTTTTCAATCTATCGCATGTCGCATTACAGCCGGCCACGGAGTAAAGGTTAAGCGAAAGGCGGTCGGCAAAGCAACCAAGGCCAATATGGCGGCGCCCATGGCTCGCATCAGCTAACCGTGCAGCATTATTATTCTCACTCATTCGTGCAAGTGCTCCGCAGTATTTGTGTGTTTCGATCCGTGTATTGGTGTGAATGTTGTTGTATGACAATACGAATCTACAAATCTACATTTACAATTGTAAGATATTATGACTACTATTGATTTCACATCATCATTGCCATTTTCCAATACCACTTCCTTATTAATTTCTATTTTATCATACCAATCCATTTCCAATTCCAATTTCTCAACTCGAGATTGAAAACGGGATTTCGATACCCTGAATCGATTGATTTTCGAAAATTTTTAGTTACATGAATACGATCCGAGAAGAAGTCTCACTCTCATCGTGTGGTTTCGTGATACCAAACAATGTATTTTTTTCTCATATATAGAAAGTGTGTATTACGTGTACTATTTCAGAACTATTTCAGAGACACATTCTGCTTAGCTTCAACGTCAAGAAGGCTATGGGGCCTGACGGAATACCGCCTATTGTTCTCAAGAAATGTGCCCCGGAACTAACACCAGTTCTTTGCAGGTTGTTCACCCTTTCGTACAAACTCGGCGTATTTCCTTCTAACTGGAAGAAAGCTAGGGTCCAACTGATTCCAAAGAAGGGCAAGAAAACACTCCCTAATAACTATAGACCGATTGCACTACTATCTGTGATCTCTAAAGTAATGGAAAAAGCAATCAACATCGAGCTCATCCGATATCTAGAGAGCTCAAGAATCGTGAACGACCGGCAATATGGCTTTCGTCACCAGAGGTCAACTGGAGATCTGCTTGCCTATGTGACACATAAGTGGCAGGTGTCAATAGAGAAACATGGGGAGTCTCTGGCTGTAGCCTTGGATATCTCCAAAGCATTTGACCGAGTTTGGCACCAAGGCCTCCTAGCGAAACTTCCGTCATATGGTTTGCCGCCCCAACTGTGTCTTTTACTATCGAGTTTTCTTGCAGATAGATCACTCTACGTGGTGGTAGACGGGGTCTCGTCTGATACAATGACGATCAATGCCGGTGTTCCACAAGGCTCTGTCTTGGCACCAACTTTGTTTTTGCTCCACATCAATGATTTGTTGAATGTGACCTCTAGCCCAGTTCATAGCTTTGCGGATGATAGTACACTTCATTCCGCCTTTTCCTCTAGAGCCCCTATATCATCCAATGAGGCCAGAGGTGCAAGGCGAAGACAGGTTGATGCTTTGAATGAGGATCTGACAAAAATTCTGAAATGGGGATCTGAGAATCTAGTACAGTTCAATGCAACTAAAACTCAAGCTTGTATGTTCACCAAGAAGGCTGATCACACAATGCCCAATTTGATGATGTCGGGTACCACTGTTCCTATGAGGTCGTCAATATCCTTGCTGGGTGTCACCACCAACAGTGCTCTCTCATGGGACGATCATGTGAGGTCCATTGCGAAGACTGCTTCACAAAAACTCGGTTTTCTTTTCCGTGCGAAGAGATACTTCACATCCCAGCAACTGCTCATGATCTACAAAGCACAAATTCGACCTGTCCTGGAGTACTGCTCACATGTTTGGAGCTCAGCCCCCAAACATACGCTTAAGCTCTTAGATTCAATTCAGAAGAGAGCTATTCGCCTAGTCGATGACACAACACTCACCAAATCATTGACCTCTCTAGATCATCGTAGAAAGGTCGGCGATCTCTGCCTTTTTTATAGGTACTTTCACGGTCGGTGCTCAACAGAAATATCATCTATTATGCCACCACGCGCGATCCCTAGTAGCCAAACCAGACGAGCTCAAGCTGGTCACCCCTACACTGTCAGGCTCGAGACCTGTCGAACATCGCTATACCAAGCATCATTCATCAATAGAACGGCAAAGTTGTGGAATTCTTTGCCTAGTGAAGTCTTTCCTGATGCTTACAACCTCCAAACATTCAAGAAAAATTCCAACACCTTCCTTCTTTCCCAAAATTCCACCGCTGGCTAACACGATGTTCCCCGAACATCATAGGTTTCCCTTTCGTGTTGTCCACAGATAAAAAAAAAAAGCAAAGATCTCGAATTGACTCTTGTTGTATTGAAATTTAATGTTCTTCAATTTTTGAGTATGAGGGTGATTCGAGAGAAAAAATGGAATTATTTCAAGGACATGAAAGTATGCCTATGAAGATCATATGTTCTCGTTCGATCTTCATTTGTTTCAGAGTTACCTACTTGGGAAAATACTGAAAATATAACAATACAAAAAATAACCCATCACATTGATTCCAAAATTTGTTGCAAAATAATGCTATTTATCTATGCACACAATGAATGATGCATTTTTCGTTACGATTTGGGATAGTTTCCAAAAAGCAATCGTACTTGGTGCGAGCGCCAAAACGACGTCTTATAGAACATGTGTTTATTTTTCCGTCTTTTCAATAAAATTCTTCCCAAGGAATTTGTTTAACATCTATTATATCTATTTCATCATAGAAATGAAATCACATTTGAAATAACAAAATATGTTTATTTTCCTAAAAATGTTGAGCAGAGGAAGAAGATTAGTTATTAGTAAGAATTAGACTGAAAAGAACCTTGAAAAGTTAGTACATTATCACAAGATGATTCATCACTATCGAAAGCTGTTAATATCATTCTGTATCAATACTAATATACCAACTATTTTTATTTTTTGTTGAAAGTAGTAATCCGATCATGATTGGCACAACTCTGATGGAAATAAATTCGCCCATAAAGAGAGCAACTCCATGACAGTGTAAAATATATACTGTCGACGGATAGCTCTCTTTACTTCCGAATTTTGGGAAAGTCATCCTGCTATTCACCAAAATCATCATCAGCAACCGATTGTGTCTGGAAAATTAAAATACCTAATGAGTCTTGTGGATAATACAAATTTCAAATGATAATATAGGAACTTTCATAGAAAAAAGTTACCATCGAAAATTTTGTATCCTGGTGATACCTGGTCGCTGGTCGCATACATTAATTTCACTACGAACACCTATGTTATATCAGATTCAATGACACTTTAATGTCATCTAATATATGAACTGCTTTTAGGCCACAGTCTCTGAAATTGTGATAATTTGATCGAGACTATCGGAATAAAATTTACGATTCTTGAAATATTGAATTCGATGGTTCTGTTTATGGAGAAAATGAATACTGTACGAGTACTGAACATTTTATTTGTTTGATGGTGACAAAGTTCTCAATAAAATAATAAATGACATTCATTCTCACATTCTCACAAATCGTGAAGATTTTACTGGATTTTTGTTTGAAACTGTTTGCGTCGAAAAGAAGATATTTCTAATTATGATCAAGCGAAGCCTCCATTCTATCTTCTTGTTTAGTATCTTGTATGAAATCAGTGTATAAAATATAAATTCTCGTAACATTCGTGAAAAGAAATAGGAGTGTTGTCAAGATTTTTTCATTTCCTGAAATATTATCAGCACGCATTTCTCAAAATTTCTTAAATCACTACAGGAACGTTGTAGAGGAATGTCATAAAGTTACTCCAGAAATGCTGGGAAATGTGATGCGGAGACATTTCGGAAACCTCTTATGCTTCCGTATCGAACTAAATAGTTTACATTTTGAACCTTTCATAAAGTGATATCAAGTCAGGTAATGAATAAAAAATTGTTGTTATAATGTCGATATCCCTTGATTGATACTCAAGGATAACACTTATTCTCTATTGAATCTTCCATTAAAACAAAACTCAATAGATTTCGAGGGATCCTTAGAAATCTGTCAGTGGAAGTTCCTATGATATCGAGGACACCCTGTAGATACATAGTGTTAGACTTTTCTTCATATTATTCATATATGTCTTGCATGTCGTAGGTATCAGCTTACATGATTAAAAGTGATATCAGAAAGCCAGCTATACCTACATAGTTTCCGAATGATTAAAGTTAGTTAACGCGCATTGTTTTTCAAACAATAAAGATAAATGAGGTATATAGGTATCTATAGTTATACAAACATAATAATATATTCTGAACTGGGTTTCTTTACGTTTTCTTCAAGAATATTTTTAAATAACGAATTTAAGTAGGTACCTGGATGCATAATATAAATAGTCATTCTGTCTCATAAGTACCTAATGTGAATAGTTTTACTTGTGAGAATCACGTTCATTCCCATTAAAATCGTATTTTTTGCGTACTTTTGCAAATTTTATACTGAAAACACGATCACCGTATTAGGAAAATGCATCTGAGCTTTTGTCCGGAATGCATTTTCTTATGCGCGAATCGCTGTTCACCCTGTATATAGTCGATTTCATTTTGAGCAAAGAGTACGGAATATTTCGGTGTAGCATCCCAGACGGACCAATGCATCAATATGTTAATGATACCACCATGATAATAATTACCACTAATTTTCACCTGCATCTAGTTTTTATTTACTTTCGGAATTATCACGTCATGAAAAAGTAGGTAACCTGGCGACACAATAATTTTGATTGACTGACAGCGGTAGGACGATAATCTGATGGGTGTATAGAAATGTTCCAAGAAATCTCAAACAATTGATAGATTACGACCATTTATCACCTCATAATCGATTGGTTGGTGCACAAGGCACGAATAGATTATAAATGAGTTCTGTAGTATACTTTCTCTTCTTCAACTTTGATTAGCCATTTATCAATTAGTATTGCAAGACCGATAATTTTAATGCTCATTCAATAATAGTCGCTTTTTATGACTGTTTAAAAATGACCAAGATCATTCATTTAGATTATTTGGAGTTTCCTTCCTTCCATTTCTCAATATAACAACAAAATCAATGAAAAAAAAGGAAGATATATCGGCAAGTCAAAAACAGCTGAACATTCATATTATTCTTTAGCGAAGATGGAGAATATCGCTTATTGGAATAATATTAAGATCATAGGAACGAAGATGATAACGAAAAATAGAAAATCACAGAATCTGCGTACATTTTTCTGAACGTAGACAATAATATTACTTCCTGTTCAGTTAATGTGGATATCACTTGATATCACTCCTTATATGAAAATGATTGATCCAAGATCAATTAATAAAAAACACCAAACTGACAAAATAGAGAGAGACATATTGCATGGAAAAGGCTGAGTACTTTTTTTTGAACGGAAGCGGTTTCATTTCCGTAACATCAGATGATGGGTAAAATTTTATATTTATTCATATACAATATTTGTCTCTCTTCGAAATTTCGAAAAAGCAGTGACATCTTGTGTCAGTTCATCGATCCATCCTTCCTACTACAAATATTTCGAAATAATGATCGTATTATTACTACTACTACTCTCACTATTTTCAATAAAAATAAAATTTTATAAAAGAGTAGAGAAAGAGAGAGTAGAGTTTATAAGAGAGTAGAGAAACTCCTATAAATATCGAGAGAAATCGAGTAGTTGGTGCGAAAAACACGGATAAAATATGATTGTGAATGGATTTATTGTGTGAGCAATTTATCATGGCGCTAACTCACTGTTGATTTTGATAATTATACAATATTTGTGACTTCTTCCGAATATTTAGAAAGGCATGATTGTTTGTTTCATCAACATCAAAGATACATAGGAAGTGAAAAGCAAAACAAGAAACTAGTTAGGAACGTGTCCATAGTCGACCTGTACGAATTAACGTCAATATCTGTGTCTGTAATTAAACTCAGTAGTCATATCGATGATATGATTCATCAGTTACCACATTATTCATTGACAATATTCCCATCCTTATGGCTCCATTTTCTTCAGTTTCTGGTGTCTGTTCAATCTGAGATCCAATTTCATCATGCACAGTGTTTTCTTTGTGACGGTCTCAAGGCTGAAGAAGATCGTTCTAGAAGTCGAAAGGGTTCGTTGTATTCCATATATTCTGTGAAAACAAAAGGAAACTCATTACTCCTCAGAAGGAATTGTGAATAACATTTTTGGATGGATTTTATCGATTGACTGCTTTTAATGAATTAAAACAACCAGAGCTTTAGAACACGAACAATGCAGCCATTAGGCTTTATCCTTCACCAATTCCTTTCTACGATCGTGGTGCGAAAAGTTAATACTCTGCATTGTAAACTGTGCAGAATAGAAGTTTCATAAGACGTTGAAAGAGGAAGAGTGCCCCATACGCCAAACTATTTGTGTTAGAAATGAAACTCCGATTGGCTATGAATTCTACCCAACAAGGGCCGAAAAAAAGAAGGATAATTTTCATACTTTTTCTTGGATTATCTCGAAAATATAGGATTGCCCTCGTTTTTATTGTGAGATTCGGGTTCCTGAGGTCAAAATGAGTAGATACCAAAAAAAATTCGAAAAAACCCATCGCATGAAAAGTGCAAAATTACCGATTTGATTATTGAATAGTAATATCTTGATTTTTCTTGGTACAAATGCTACAAAAGTATATAGGGTGTTCCACAGAAAACGATGTAGTTGACACGAATTTCGGAAAACTGTGAACGTGGCAACTGTCATTTTCGAACCCGCCATATTTTGAAATACGGATGGTTCCATACACTTGATAACTCTGTATATGAAAGAATTTAGCACTTTTTGTATCCTCAGAGATAACAATAAGCAGACGATTCATTAATAATTATCACGAGTGGCACATAAAAATACCTAGAAAGCATTAATAAGCCGATAATAAATTCAAATGTTTGCCAGAGATAGTCATATTTGCCTGATAAATTTGTTTAATAATGGGGACAATAAACTAATTAGGCCGTACTTTTTTCAGCCCGAGTTAATGAAGGATTAGGAGGGTTTCTCTTGTTTCGAAAACGACAAACATTGACTCAACAAAATTAAAATTGTACGTCATATAAATCGTGGAGCAATATGAATCATTACATAATTCTTCAATATCAGATACTATATAGATGTATCCAGACTGTACTTGATCACTTCGAGATGTGACTGTAAATGAATGAAATATGTGTGGAAATATTGAACAAAATATATGCATCTATCATGGCGTAATTGCGAAATTTTCATTCATTTTCATCCTGATTTCATGGAAGGAACTTAATTCTTGATTTCAAGGCTAAAATTTCCATTGGAATACGGCAAACATTTCATTATAGAAAAGATAAGAGATATTGCTGCTTATCGATTGTTTTTTTATGGCCGCGACAATTTAGTGGGGGAATGAGGATGAACAATAATGTACTATTATCAAACCTCATCTAACTTCATGTACTATTATTACTAGATGTTTGGATGTTGGATACACGGTGATTGATACGAAACCAAGTAATAATCCTGAGCCTATATATCAAAACACTGAAAGTTCCTTGAATTTATGAATTTACAACCCAATAGCGTCTCCAGAGTTGATCATATAACCGAAAATATGGTTCTATACTTCTTCTACGATAAACAATTATATTCACTCCATACAGCCAAGACTCATCTATACTCTTCCTCAAAATACGGGACATGGAAACATGGGATAGTGATTTGAGGTACCCGTTCAAATGAATATGAGTATCTTCTTCTATTTTTTTATCTGTGGACAACACGAGGGAAACCTATAATGTTCGAAGAACATCGTGTTAGCCAGCGGTGGAATTTTGGGAGAGAAGGAAGGTGTTGGAATTTTTCTTGAAAGTTTGGAGGTTGTAAGCATCAGGAAAGACTTCACTAGGCAAAGAATTCCACATCTTCGCCGTTCTA
Source organism: Gastrophysa polygoni (assembly GCA_963576655.1). Taxonomy (NCBI): domain Eukaryota; kingdom Metazoa; phylum Arthropoda; class Insecta; order Coleoptera; family Chrysomelidae; genus Gastrophysa; species Gastrophysa polygoni. The sequence goes on from OY755090.1 coordinate 11,781,812, forward strand.
TTGATGAATGATGCTTGGTATAGCGATGTTCGACAGGTCTCGAGCCTGACAGTATAGGGGTGACCAGCCTGAGCTCGTCTGGTTTGTCTACTAGGAATCGCACGTGGTGTATCTATAAAGAAGGCAGAGATCGCCGACCTTTCTACGATGATCTAGAGAGGTCAATGATTTGATGAGTGTTGTATCATCGACTAGGCGAATAGCTCTCTCCTGAATTGAATCTAAGAGCTTTAGCGTATGTTTGGGGGCTGAGATCCAAACATGTGAACAGTACTCGTATATCGTTGGATGATATAGCATTTGAGTCAGTGCCTATCTCTTCGGAAAATCTTGGGAATCCTAAGTCTATAAATAAGTACTACTAGAAATAATTATTCCAAACTTGGATGTTCCAGTTGCTATAAGGATATTCCTTTGCCCATTAGTCACTTATGCAACTTTGAGAAGAGAAAATTGCTGGTCTGGTAGTCAGAATCGAAAAGAATCAAGTGAAAACTCAGTAACCACACTCACATGAAAAAAAAACCGACAACTTGAATAATATTCTGTCTGAGGTTTCTTTATTTTTCATTTGTACAGTTCAATTTGCATCCTTTCCTCAGCAAATTTACTATTACTTTATAAAACGTTGAGCGTTTACGTTTACTTTACGTTCACTTTACGTTTACTTTACGTTTACTTCACGTCTACGATTACTTGAAAAAATAGAAAATTCAATAATGCAAACCTCAACTGCAAAATCGAACTTCACAACAAACCATCAATTCAACTGTGACTAAACTTATTATCTCTCCAACGCTTATTCGTGCCAGTTTTTCGAAACGTTCGACTACTGTTTTGATGGTATAGCGATGAACCCCAATGGAGCGATTTGACCGAGTTTGGCGCCGATGCCTCCTAGCGAAACTTCCGTCATATGGTTTGCCGCGCCAACTGATTCTTTTACTATCAAGATGACTCTACGTTGTGGCCGATGGGGTCTCATCTGATACAATGACTATCGATGCTTGTGTTCCACAAGGCTCTGTCTTAACACCAACTTTGCTTTTGCTCCACGTCAATGATTCGTTGGATGTGACCTCCAGCCCAGTTCATAGCTTTGCGGATGATAGTACACTTCATTCCGCCTTTTCCTCTAGAGCCCCTATATCATCCAACGAGGCCAGAGGTGCAAGACGAAGACAGGTTGATGCTTTAAATGAGGTTCTCACAAGAATTCTGAAATAATGATCTGAGGATCTAGTACAGTTCAATGCAACTAAAACTCAAGCTTGTTTGTTCACCAAGAAGGCTGATCACAAAATGCCCAATTTGATGATGTCGGGTACCACTGTTCCTATGAGGTCGTTAATATCCATGCTGGGTGTCACCACCAACAGCGCTCTCTCTTGGGACGATCATGTGAGGTCTATTGCTAGAACTGCCTCACAAAAACTCCTCTAAATATCGTAAAAAGTTTGGCGATCTCTCTCTTTCTTATAGATATCTACACATCGGTGATCAACTGAAATATTGTCTATTATGCCACCACTAGCGATTCCTGGTGGACAAACCAGACGAGCTCAGGCATACACTGTCAGGTACGAGACCTGTCGAACATCGCTATACCAAGCATTATTCATCAATAGAACGGCAAAGTTGTGGAATTCTTTGCCTAGTGAATTCTTTCCTGATGCTCACAACCTCCAACCTCTCAAGAAAAACACCTTCTTTCCCTCCGAAAATTCCAACACGATGGCCAACACGATGTTCCTCGATCATTATAGGTTTGCCTTTCGTATTGTCAACAGAAAAAAAAAAGAGAAACTGCTTCTGAGCATTTTCGCACTTGAGGGTACAGATCTTGAGTAAAAAACTGTCATCGACATCAGGGCAATAACGAGCAAAGGCACGTCGTCAGAAATAATATATTTTCATTCCAAGTTCATTTTGCTCCTGAATAGGAACCAGTGCACCTGGAAGCATGAACCAACAAACACTATGTACGAAGCATCCTTAACAAACATTGGTGATTCAAGAGAATTTGAATTCCACTCGGTGTTTTGATTGTACAACAACCTTTCAATTGACCCTGTGTTATGATTAAGACACCAGCAATTGAAGAAATTCTGGATATGCAAGTTGAAATTAGCTATTTTATCTATAGGCTGTCAACAAATTTATGAAAGTGGGAACTTGAAATGAAAAAATGAAGAAACCTATTCTTTCAACTATCGAGTTGCATTTTCCTTATATCAATGAATTGAATGAGAATGATATATACGATTCGTGAGAAGAGCGAGTGTGTGGATTTTACATCATATCGATTTGTTATCGGAATCGAGTTAAATCGAACCGAACCAGACTACCAATAGTCAACAACGCCAGGTAACTTAATCATCATTTGGTGATAAAGTTTATCTATATACGGCTAGAAATACGTGTAACCTTATTTTCATAGCAGTGACGGTTCGTGTCAACATGAGAAACATGAGACAGAAAATCATCAAAACGTGACAACTTTATACAAAAAGTATCCATCACTCTTTGAACGATCAAAACTCATGAAACAAATATTAGATGATAGATGGTTTCTTTTTGTTTCAAATACCTGGAGAAGTCGTTCAAATATATGAGTATTTTCTTCTATTTGGGCTAGAACTAAATGAATTCCTTTATTTCAATTGTAGAACCTGTATATATCTCGTGATTTTGACTCACCAGATAATTTGTGAAGAAAGTGTGAACAAATTCCTACTTCATTTCAGTTCGTCCTGGTTCTACCATGAGTGGTGTAAACCCTGAGGTCGATCGTTTTTTATGGAAATTATAATGAAGAATATAAATACTAGGTATATGCGTGATATATTCACATGCTAGTATCGCGAATCATTATAGAAATGGAAAATTATTCTCTACTTGATGTGGTTACCCAAGAAATGACAGCATTCGATATTCGACATCGATGAGGACATGATGGGAACTGATTGGATGCTCGATTCACTCTTTTTTTATCAGAATGATTTCATTTGAGCCAGTACCTATCTCCTCGGAAAATCTTGGAAATCCTAAGTCTCGCCTACTATGAATAATTATTTCAAACAAATATCAGATGATAGATGTTTTTTTTTGTTTTAAATACCTGGAAAAGTCGTATACATTTCGAAGGTAGATGATAGAAACAGTGATTTTAGACTTGTTTCAAATCGATGTCTTTTTATTTCTTACTCATCCCACGAGTGAGAAAAATCTTCAGAAATATATGTAATCCGATAATTATTGGAATTGGAAATGGATCAGTATTTCTGAGGAAGAAAATACTTTACTCTTACTTTACTCTTTTTTATATTGTATTTTCTAAGAATGGTGAACAGAATTTCGAATGCCATGAGCAATTCGAACAAAACCATCATTTTCACTCGGACATCATTTATTGCTCATGGATAATTTTGTCTTAATGCATTATTTCAATTTGAAAACGTTACGTTTTCAGCTGCAAGAAATCATCTCAAAACGATTATACATCATTTGCTGAGTAGATAAGTGCTTGATCTATAAATAGGATTCATTCCAACGCCAACTACGGCACTGGTTCTCACGCAAGAATATTTTTTATCGTTCCCGTGAACAAAATAGAAATATTTCTATATGAAAATTGAATACAACCCATATTGGATTCGAAAAAGTATGCCTCATTTCACCCACCAATCTACGGACGAAAATGAAAACATAATCAAACAAACGGATAGCCTTGGATTGATATTCAGCACAATATCGCGAAATCAACTTTTTCGATGAGTATTATTTTTTTTTACCATGAGGACGGCACTGTTAGCATCCGAAACAAATTCAATCGATAGATGTCGCCCACAAGCTAGTCAAAATACTTCCGTTTGATTTTCTCATTATTTTCAATTCAATCAATTGTTTGATGAATTAATGATGTCGAAAATTGTCTTCGAGTTCCTTCATGTTGAAAAATTTATCATAAATGTATCATAAATCGACCACATACCATTTTTTGGGCATCGAACGGTAGCTCGGCAAGGTCCAGGTGGTTGAGACGCTCGCTTCCTTCCATCCCCGATGAAACACCCCGTATCTCGGTGCACCGACTCCATGCATGAGACGCCGGCATTTTTTAGTCACCTGCCACTGTGGGCGTAGTACCTGTACCGTTCGACACGTCGTTCTCGCGAGGCATAAGTACCCTGCGACGATGACGTCATACAGGTATTATCTTTTCGATAGCTGCATAGTGGGGCGGCTGAATGTGTACGTGTATGTTTGTTTTCAGCTGGATACGGCTTTGCGTCTGGTGTATGCGGTGTTTGCTCGTTGATGCTACTGGATTTGGAGCCTTTTGTGTTCAAAAGAATACGGCATGTTACATAACACTAGCTCAAAAGCTACTAGGAAACCGTACATTGGCCACCTTTGTGTGTTTTGATCTTATGCTTCACATTCAAACATTCTTCGTTGAATTCAGACTATTTTCTTTGAATTCACACTCTTTTGACATTTAGGATATTCGTCTCTTTGGATCCGGAGTTTTTCCTTAGATTCGAGTGAAATGAATTCAATGAAAATGTTCGAAATCAAATAGGAAAATCTGGATTTTATCAATACAAATATTATTACGCATAACGGTATTTGTATGAAGATTGTACTGGATTTGGAGCCTTGGATTTGTTTTCAAAAGAATGCATTTTTTTTAATTAAAGTTTGGAGGTCATCAGGGAGAGACATCATAGACAGAAAATACCACAACTGTTGCCGTGCTTGGTAGAGCGAAGTTCGACAGGTCTTGGGCATGACAATGTAAGGGTGACCAGTCTGGAAGAACATATGAGATTTCCGATAAATACCGACTATGGAAATATGTATGAAAAAGGGAGAGGTCCCTCACTTCTCTATGAAGAGAGGACAATGAATTCGGGAGTGTATCATCACCAACTGTATAGGCAAATAGGCAAATTGGATGAAATCTAATAGCTCCAGCTGACCTCTAAACATGTGAAAAGTACTCCAGGACAGGTCGAATATGCGCTTCATAGATAATGAAAGAGATGGTGGGGTTTGAAGTAATGCTCACATAATGATAATAATATCGCTCAATCGATGCGTGCTACAGGAATAGAGATGATGATTAATTAGTTATAATAATCTAACCAGATTCTATACCCTACAGAAAAAAATGCAATGTTCACTTCCCCTTTGGTTGCTTTCCCACCAGAAGAAACTGATGTTATCCACTTCTCTGCGCGGAATAGAAAGCGAAGTTTTTATAAAGCAATGGACCTTACAGTGGTACCTGACATTATCTGGTATATATATCTGGTTGACATCTTTTTGCATTGAACTAAGATTCTTAGGTCTCCATTTTCTTGCCAGATTATCATAATGAAGAGGTAGGGGCGGAATGCAGTGTACTATCATCCTCAAAGCTATGGTCTGGGCATAAGGTCAGATCGTTAATATGTTCCAAAAACGAACTTGGTACAACGACAGATCCTTGAGGAACTACCGCATCGACAGTCATTGTAACATATGAGACCCCGTTTACCAACACATCGACAGATCTATCCAATAAATCGATAGTAAACGATATAGTTGGAGCGGCATACCAAATCACGTATGTTTTGCTAGAAAGCATTGGAACCTGGTCGAAAGATTTGGAAATATTAATTGTTACAGCCAAATACTTCCACTAATTCTCAATTGATGCTTGCTATGTACTATGTGTCACGTAGGCGAGCAGGTCTCCTGTTGATCTCTTGTAACTAGAGCCATATTTTCCGATCATTTTTTTGCAGCTCTACCTACTGATCACCGATAGTAGTGCAATCAGTCTATAGTTATTCCTTATACAGTGAAAAACCTGCAAAGAACTGGTAGTGATAATTCAAGTGCACATTATTGAGAAAAATTAATGGAATTCTGTCTGGCCCTGTTTCCTGCTTGACATTGAGGTCAAGCAGAATGTGCCTTATTGTACGTTAACAGAAGACAACATCATCAGGATGTCGATGATAGCGATATTATGAAGGTGGAGACCTTGTGGATGCAAAGTGGAATTTGTTGCAAATATTTTAGCAACCAATGCGAACGTAGAAATGTTGATTTTTCCTTGTGATGTTCTAGCCAATATTCCTTGGTGAGGAAAGGAAGTTATACTCCATCCATCAATATCTGCGCTTAAGTATGTCGAAGGAATGATATGAGGGAATCAAATGTTCATATACTCTCTAACAGCCAGGCTGAGCGCTGAGGTTGCGCATGAGGCTCTGAGATTTCAAACGTTTGGGTCCAAGTCAGTCAGAGAACGAAAACAATCCTTCGAGCAACTGGGTCTCAAATGGAACACTAACGCCCTCACCAAACAAGAAGTTGTGATAAAATTCTTCGCACCAAGGCTCCTCGAACTATCAAGTCCAAGTGGAGCAAATAGAAGGTCTATTCTGAGACGAGTTGACAATAAAATATTATAGCATATCCATCAAGGAAATCAGACATGATGCTTTTGAATATAACAAGTAGAGGAATGACAAAATACCTTAATGATCATCGCTATCTGAGACATCAGGTACTAGGTAGGTACATAGGTAGAGTGAATCTAGAGTACATATCAATAGATATCCTGATAATAATAGTACATATAGGGTGTTTAATTTGAAATATCAAAGTTTCTACTGATTTATAATGGAAGCGGCAACACCGCATTGTCGAAAATTTTAGTTGGGTAGAATCTAAATTCGCTTTTCATCAGATTCCTAAAGTGGTCTGGTTCACCAGAAACGTCTAATGTGCCATTCACCGTGAATCGACCTGTGTATTACTGCACATAACATTTTTTGAAATATTGAATGTTCGAAGTTAGCAAACTGATGGATGGAATCAATCATGAAAATCTATTCATACATATATTTGGATTTAGGAATATAGGGTGTTCCTTTGAAAAAAATTGAGAATATGTCAAAATGAACCATTTTCCAAAAAAAAAAATAGGTTTCTGCTTAGAAGTACTGATGATTCAGGAAAAATATAGAAATTACAGGAAAATTCTGTACATATTTGACAACTGTCAACAGGTAGCGGCGAAAAAATATGTAGTGATTATAAATGAATCAAATCAACATTTACAGTGCAGTATGAAGTATGATGTAGAATACTGAAGCTTTCAACAAGGTAAGGATCAATACATCAGTTGTTGAAAGCACTTCAGATGGGTGCACCAAATTTCCAATTTGATGATGAAACACTAAGGTATCCTATAACTAGACGACTACGAGAAAATTTTCTTGAATTTGTGTTGGATCGTTTTTATAACTGTTTGTGAGATGAACGGGTGATTCTGATTTATTATATTTACTCGTGGCATGATAACAAAGATGTTGAAATTAATGTTAATATTTACAGTTAGCTGAAGAGATAAGAGTATCACATCTTTCATAGTTTCCCAGCGATAAACCATTGAATAATTGTTTCAATAAGAATTTGATGTCACCTTCACGTATACTGTATCAGAATTCAAGGTTACTTAGTAGAAAACGCTTCATTTGAATGGAACTCTATCATATGAAAATATTTGAAATTATTGTTCTGATATATCTAAAAAAATGCCTACTTTACTAGCTAACACCAACCTAATCCGGACATTTACATAACAAGCTGATTCATGACAACTGTTGGCAAGCCGAATGAGAAGTTCAGTTGTTTGTGTCCTGAAAGTTGGGTGATTCTTCTTCTAGGGCTTCTGCTCGAATCGGAAGTGAAATACAACCTCGTTATCTCATACGAAATCTTGTTTATTTCAAGACGTAATGAGATTCGACTCTCCATTTCAGGTCTATTCCTCGTCATATTCCACAGTTTACAGAAAACTGATGATTCCTGAGGATTCAAAGATTTCCAAAGATTTGTCGATTTATTCCTCCTATTAGATGATCATCCAATAAAGGCACCCATACCTGGAGACCTCGACGAAGACACATTGAAGTTTTCTCCTTTCGTGCCGATATTCGATATCGTTCTAATTTCTGCTTGCAACCTTCCACGCTTTCTTGCCATTTCTACCTTTCAGGAAAATTTCTTTGTGTATAAGTACCTTTTGTAACATGACACAAATCTGACAGTGAGGTCAATCTGTTAAACTACCAATAGCTATACATATTGAATTCCTATCATGATATCGATAAAATCTGTGTATGTACTTATATAGCTATAACAGTTCACATTACAGTTTATAATACTGTATTTTGATTACATAATGTATCATTGATGACAAATATAATGTGTGAATCAATAGTTGTGCACTTCAGATTTGATCAGTTTTTTAAAAAACCTGGAATTTATCGTGATCTCGTATCCCATTGGGATCAATTCTTTTTCCTGAATTCATTTCATTTTCATCACTGAATGTGCTCTTGAATGAATTGAGAGTATTTCTCAGTCACTGAATCAAATTGGGCAGAGTAATCTATTGAGAATAATCGTTCCATGCTGATTGTTTTTGTATAGGTACCCAATAATAAATATTCTCAATCAGTGACTTTTTTTTCAGTTTTCCATATTTTCTACTATGATGCAATGTTCAGCGAACATCCATTTACATTCATACCAATTTTCGAACAATTCGAAAGAAATTTTCATTGCGTAGTGGGCTGTGATTTCAAATATGGATATTGTTTGATAATGTCGAAAATAATGGTTCTTCAGAATTGATCCAGATTCCAATTTTTTCTTCTATTTTGTAAAACATTTTGAAAGTTCTAGAAGGAGTTAACAAATAAATAGCGTAATATTGTTGTGTCCCCGAAGTTTACAGCTAGATATGAGAGGATATGGAGAGATAAGACGTCATAGCTGCACTCACTCTTTCCTGCTGTTTTGTGATTCGGAATACATATGATGTTTTCAAAATGCTGAAGAATCAATTTGCTTCGATTTTGCCACATGATATTGATTGTATTTTATGGATGACATTATTTATCAATCAGAGGAGGATTGTACGTAATCATTCAGCTAATGATATTCAATTTTTTTCACAATTCACTTCGTCTTCGGCTTCAATATTATACGTGCTTTCTCATTAAGGAAAAAGTAGATTCAATAATGCGTCTACCTGGGTTCTTCATTCACAGAAGTGATCTCACGAGATTTCTCTTGCATAAAATATTATGAAATATACCCAAAATTTGCCATTATTCTGTTAATGTCAGAATGATAACAAAAAATGCAAACACTCCAATAGAAGGCTGTTTTGGAACTGGTAAACACCTCACATGTCGAATCCGGTAGGAAAAATTTAAAAGGATTCATAAAGGATAACCCTCTATAATGTACAGGCATTTCTGATCCTCTTCATTCCTTTGAAATTCATGTGGATCAATTCATTATCTACTGATCACAAGCATCAATAATCAATCGAAAGGCAATGGAAATTCTTCGCCTAGTGAAGTCTATCCCAAAGGTTACGACCTCCAGACTTCCTACTCACCTTAATACCTTTCCACTCTTCCAACATTCCACCACTGACTACCACGATGTTCCCCGAACCCCGAAGGAAGAAACAGCAAGGAAGTTTTTAGCGAATGGAAAAATCTGGGTCAACTTTGTGTTACCTTCATCACTAATAATAAACCACTCAATTCGAACGGTGATTTCCAAATGACGTAGATATATCGAGTTACATCACCTACAGAGAAAAATTCAAGAACTTCTGAAATGACAGGTGTAAGGCGTCAAATTTTCGTTTGAACGTGCCTACCTAATTAAATAACGAGTATTGCATTATGATCTTGTCTGGAAACTATGATCATTTTGAAATGCCTGAGTAGTGACGAGAATACTTTAACGTATTACCTGGGTAAGAATAAAATAATAATCCATCATTAGTAAGTGAGATATAGGGAATGAAAACCAAGGTGAATGAAAATCTGACCATGTAACCACTATCAAGGGAAAAACATTCATAGGAATTCTAATAAAATCAGTTACATCCCTCAATAATCCTCGTTCAATACCTGCTTATATTTTCGGATGTGAATCGTTGTTCGAGTGGAAAAACTATCAAAGAGAAGAGGTGGCATTACTTGTTTTACATGAGGTCAAATCAAATCACTTGACAAATCTGTCATCATGACTCGTAGCTAAAAAGTGACAACGTTTAGTACGGAGGCGTTGAGAAGGGCCAATATTCTATCAGACATCTCGGCGAAATTTCAGATAATTCCGAGTTGCAACTCGGAATATTACTAAATTTCGTGTTGCGATTCGGAATATCAGTAAGTTCCGAGTTACAACTCGGAGTTCCCCTAAATTTCCAGATGCAACACGGATTCCATGTAAGATTTAGGAATATTATAATTCTATCCCCCGTATTATTATGAAAACGGTAAATTTGGCACCATTGCAGATATCACCATTGAATCGAGCAATATCGATAAAGTCTCAGAATGTATTATCATGATTTTTTCTGGAGCCGGTCCTGAGATATGTGACTGTTCCAATACATAACAGCTACCCTGTATACTCACAAAGTATAACATGCTCTTTTCTAGCATTTCCAGAAACTTGTCTGATAGCATACTAGGTATTCAGTCAAGCTTCAACTTGCTGGTGGTAGCTGTCGGTGGTTTTATTTGATTTTTGCTAATAGCGACGATATCAGCGTTTCTCTATCGGTCTAAAATAAAAATGTGTTTTCGTATGCCACAGTTTTATCTGTAGACGTAGATTCAGGTCTTAATTTTTCTGACCCTACTACCTACCGCCAGGCTAATCTTCGACATCTGGGGGAATCGTTTTATCATTTCAAAGAAATTGGGAATAAGTAGGTACCTACAAAAACATTGAAAATGCATACCTACGTAGATGTTGTCTGTATTTATAACTATGGTTCATATCACAATATCATTAGTTAACTGCATTGCTTATCTACATTTCACATTGCTAGGCAACCAATCGTTCACTTACTGGAAGGTCAGCTATAAAATAACGAAGCCGTCCGTGTTATTAAGATCCGGACAAAAACGAGAATATTATGAAACCATTTCATCAGTGGACTTGTTTGTGTGCAGAGTGTAGATAGTGTCGAATTTATAGTCCGATTCTGTATTCGCCATGTCGCTAAAAACTACTAGATTTTTTATACGGACATTCCAAAGTAAGTAACTTGAATAATATTACCTACTTACTTCCCATAAAATATCGAATTCTAACGAAAAGTAGGTATTGTCCAATAAGTCTTGGAATACCTATCATATTTCTCTAGGTATACATAGATATACTTAGGTATAGGTATGAATACTATCATTACATGATGAATAAAACGATGTGTTTTTGTCTATCAATTTCAAGATACCGTAAATTTCATGGATGTGATCAAATAAATGATGAAAACAAATCATCCAACATGTACCTAACTACGTACCTACTAATTTTTCGTAAGTAAGCGTATGTGCTATGTATGGACTAATGCATATATGAATATTTGATATTGATGATCATCACCAAATTGGAACAATACCTACTCTTTCAGATTTGGAATAATAGTTCATTGCAGTTTGCACCTTCTCTTACGAAGGTATGCCCCTGAATTTATCATAAATTCTAACGAGATTCTGTCAATAATGATAGTCGCTATCTGAAAATGTTGAGTAAAACATTCATATCGTATACGATAAACATATACCTACGTATACACTCTCAATGACGTTCATAACTTATGAAATGATGAAAGGCCGATCAAGTAATGATTTGATTATCCAATCGCTTTTTCAAATTCATTAGTAACATTGTCAAATAGTTTCAAATTAGGTATTTCGTCTCTTTGGATTATTCATCAGTTTATTACAGTTTTCCACCTCAAAGTGTTGACGTTGCCTGTGAGATAATCAATATAATGATCTGAATGATTTTGCTAGAACTGCCACAGATCATTATTTACTTTTGAACTCGCGTCAATCTGATGTTCTGTTGTTTGGTCCCAGAAGCGGAAGATATACAACACAATTGTGAAACAATTCAGCTGGTAGAGGAAACTAAAAATATTGGGGTCATCCATGATCGAAAAACGGCTGGTTGGTCCGAAAAGTCAAAAATCTTTGTTGATTTTCATCAACAGACCTATAGCAAATGACCCATTATCATTTGCATTAACTGTTCTAACCAAAGATTCTTTCTATTACTTTTAGTCAACATCATATGTGAAATTCTCGTTTCATACGATTTCAACTACGCTAATTTTGTTTATGACCAACACTTGACAGGACGATACAAAAATAAAAACAGAAGTTCCAAAAACTCATGCTTGAGACTGATTTGAAGAATCTGGAGAGGACAAAGAATCTCTCATAAGTTGAAAGATTCTGGTTGGTTGAGTATGAAATGGAGGACTGGAGTGAGGCAGCTAATCTCTTTCGTATAATTATCATGAATGAATAGCCATCCTATCTCATAGAAAATAACGCGAATATTGGGTTCAGACGAACATTGTTCCCACGTCTGTTCAAAACAGAATATGTCCCTAAGATGTTTCAGTTATCAAATATGCCACATTCTTCATCAGCAGGGCTTAAGGAATTCGAATCAATTATCCATTCAGGTTTCCTATTAATTCCTATGTTATGTTGACATTTACTTCATGCTTCACATTTCGAATCTATTTTCGCCATTCAATGTATTTTTTGTTTGCATGCATTGTAGAGGTATTTTATGGGATTGAGTGGTAGAGCAATTCAGTGGGAGTTATCCAGAAATTGAACTGAACTTCGCCCTCTACTTTTCTATTCATTTATCATTCATGTTCTGCCTATACATTGTCCTATATTCAAAAGTAATAAAAACGATTATTACTATCATTATTATTCAACGTTTCTCTTCGTATCTGATCGAAAATATAATCATAATGGTAATAAATAAATGTCAGTATATTCACTTTACACGAAAGTGACATCAATCTTCAGTGAAAAATATAATAATATATGCACCGTGAGCTTCGTTAGATGATAATGCCCAGGCGACATCAATGCTTCGGGCAACAATACACTTGTTTCATAAATATCTATATAATCAGAATCATTCACCACTAAAATCGAAATGAATTAGATGTGAAAAGTAGAGTTTAATCACCATCGATTCACGAAGCAGTCTGACTCAAATCAGCACCTCAAACTCTCATTCCACCGGTTCTATTTTGCATGAGTTGAATCTACGCACACTCATCGGTACATACTAATCTGTATTTTCCATTATTTCCTAGGCCGAAATGCTAGTAACGTTTCGTTTATCGGTCTGGGTCAGATGGGCACCAGGATGGCCAATAACTTGATCAAAAAGGGCCAGGAAGTCAAGGTATTCGACATCGTTCCGTCTGCCTTGGCGAGCGTCCCAGGAGCTAAGCAATGCGGATCAGCAGAGGAGGCAGCCAGAGATGCCAACATCGTTGTCACGATGTTACCTACCGGGGATATCGTAAAAGAGACTTTGCTGGGCGAGAAAGGGATTCTTAAAGGTTGGTATAGTGTATAGTCTCACAGAAGAAAGTGAATATTAGGTCGTATATCATGAAGTTCGCTCGTTCGGTTGCTTCGGCAACTGAGGAGATGAGTAGCAAAACCACATAAGTGATTGGAGATGTCTGAAAACGTATTTTGACAACTATATTGCCGTCGTCAGTATATACTGAACACAACTGCTCAACTGTTTTCAAGTCCGTATTCTCACCAAAAGCAATAACTGGCGACGATTCTGCGAAACTCAAGAACACAACGCAGTGGGAGGAAATATTTGTATTCAAACATTAGCGCCAAGTTGCATTGCCGTTGCTTTCTGACAAATATAACAAATATGTCTTCATTCGATAGTATCAACCCTTCACCCGAACTAGCTTTCTGGCTCAACCCGATTGACTACTTCCTACGTCTTTTTAATAATTATTGAAATTCACGATTTTTATCAGTAGAAAACGAACAGATCTAGTGTTGTCAAAATCCGTGCCATCCGGCTGCCATCCTCAAGCAGAGATGGACTGTAAGAGCAATCAATCAACAGCAATGGTATATTTTCTCATTCACAGTCATACTTTCTGACAGAGATAACAATACTCTTGGACGAATTCAACTGGCTAGGAGAGTCGATTGAAATATACATGAGAACGAGAAAAAATATTCAACCTCCGACCTGCCAAATACCTAAAATGGATGATTGATTCACCAGTTTGAATGGGTGTTTGCATAGTACTGTAATTCGTATTCGAAAATGAAGCATGTGAGTTAACATGTGATGTTTTTATATGAGAATATCATTACAAAAGTGGTTCCAGTTGGAAATTTGATAGGTGTGTACAACCCATTGCTCTGGTGAGAACATAGCGTAACGCAGCTAGTTGCCCATTGGTTGCTGTAGTGCTGTAAAATGTGTCACCATCACTAGTTGTACTCAACAGTTCTACTGAGCTATGGCAGATGAGACTTGATGTCTTACCTGTCAGATAATCTCAGAAGTTTGTGGCTCTTTTTGAAGCACACACATGTTCATATTATTATGTGACAAAAACCATTTCATTCACGTGCTGGCCTGAGGCGACTACAACGAAGTTGTAATGCAACAATGATTTCTCATGAGCTTTCATTGTGCACAATCCGGTTTTGTGATTGGAACGTCGTCCTCATCAGAAGGACATATTGCGTGGAGAAAATATATCAAAAATTTAACAATGTTGATATCTGTCACAGCAGTTCTTGGCAGCTGTTGGCGGATAGATCTGTTTCGGCCAACCAGAGGCAATTACTCTTGGTTTACTGGCAAATTGGGATCTTATGTACGAAAAAGAGTTTCTGGGTGGATCATGAGATGTATCAGCGCTATCAGATGGCGAAAGATCTGCCTCTGGTGAGAGGAAAAAAAATCTCTCTCACTTTTGCTAACTGAGATATTCTTGAGATTTCAATGGGATGTGGCCTTTCCAAAGTAAATCATTCAGTTATAACCATCTTTCCAGCAGATCTGTGACTACTTAGTAGCTCCTCTGTTATATGTACAAAGGTGTTAAGGGCATGTACATAGCAGTAAATGGTTACAATATTCTATAAGAATTTGAAATTTCTTCAGGGAACCTATCTTAGATCTGTCGCCATCTCAAACTCATCTTTCTTCATTTGGAAAAGATACTTCCACTTGAAAGCTTGTACAGAATAATCTTGTTGGGAGTACTAACTTATGTATTTGAGGAAAATTTTCCATAGATTCAAGTTCGACAAAAATAATATTAGTTTCACTGGAATATTTGTGCTCTCAAGTAATCAGATAAGAAATTATACATCAATAAAATCAGAATTGTTGTCAAAATATTGGTAGGTAGTATATGAACAATACTGATAGTTTTCTCAGATGCGTTCAGATGCGAACAGTAGGTCACTAGAAAACTCCTCTATTTTGGTTTCTCGATATTTTCAGGTATGCCTAAAAAATCCCTCCTAGTGGACTGTTCGACGATCGAGCCGAAGATGGCGCAAGAACTGTCGCGCATCACCGCCGAAAACGACGTCCGTTTCATCGACGCTCCCGTCTCCGGAGGCGTGACGGGCGCCCAGGCGGGCACCCTCACGTTCATGGTGGGAGGCGCCGATGCGGACCTGTCGGAAGTGAAGCCGGTCCTGGAGAAAATGGGCGCGAAGATTTTCAAATGCGGCGGGATTGGAGCCGGCCAGATCGCCAAACTGTGCAACAATCTCATTCTAGGTGAGTCTATGTTCGGGTCGGTTCATTCGCAGGGCGTTGTTTCGGAAAGGGATGAGGTCCAATTTAGTCTTCTTCCCAAATCATCACCAACACAACGTTCGCAATTTTACTTTACTTTTTAATACACCTTCTGTGAACATTGAGTGCTGTATAAGCTATTAACTACACACAATTGTTCGAGGCGTTAGATTATAAGAAGAAGCAATGTTTTGTTCAATAAATAACAAATTCGTCTCGCCTCAGACTGAATTCCACAAAATATCCATTCTCTTCCTCGAACAGATGCCTCACTTCATATTGAATTCTTCTCATTGATGATCGTTTGAGCTTTTATTAATATTAACATCGAATGTCGAAAATTGGATTATAATGAGAATTATTGAAATAAAGCTCTCAGACTTTCTTCAAAAGAAAAGCTATTCACCTAGCCGGTGATACTATTACTCACGTATTAATTGACATCTGTAGAACATCGCAGGAAAGTGGGCGATCTCTCTGTCTCTCTATTTTATAGATATTTCCACAGTCGGTGCTCAGCGGAAATCTCGTCTATTATGCCACCACAAGCGATTCCAGGTAGACAAACTAAACGAGTTCATGCTGGTAATATATCCATACATTGGACCAATAGCAGTTCAACAATGATAAAATCATAACTCCGAAATGATTTGGGTCTCATATTGCTTCATTCATTCAGTCTTTATTTTGCACCACGTTATTTATTTCGATACTTTGATTTTAATTTGTGTATTGTCTTGATTTTTGAATTATCCTTATATAGATATAGTCGTCATATGATGTGAGGATTCTAATACCAATTCACCTAAGACTGGGAAAAATTCAGTAGTCTTACGAACAAAAAAAGCAAAATAGAAACCAGGCAACGAGGAGTTAGTTACCTGCAAACTCTCAATTACTCCTAGACGTCCCATTATCGTTCGTGAATCATTGTTTTTATCATATATCATCTTTTTTCAGGTGTAACGATGATTGGTACCTGTGAAGCCATGAACCTAGGAGTGAAACTAGGTTTAGATCCGAAACTGCTGACTGATATAGTGAACGTTTCGACCGGTAGGTCTTGGTCTTCAGACACTTATAACCCTGTACCTGGTATCATGCCAAACGTGCCATCATCGAACGGGTGAGAATATTGACTTTACCATAGTTCCCTCAATGATTGACTCTTTCTGTTATTTCCCAGGTATGCAGGTGGATTCAGTGTGCCGTTGATAGCCAAAGACTTGGGTCTTGCGGAAGCAGCTGCTCTTAGTTGTGGTACCCCCCTTATGCTAGGTGCTATGGCTCATCAACTATACAGGGCCCTCATCCTGAACGGATATGAAGACAAAGACTTTTCTGTAGTTTACGAATTTTTGAAAGGAAAGAAATAATATGCTCTTATGATTTCGCAGTGTTTAATTCGTCTCTTCTACAGAATGATGTGGAAAATTAGAGATAGGATCACAAGAGAGTGAACGTTTCAAGAGTGCTGTTACTGTATTTAATCAGATACTGCATTAATGAAGATATAGTGTCATCACTTTGAAAGAATATGGAGCCTAGTCATACCATTCGAAGTTCGGGAACATAAAATTCCTACGTGATTTAGTACAATGATTTATTACATGACATGGCTTGTTGATTGTGCGGTGTATAATGATCTCTAAAGCGAATACGAAGAAACTGAAGATGAGTCCGAGAGATAGAATACCAAATGCTCCTTCCACATGTATCCATTTCAATTTGACCACAGTTTTATCGCTATTATAGCTGTAGAATTTCATTGCCCTCTGCACATCTGCATTCATATATAGCAAAGTTGCCTGAAAGCGAGGAAGAATGTAAAGTTGCCATTTTTATTTCAAATTATACTGCTCAACCTCGTTTTGCCAGTATGAAATGAGACCAGTTTCGAATACTCTGAGTATGAACATATCAAGCATCGGTAGTAAAATGGAACTCTTTCTCGTCATCATCACACATTGTTCCCAATATAAATCTTCTCGCATTAATCGGAATTTGTCGATCACATCATCACGGATGTAATTGCCTATGGCATAGTTATCTAAAAATAATTTCTTCAGAAAACTCAGCTCATGAAAAAATAAATAATAGAATATGAAGCGATTCAACATAATTTTTTCAAACACATACTATTTGGTAACCTCTCTAATGAGAATGCAAAACTGGAACTCATAGAGTATTCCCTCAGATTTTCTCCACTGGTGGAGATGAAGCGACTCAGTATTCTGCGATAGATTGGCTGTAAAAACAGAGAATTGGTTGTTGAATGAAAATGATCAGATCAACTCGAAGGATTTCGAGTTTCCAAGCATTGGAACTTGTATGACGCTAACAATATTTTTCGTGGTAATAAACCTCCTCCTCAATAAAATTTCTCGTTAGGTGAACTATGTTCATCAACATCAACGAATGTTTCAAATATCACCTCAAGTCTTTTTTCTCGCCAAATATCTTTCGAAATATTTATGACAGTCGAAAGAACTTGCAATGAGGATGAGGGATTGGATGAGGTCTAACTGTTTTTCACATGTGTTTTGCCCAAATTCATCAAACTTTTTTGAGTAGTATTTGATAATGAATTATAGCGTTATCCTATGATCCACAGGATGATCCTATATAACATCAACTTCATCATTTGAATTCATCTTAGAACGGTAATGTTAGTCGAATGGAAGGAACTGATATGTTTCCTCCATTTGTTCAAATTTAAAATGAGTAAAATTATTTTCCAGAACCTTTCTAAGATCATAGATGTTTCATAGAACTTCGGAGTTTCTTTCTGGAACCTATCTCAGATCCTAGATCGTTTATTGGAAACTAGTAACTATACAAGAGTCATGCCAATTCACTTACATCTTCTATTTTCCGAATTGAGATCGTCCAAGCATCTTGGAGAGCACCCCAGTGGATACCGCTTGCTGAAAACTCCTCTACAGTATTGATTGGGTTCTCGTATCTTGGTATAGTCATTATACTGGATAGACCACTGCTATAAGAGCTGGACAAGAAAATGCTGAACCCGAATAGAAGGACAATGTAAAATTTACCGATGAAGCGTCTGGGTTGTTCAGCTTGCGTTACTACTTGCAGGGCAAACAATTTGAATACTGTGAATATTGACATACTCAGCAGCTGCATCACATTTCTCTTGGTGGAGTTATTTCTGGAAAGATGCAAAATGGTTTTCGTTCATCCAATGGACGACAGTAGTAAAGCAAATTCACTTCTGTACCAAACTTTCAGTAATTTGCTTCCAGTTGGTGATGTTTCACATTTTTCACGGTGATAACGAAAACATTGAAGTACCTAGACATACTCGTAGTTGTCGGAATGACAACTTTGCCTTCGTGATTTATCTTCCACTTCGATTCTTCATATACTGAAGAAACACTTGTTCAACCAGATCAGAGATGTCTAATCATTGAACACACCTGTAAACTTTACATATTCATACGTAACAGTGATAAAAGACATGTTACTCCACGAGAGATAATAGATTATAATAAAATACGCTCTCGCTCCTAACATTGTACACAGAGAGGCGATCAGTAAGCAAATTTTATCACTGTCGACCAGTTCCGATACAATGTTGATGTTTGTTGTCAAAAAACTCAGTTGTTTCGTCTCAGATCAGCATATTTCTTACCGTCGCGTGTTTTCTCGCTCGAGGCAGAAACGGAAAGAATTTTCGACCACTATAGTGAATGTTCAGTAGAGTGGACAATTTTTGTGCTACCGGTCGAACCAAAACAATTCTTCTTCACGCCACATCTGAAAAAGTCCCGCTGGGTGTGAAGAATGTCTATAATATCGATAACATCCATAAGGACGATAGTCTCGATGATTCATATGATATCGTTGATGAATGATGATATCAATATGATACCGAGAGTAATTTCGATAACCTCAATATAGCCGATGATGTGTATTGGATTCCTTGTGTTATTTGAAAAAAAATAATTATTGGAAACGTAATCTGGTTGAATTCAATGGTTCGTGGATAGTGAGTTTTTGAACGAATTATATTGTATGTTTTTACCGATATATCCTTGTGGTGAGGATGTTTCTACCCTATTCAAAGCGCTCTATCGACGAGGGACTATAGAGTGGGAAAGAATTTAGCTCTGGATTCAGATTCAGAAAGATCCTGCACCGCATCAATGGGAAATTGACTGTATCTGGATCTGCTCGAATTACACCAATATTGAAGTACGCTTCTCAATAATTTGAATGGTTATTATGTTTTTCAGAAATATAATAATAATATATTTTTCAGAATATAAAGAACTAATAAACAATACATTCATTAATCATTCTGATAAGGATCCAACACAGAGTATTACAATTTCTGCACGTCTTCAAGATTTATAGGGTTTGGCAAATATTTTATTGATTTTCAAAAAAGTTGGAGACAGAATTTCAATTATTTTCAGATATTTCTTGAGATACTTATATCAGTCCCAATCCATGATGATTGCGATTGTGGAACACTCGATAATTTGTGATGCTGCACTCATGGAACATGATATACAGGGTAGATACAAAAACAGATGTCTACTTCAGCACACTGATCAATCTGAAATATTGAATTCACATCATTGGTGCAATGCATTCATTTGATCACCATCATAAGTTTCCCAAAATATTGGAATAAACAAGGTGGTCTATTTAAGATTCAATTGTATGAGTCATTTTCCAATGAAACCAGAATTGCTGGAAAAAAATCAGTCTTGTCAAAATGTGTGGTCTGAACTGTCAATCGATACAAATGCATTTCCTTCTAACAGATAAGATTGAAAAGGATTTATTCTCTACTTTTTGAATATATCATAGATATCATCAGTATGATTGATATTATCGATATTATCGATAATCGATATTTCTGAATTGTTATCGTCCATTTCTAATCTGAACAAGTCGTTTCTGCTTCTAGCGATAATCCAGAAACCTGAGATGAGACAATTGACAAGTCACCATGAGTAGTTGCCTAGTGTCGCTCCTGTCTGTACAGGCATAGAAACGAAACAACGGCGAAACGACGCCATATATTGGAGAATTATCGAATGACTGTTCCAATTAGAACTCATTTATACTACTGATGACGATAAGACTCACCTCCGCATAAACTCTGTGGATTGCACGAGCTGGATGAAAAAATATGAGACGATGGAGAGCACGAACATGGAACCAACTGCGAACCACATTGTCTTCGAATACGAATACAGAGGCGTCAACCATCCCGCTGCCAATCTTAAAAATAGTTTTGTCATTGTAAATTCGATCTCAAAAGCATAAAACGAACTTGGGGGCTGGTACCAGACAAGTGATCCCTGTCCTGACTAAAGGCTTCGACAGATCCAAATAGGTATAGGCGATTTCCCAGGTATATAGAGCGCCTGGAAATAACTGAATAGCATCGAAAAATGGGCCAAGAGGGAATTCTTGAAGTACTCACTGAAGCCGATGTCTGCTCGATCCATCACCAAGTTCCCTAGTAAGCCAGTGCCTGTCCAGTTCTCGAAAATTTCCCCCCAGTAATCTTCTGGATTTACTACCAGAATCGGAGTCATGTTGTACTTTTTTGCGAATGTCAATGCCGTTGATAACTCTGATCCTTTGTATTCTTTGGCAGACGAACCTATCACAAGACATATCCTGTGTACCTTTCAAATATTACTGTAACTGTCATGTTTTCTCTCAGATGCATGAATTGCAATGAAAACATTTCGTTTTCAAGAACAAAAGGCTTTCTCTAACTTTGAATCTCGATAATCAAAAAACCGATTTTTTTTTATCTTTTGACAACATGAGAGGACAACCTTTAATGGTCAACGAACATCGTGTTAGCCAGCGGCATAATTTTAGGAGAAAAGGAAGGTATTGGAGTTTTCTAAGGGAGAACAGAACAAAGCTCCAAGACAGATTATCATGGAACACCAGTATTGATAGTCATTTTATCAGATGATACTCCCATCATAGTACCATCGCATAGAGTGATACGCAAGCGAGGGAACTAAATAGTAAACGACATAGTTGGGGCGGCAAACCCTATGACGGAAGTTTCGCTGGTAGGCATTGATGCCTAACTCGGTCGAATGCTTTGGAGTATCCAATGCTACAGACAGATAATCCCATGTTTCTTGCTTGACACCTGCCACATGTGTTACGTGAGCATCCTGTTGATCTCTGCCTGTATTTGTTTTTGAGGTTATTTTGGAACAATCAAACGAGAGTATAATATTACAAGGGAATATTGATGAAAAGGGGATTGGTTGACTCACATGATGTGCATGCAAGTGAGTAACATATCGAATTATCGAATTATATATGCCATCCAAAATTTTCGTATGTAGTTTTGGAATAATTTAGAATTTACTGTGTGGTCATTCATAACGAAGAAACGAGAAGGCTGAAATATGCAACTCCCAAATCTCTGAAATTACATACCCACTATACTGTAAGGCTCGTACTGAAATGTCGCCATTTCCAGTTCTCTTCCCATCTGATTCAAGAGGTTATTTTTGTATAATGGCGTTCCAAACTCGAAAGATTGGTTTTTAGAAAACCACTTGTCCAAGTGCACTTTTTGATTATTTTTTCTGGAACCAATGTACTCTTGTGACCATAAAGAAAATGTCATGTCTCTAATAGAAACAATTTCAGATCGCCTAGTTTCATGATCTTTCTGAACAATGACCAAGTCGGAAACGTATTCCAATACATCCAATTCAAAGATATTCAATAAATTTTCGTCATCATAACTGGGTATAAATAAGTATTTTCTCTGGTTGAATCTTTCAGCTGATGTTTTGATTTCGAATTCGAGATTTTTGAATATATTTTCGTGATCTTTGGACTTGATGACTATGCCTTGACATCCATAGTTACAAAATAGAACTTTTGAATTTATTTCACCTGATTCAGATTCCAAGTTTATAACCGGCAGATTTCCTGTGTATTCAAAGGCCGTTGAGTTGTCACTGAAAATAATCACACATCTGGAGTGCCAGAAATATTGTTGAACTATAATACTAGCCAACACATCCACATGAGAATTCATGATTGATTATAGGTATATAAGATGGAACGAATGAAGAAATGTCTTTCTTAGAAGTTTACTAACACTATATTATTCAGGTCTGGCAATTTTATGACCAATTCTTTTGATCTATTGATGTGGTTTACGGTTGATGTTTCTAGCTCAGTGAATTGCCACATGCAGTTGTAATAATTTTGTTTACACATTCGCGTCCAATTTTCTGATATTTGCTATCAAATGAGTGGAATGAAAACATGAATGTATACAAACATGTCTTAGCTGAAATATACCCTCCTCTTAAAATTCAATCCCTCGAACGAATGACTCGACATGTCGTCACGTAGTATATTCGATGATGCTATTGAATGAATTGTACATATACAGGGTCACACTCAAGGGTACCTGAACTTTCTTATTTATATTTGCGTAGAGATCATTTCTCATTACAACAATATCTGATTTGATGAGCTACTATATACTATATACTACGGATATATGGCCAAAGAACTCTTTGATAACGGGAGAAGAAGAAATATGGACTTGTAGAGACTATTCTTATTCTCGAATCATTTTTTTCAATCCAGGTTACTTAAATTGATTGGGTTATTGCCCTGTATCTTTTTCCACGGCAATATTTTATTGAAGCATATTTGGTCTTATCGCCATATTTGGTCCAATCAGCCTTTAGCCTATGACCCAATAGTTATGACTCACCCTGTATATTAATTCATCCTGTGCCTCAGACCTGAACCACCCAGATATTCTTCATGAGTTCCTTGAATCTTTATTCTGACTTTTCAGTTGAACATGAAGAAATATATAAGTGGACAAATTTCTCATTCTTGAACGCCTTGTATATTTATGATAGAACTCCTAGATGTCCCTCCAAAAATCATTTGTACTAAATAATAAACGTGTTCCTTACTTCCGGGTAATCGTTTGAATTGAATACTATTACGGTCACTGTACAAGCTGATTAGTTTTCAAAATCGAAGTCCTCTTTAACATTTCACCTGTAAGAGTCAAAGCAACTTTTAGAGATAAATAGGGGGACACCCCGTACATTCAATTGTGGATGGCCTGGCGCAAATATCATTGGGAAAGGTATGAACAGAAAGGAGAATTGATAGTAACTGTTCGTTTTTATAGTAACATCACAACAGAGTATCATTGATTATCAGGTCAAAAATTCATTACTTTTATCAATATTTTTAAATATTATTGTTTTTTCCAGCAGTTTATTTTCGTAATTTACAATAATCTCGAACATCTTGCCATGAACTTTTCTTGATTGGTTCAGTCAGCTTCTAATTTGGTTTACTTGCTAGATGCTGAAGAATATCCGTTGTTGATGTCATGACCGCATTTGGCACAAATTCGTTTCATTTCGATAACCCCTTGAGGAACTATCTGATGGTCCACAGATTTAGATCTAGATTGACCGAAGAATGGCACTTCTAGAGAATCACTCAATGGAGATTGTACGTACCCATACTCATTCATTTCTGAAAAAAAATACCAAAATTCATTATGCTACTGACAGCTAGGTAAATGATATGAGTCCATAGAAAATCTTCAGGTAGAGATTTTCATTTCAATAAAAATTTCATAAATAGTAATATAATCTTGTCGGAATTATTTGGTGAATGTTATACGACAGTCGCTTGCTTATGTCGTGGAACTTTTTAACAAAACTACGAGCTTTAGGTTAGGTTTGATATCTTCATTACATTGCATTTTAAATGGAATGACTTCAAGTGGAATCAAGGAAGGAATCAGAAATATTTCTTCTACGTCAAAAATATATAGAATATCACTTTGAGAATTCTATACATGAACATTGACATTTCAAAAATTCTAGTCGAGAAAATTTACGTTTCAATGTATCGAGCGAGAGAGAGATAGTTTGTACGTGAGCAGTTGAAATGGAAATGAATAGTTCGATAGAAAAACTTTCTTGTCTGCCCACACGTAGCTGTCTAGAATGTTTTTTTTTCCATTTCATCTATTTTTTATCGACTGCTCTCACCAATCTGGACAACCAAACATAATTCTCGGTTCTCCATGTCAACATGATGCATGTCTACGAGTCAGTGAATCACATAGGGTGTTACTCATCTAGTCTGTTCTATTATCGAATGTAATGTCGCAAGAATTCTCATGTAATGTAGATATTAATTACTGTCTACCTGAATAAGAGCTGTTGTTATCTTCAGTTTCATTGGAATCTTCGAACAGTGGCAAGTTTTCAGGCCTGGTAGCTTCTATGCCATGAAACAGATCAAGTCTCGAATCTAAAGAGAACTGTTTTCCAGACATCAATATTCCTCTAATTCTACGTCGCATGGCTAAAGAGGAATACTTATACGGTCATGATATTTTATAGCTATGCAAAAACGAACCTGGACTATCTTTGGCATTTTTTCTCAGCTTTACGGTCCTCGTGAACTCGTCCATAACGTCGCATTCATCGTAGATTGCGGCGAATGATCCGTTCACTATTTTTGGTGAAGTTGGTACGTTGGATAATAATAAACTGGTACCGAAGTTCTCATTTTTCTCTTTGATTTCTTGAAAATAGATATCTATTTAACAAAATTTGTTTCTTCTCACATAGCACATAACGTCCATTGGACGTTCATTTCATATCCATTTGAACACAGAACATACATGAACAATCAATGGATGTCCATTATACCTACAAACATGAATGAAAGGATGTCCGGAGTCCCTGATTGTACGTCCGATGGATGTACACGTAACGAATGTTTCAAGTCAAAACATCCATGGATGTATGATGTTCATTCATCGAATGTACGAAGGAGACGTATTGCATTTCCATTGGACGTCGAGTTCACGGCTATTCAAAGTCTGAACGGCCATGGACCTCGAATGAACATCCATTCTCATTAGGGAGGTGAACTTATACTGGACCTTTAAAATCATACTTTAACTGTACATACAAAGACAGACGTACATTGGATATTACGAATCGAAAGTCCATGTGAAGCACATTCTACGGCCTTTTGAAATCTAAACCACCAGGGACATTTGAGAAATGTCTATTGTACGTACGAAGATATACGTACTTTGCCCATTTCAAATCAAATTTCATTTCAAGTACGAAAATTGTCGTGAATTGTACAGAATGGACATGAATCCTCCACTGGATATCCGAAAATGAAAATCATACATAGTATGCCCAGAAGTGGTCGTCCATTGGACATTCAACGTCCAACCCTGTACGTCCGATTGACATATTGAACATCGAAAACCGACGTACATTGAACGTACAGTGGACGTTAATGTGCTGTGTTAGTTGTTGACAAAATAACAATATCGCTCGCAAAACATTGACTAATACAGTTCATTTTAACTTTACCTCCGAGAGGTACTTTTGCTCTGGCCGTGTTGGCAACATTATTACTCAATAATTCATCGGTGACGGCAGCAATTTCTTCCCAGTCGGCAACAATGTCATCTACATTTGTCCTGGG
Source organism: Gastrophysa polygoni (assembly GCA_963576655.1). Classification (NCBI taxonomy): domain Eukaryota; kingdom Metazoa; phylum Arthropoda; class Insecta; order Coleoptera; family Chrysomelidae; genus Gastrophysa; species Gastrophysa polygoni. The sequence continues at coordinate 11,808,098 of OY755090.1, forward strand.
TGATGTCACCGTGAACCTGATCACATATTTTTCTTTGAGGCAGGCAGGAACGCAGTGGATTTTCCCTCTAGCATTCAGTCTTTTCCACAGAGACTCAGTAACTACGTTGTCGCCTTTCAGTCTGAAAACTACGAGGCCCAGATACCGTTTGGAGGGAATCTCGAATCGGCTATCTGCTCGTATCAGACTTTCGAATTTCTCGGCGAGATGCACGCCCTATACAGAAAAGTCGTGAAGTTACCGGAAACAAAATGACACGACAACATCGTAACGTGTGGGCTTTACGACGTTATCGGTTCATTAAATTATCCGTGATGCTGCGAAAAAATTAATTCACCTTTCTGATGTGTTCCTGTAGGCCAGCAATGCCGTAATTCCGTATGACGAACCACAATTTGAGCGATCTAAATCTTTTGCTCAAAGGAATTTGCCAGTGCTATGAATCAAGAGAGTTTTTATTGAAAATATTGTTAGAACGTGACTACAAGAAATTCTTACCATGAAATCAATTGCAAGACCTAGATATGAAATGATTTTCATCAGATAATTGTGAAGAAAGGTTATCGTGCTCACCTGAATATTCATGAGTGAGGTACAAAGGATTCACATTGAATGCACCATGAAGTGCTCCACTATTCTGAACCCTAGAACATCGACAATCAATGGTTACTAATTTTGAATAGTTTCCAATCGAGAAAAAACAATACCACATGGCAGTACAATCGAAATGCACCATCATCCACTTGGACGGGTTCAAAGCTATCGAGTTGGCTTTTTCGATACCTTTCAACCAGCCTCTATATTCTGGACAAATGAAAGCTGATCCGGCATAAGCTGCATCCACGTGACACCACATCAGTTCACGTTGAGATATCTGAGTGATTTCCTCCAAGTTGTCGAAGGCACAAGATCCAGTAGTTCCTAAAGTGGCGCAGACCTGGAATATTCGTTTTCGTGATGACAAAGCGAATATTTTCCATCAATATTATTTCTTTTTGAATTTCACATCCAATAGTATATGATGTGAAAAGTGTTATACACGTCATCAGACTAACAAAGTATTTCAAACCCTATCGCGCATAATAGGGAAGCGTTGCGCAGGGATTGTTCAATAAAGGAGTATCTAGAGGAGTTTATATACGACTATTATGGTATACTTTTTTCAACATCGATGAATTTGATTCAACACTTGGTAGTAATATTTGATCAAACCTTGAACTTACCATTGATTCAAATGATAACTGATATGGAACAGTTGAAAAGTCAGTAACGTGCTTAAGGAACTGAGTTGCTATGGTGACATTTTGACATTTTCTATAATCAAATTACGTAGCATAGTAAAGATGTGAACACTAAACGGCATTTCTTTTTTGGGAGTAGAAAAATGCAATTATTCTTCAAGTGTGATGAAGATATCACTTGCACATTTTGAGGAAGACTTGAAATTTCAATGTGTTCAACTAGAAATGAAATAGGTATCAGATAAAATCTACCAATTTTTGTAAATCAAACCCATGCATGTTCTAATAACAGCTGAATGTGGTTTTCTATCAGTATCGATCGTATAATGTCTATGAAAATTTGAAGAAAAATCAATGATGGATCATTTCAGGACACTCATCGATATCAAGCTCCCAACTATTTCATCACGTGGATGGAATATTCCAGAACGAAAGTACTCTCGTTATCAGTCGAATAACCTAATACCGAAAAAACTCCTCGTGCAGTGACAATCCAACCGTATTTTGTTCGATCGAATGAGGAATGAACTAGGAATAAATCTTCTAGCGAGCCCAGAAAAGGATTAGAAGTGAACGCTGCCAGATATCTTTCCGCAAATAACTAATTGGTCCAATCTGCTTGAAATGATGTGCTCTTTCTCCCGAGAGACCCAATTAATTGTGATGCTGGGGATCTTTCTTGATCTGTCATCAAGGATTATTTGCTCGCTTGTCGCAGCGGCTTTCTGCTGATTGAATGTTGCCACAAAACAGACATCAATTCGAGCCGACTTGATGTACAGGGTTATCTGTCGAGGAGGCCCACCCTTATATATTTTTTATAGTCTGTTGCCTAAATAACATCTACATAATACTCACACAAGTCGCTACAACTGATCATATCTTCTAACTCATCCGTTAAGGCATGTGTTGCCATGGATATGAACAAATAATAGTTTATGCACCAGGGTATGCAGAAATGTAACTGATTCCACGGAAAACCTGTTTATCCTTCCAGTTGAGTGATTTGATGCACCATTTGATCTTATTCAGTTGTATATGACATCGACAGTAGCCGATATTTTGACTTCGATCAATCAAGTTGGATCTCGATCGAACCCATATGAATATGGGTGTATGAATAATTTGAACAAAAGTGAAGAGAGAAACGATATGTTATTTCCAGGATATTTATTCAGACAACGATAGAAATGCTTAGTATATCATCTGGCATAATCAGCTAGAGTTATTGTTCATAATGCCCTATAGGGCATTATGCGTGTGTTCATAGTAATTATATCCAGAGTACCAGAAGTTATACGAAATGATCCCTAAAATAGTATCAAACCACACCACAACATTTTTTTAATGGAGCATATTGTTTGAACACAAAAATACACATACCTAGACAGTATGTATTTTTGTTGTTTGTTTGTTCTTTAATACTTTTTTGGCTGTAGAACGACATCTAGTCTTGAAAAGGAAAGATTTTTGAATAAATTCAGATTATATTCGATAGAACAGCAATAAATTGATAACAGCTAGATTTTCCTAACGCAAAAACTGTTTTTCGGAGGTGTCGAAGGTCGTAAAAAAAAGAAACGGTCAAAGGAAACAGTTTGTCATCGTTATCGCAAAAAATCAAAAATTTCGAAAGGAACAGTGTTATCCATCAACAGTATTCTTGAGTGGTTTATCAATAATGAAGCGATCATCCTCCATAACAGCTCATAAGTGTCCTGAACAGTCCTCATCATGGCATTCACCTTCCATATGACCCCCACTTCCTCTACAGAAGACCATGTCAAATAAGTTTCATTTTTTGAAAAGTTCTATTTTTTGATAAGAAAGTCACCAAAGTCAAGATTCTTATAGATATTTAGAATAATTCATAGGACTTTGGGAACTAATCAGTGCTTTACTCATCTAGTGAGAACACGAGACTGATTTCGACTTCTCAAATGACTCACCCAAAAAGGTATCAGACCATTTTCTCTATCCTCTTTGATGGCTTTGTGCAAGTCCGGCCCTCTCATGGAATAATTTTCGTCGCACTCGATGTACCTCAAAGTCACCAGCCCTATCAATGCCGCTTTCTCAATGCTCGAATGAGCCTGGTCCGAGCAATAAGCTACGAGTTTACCGTGAATTTCGTGCTTACTGGCTTCGGGGTAGAGGTCCATGTAGAGTTTCAGCGCTACAAATCGTCCTGCTAGAAGACTTATGAGGGTGCTTTCGCTTGCTGTCGTCTGAAAAAGGAACACTCATGCATTTTTGTTCGGTAAGGCCAAGCGCACACAGAGCAACTATTCTGCAACTAGAGTCGGCAACCAGTTGCATCTGCAACTAGTTTGTAACTGAAACAAAACTTCTGTCCGCACACGTCAACGGGTCAGTTGTGAATCAGTTGCGTCTAATGTGCAATAGTGGAGTATTTTGTAGGCCTAGTTCGCTGTGTTTTGAGGCATCGCCTTGACCATTTGTGCTTATCATGTCATCAGACTCAGACGAAGAGGATGTCATTAACTACTATCTTTACCGAAGGCAGCGAAGAACACAAAGAGAGCATTGGGTCCACCCTTATTTAAGAAATAATGTGAACTCTAGGCTATTTGTAGCAGCTAGAGAGTTGTCTCAGTCAGATAGGAAGTGCTTCAGTGCTTCATGTTTCTCCACTGCTCCAACTAGTTTAATGTTCATTTCTTGGTCACTCATATTAATTTAACAATATGCGCCGTCAAAAAACCAACAGAACAACAACACAGCACCCCGTGATCACGTGTGACTGAAGTCTGCAACGCAACTGCAACCGCGGGCCCACGATTGGAAGCGACTGGTTTCAGACTGGTTTGAGATCGTCACATACCGGTCGCGCAGTGTGCGTCTCCCTACTCCAATACATTGCCGAGGTCACCAAAAGGTTGCGCGCCAAACTGGTTTGCAACTGTAGTTGCAAAGCAGTTGCTCTGTGTGCGCTTGGCCTAAGATAGAAGCTTGAGTCGTCTTCAAGGTTACATAACTTCGACTTTGAGAATGGTACGGAAACAGCAGTTACCTCACAAACACAACGAATGTCTGGAGGTGTATCAGGACGTGGAAGTTTTGATCTACTTCTCAGTTTGTGGAGGTATATAAGCCTCCCTCGAACTCGAAAAAAACTATGAAATGTATGTGATTGAGGGTCGTTTGAGGATTTCTCCGATTCACATGAGTTTGTTGACTTAAATCAATACTTTCATAATAATGCAACATATTCAATGGGGTCTCAGAGGAGAGAAGATAATCTTTTCTATTGAGGTATTTATTGAGGTTGTGTAACGATTCCATACACCATTTGTTGGATGATAAGACATTCCATGTGAGACTCTCTTGAGATTGAAGCTTCTATTGTCTGTGTGTCGAGACTTATTTTGAGAAAGTGATCTTGCAACTCATTGAATTTTTGTTTTAGGCCTAAATTCCTTCCAGAACTTATTTGCCTTTGCGTTTTTTGAATCTTCATGAATCTCCATTCTTCTCTCCTCATCCTTCTTTCTCGAAGCATTTCCATGTTGAGATGCAAAACTTGGTTTTGATTCACACACCCCTGCCCCTTTTCCATGAGCCTGTGTATCAGAGATATTGACCCATCGGCAAGGCTTCAATCAGGTGATTAGGTGCTATGCTATTCTCCTATTCTACCGAGGTATATAAAACCATACGATAGGTCATGAAATCCTTCTTCAGGTATCATTAGTACAGTTTATTCAATAACAGCTGCGACTCGAGAAAAAATGTTGTACAGGTTCAGTAGCGTTGTTTCGACCACCACACAATATCTATATGAAACATTTGGTGAAGGCTTCGTTTGACCTACCTGAATAACTCCTCCGCCATTACCACCCTTTTTGTGTAGATATTCGTCTGGAAGCCCAATCATTTTTCCGAGCCAGTTCATCACCACCATTTCTAGCTCTGTGCAAGCAGGACTTGAAGCCTGAGAATGAAGAAATCGAATATTACATCAGCAGACCGATTTTTAAAAACAACAATTCACATCAACACCTGCAGCATTTGCCGGGTTGTAATATAGTGATTCAATGTATACAAAAGAAAAGTACTATCCCTGATAATATATATACAGGGTTGGGCAAAGGTTTCGTCTCGATTCCAGTTGTATGGAGAGCCATATCAACTTTGGATTCTCGATGAAACGAACTCTTCGAACCTTCATGACTCCATCTCAGGTTCCTGACGTCATCATCTACACAGCTATGAAAAGAACGTAATTTTTTTTCTCTCAGGTCACCGGTCATCCGTCATCGGTTAGGGTTCGTCATAAAAAATTCACCGATGCCGATGTTCGATGGTGTTTTCACCAAATACCAGTGAGACGAAAAACTGAATGAATGGTATTGAAAATTGTATTGTTCTAAAAATCTGACGCTCATGTATAATCTCTACTAGCACACTTTTCAACGAATATAATCCCTAATTGAAATGCGAAAAGTTGAATAATAATAATAATAATAATATGTCTTTATTTATACCAATGGTACAAAAGGGCGGAATTCAGCCACACACATTCGAACAATGTAGGAGCCTGCTTCTTCAATTCAAATCAATTTCGATATCATCGAGAATGCATTGGTGTCCATTTTCATGATTTTTTCATTGAAACAACGCTAGTGTAGCATCATTTCGATTTTATGGAATAATTTTACGGGGTTCCTGACCTTCTAGATCGAAAAATCAATTATGAGTTCGGACAGATAAAATATCAACAAAATATCGACTGATGTGTATCACTGAATCCACAAAAATTTAATGATACCAAAAATATGAAAATATAAAGGATGTTCCATTTGGAAATCGGAAGTTGATATCATTTGCGGGAAAACTGGAAGTTGGAAAAATTCAGAAAATGCTCTCTAGTGACTAAATTTGATGTTCTGAATTCGAGAAATGGAACTATGAAAACGAAGGAGAAAAGGGTTTGTACCATGAGTCTGTGTCACCCGGTATACATACATGTGAAGAAATTAATAAACCAATTGAATGTACGGATAGATGAATGAATGAATGAATGAACGGATAGATGAATGAATGAATGAATGAATGAATGAATGAATGAATGAATGAATGAATGAATGAATGAATGAATGAATGAATGAATGAATGAATGAATGAATGAATGAATGAATGAATGAATGAATGAATGAATGAATGAATGAATGAATGAATGAATGAATGAATGAATAAATGAATGAATGAATGAATGAATGAATGAATAGATGAATGAATGTATGAATGAATGAATGAATGAATGGAAGCATAAATGAATGAATAAATAAATGAATAAATAGAAAAAAAAGGATATCCTGTTCACCCAGGTGAATCCGATGGAGTTGATCGCGTTGGTGATCATCTCCCCCAGCATGGAGGGGTAGCTGTTCAGCGCGGGAAAATAGGCGTGCATGTGGGGGCTCTGCCAGTGGGTGACGCCTGGCATGATGACCTTTTCGACGTCGGCGAATATGTCCGACCACTTTTCGCCTTGGACCGGCGCCATCTCGGGGATTTGCTCGTGTATGAAGCCGGGTTTCTTGTCGGGGAATACCCTGCGCTCGCGGATGTTCTCCAAGTAGTCGACGATGTAGTCCACGACGGCTTTTCCTGCGACGAGCCGGGGATATGAAAGAAAAGTGATATATTTTTGAATTGATTTTGAGTAGTCACTTGATGAAAGGCCATAGTAATTTCAGAATAAATAATTCATTAGATTTCCACGTATTTTCTTATTTGAAACCGCAACATGTTTCGCTCACACATTAGCTTCGTACTTCAACCTGAAGATACTGACTAAGCTCAGCTTGGTACATCTACCTGAAGAAGCTTCTTCAGCTAGAAGTAGCCCCTTCAGGTGGAAGTACGAAGTACGACTTCTCAAATGGGGCACCTTGTTTATCTTCACATTCTTGAAAAAATCATGAGGGGTATAAATATTCTATTTTTTGTACGAGAGATAGTCATATGAACCTCTCAAAATAATTTGAAATGATGGTAATAATACTACACTCGCGTTATTTCGATGAAAAGAGTATTATGGTTGAGCATTAGTGCCAAAAATACCCTACTATCGATTTTTCAAAAATGTAATGATACATAGGGTGTTCCATTTGAAAAACGGAAGTTGCAATACATTTCTGAATACGTCAAAAACTGCCATATAGTGTTTGTAGTGTGTATAATGAGTCTGTGTCATCCGGTATCATGTAGACAGTGTTAAACATTCATTTTAGCAGATGTACCTCTACAATCGTTCAAATTTCACTTTTAACATTAAATGAAAAAAAATTCATTTGATATCGGTATTTTATACAAAATGTTTTTCCATTTTGGTTATAAAGAGAATGTAATATTTTTTTCATATACACTGCCTGCCAAAATTTGCTATGGTTTCACTCCACAACGTTCTTACAATCTTTACCACCTGAAAACATTTCATTCATTTTTTGTACGAGTTAAAAAATACCTAACTATTTTGGGAGCCACTTTTTTCAAACTATCTGAAGTCGTGAGAATCATACAAATATGATCACGCCTTCTTTGGATATCCTGACTGTTATTAATATCAACGCTAAGTGAACAAATCTGCCTTCTAGTGTTGATTATATTTATGTGTAGTGATGTAAAACGAGGGTCCAGTGGATAAATTCATTATTATTATTACTATACTGTCTGTGTGTTAGTCGATTGTTTATTCAGAAATGTGTGTTGAATAGTGACCTTCTGTTACAATTCTTGAAATGTAAATTCGGATTGACAACGTCAGAAATGAATAACGCAAAATGATAACGCAAAAAGAATATACATACTCACGGGGTCACTTAGTGCTGTTGCTATTTTGTTATGATTGGCTGGATCCAGTATATCGATTCGAAGCTGAATACTCTCAGGATTGTGATTTGGAAGAAAGAATTAAAAAAATTCTTGGTAATGAAACGTTTTATTTTGCTATTGAGGCCAGAAAATATTTGTGGTCCCCTTGCGAGAACGTTTTGGACCTCAGGGGATCCGCGGAACACAGGTGAAGACCTGCTGGTTTATATACTGTTCGAGCAATTTGTATTAGGATATATTGCCCATAAATGATAAATAAATAAGTGCTGTGTCGTTCAGCAGTGACAATGATATGAGGCCAATCTTCGAAGTGCGCTAAAACAGGAAAACATCTCGGACATTTGAATAAATAATTTTTTGTTCCGATTCTTTGCTCGATTGAGAGCTGGTTGTATCGCGAAGCAACGGTACATTCATGGGTAGGTATACCTCAACTGATTTTCGAGCATCAAACCCATTTCAGAGAGTACATTTTATATAGACACCAATACCTGCTGATTCACCAACGTCCATAATATTACCATATGAGTTTTATGAAATGATTTGTTTGAATCATTTGTTCAGTCTAATTTTGCATGATCTCTGGTCCCTTTTGCATCTATACAGTCTTGAAGTTGAAACAAAATATAAACGTCACTTTAACCAGTATGTATCTGCCAGTGAGGCGCTCGTGTCGCTCTTTATTGACCAATAAAACCATCGAAGTTGTGCAATTGTTTTTTGATCCTGTTCGCAAATTGTTTGTGTTTATTTGGATAACGTCTTCTCAGTATCTATAGTTTCTAGTTTGCGCAGATTTGTATAGACATATTGAAATATTGCGGAAATCACAGATAATCGCAAATCATTAGATTTCCAATGATTTATTTCAAACTTCGGTAATCTCATAACCTCATCAGAGTTTACATTTTCTATGTTTTGTAGAAAATTATGCTTGACAACAATGATAATAACTGCTTTGGAGAACAGTTCCATTCCGGAAGCTAAGATGAGGTACATGAGAATCTTTGAGGCGATTCAATCAATACAGTTACAATCATGGTATTCCTGTAACTTTCGGGATAAAATTAACAAATTGGAAGGAATGATATGAGATCGCATTTTTTCATGAACTTTCGTTCAGTCAGCAACAGTACACCTTGTATTTTTTTGTTACATTTTCGTGTTCATGCTACCATTCAACATGAATCGGAGAAACAAGAATGGTGTCATTGATATACCCTGATTACGAAAATGTCGAGAAACTCAATGGGTTCCATTTGAGAATTGAAAGTTGGGACGATTTCCAGTAAAATCGAAAGTACTCAACATAAAAAAACATCTTGAATGGATGAATACAATCTTATATCATTCGAAATGGTGAAATATCCCCCTGAATTTGCAACTTTCGATTTGATCGACATGACAGGTATAGGGGTATCCCGTTTCTGTTGACCACCTGTTGGTAGGTAATACTATTTTGGTTCGGACAGGATGTGCACAGAGGTGCACAGGTGCAGAGAGGATGCTGTAGGAGGTTTATAGGTATTTGAGTAGTTTTCCTCACCTTCTTTTCTGAATTCTTGCCCATCCATGATGAGTGCTGAAAAAAAATTGTACATGAGTTGCAAAGTTTTGGTATAATTTAAATGGTATGACTCATATCTACAATTTCTAGATGTTGGAGATATTTTCGAGAGAAAGCTGTGGATATTCATTTTGTATCATAGAGAAACGCAGCATTCAAGAGAAATATTTTAGTGAATCTACGCTTCACAAGCTTTCGTTTTCTGAATCCCTTTGATTACTCTCGGTTTGGATTTAAGAGTTGGTAATGCCGTTCGATGTCTTTGGGAGACGTCAAATAGTAATTGAGGCAGTGATTACGAATTTCCCAACGAAAAGTCGTCGAGGTTCCAGATGACATCGGGAAACAGGAAGAGGTTGATATTTTTGTAAATATAACTGCTTGGCTAATTTATTTTATAACCCTTGGATCAGCGGAATTCAAATTACACTGAATTATGAATGTATATTGACGGATTATATTGAATGCTATGAAAGTTAATATTGAAGGATAGTAGAATATTGAATGTATATCAGCAAATCATTGTTCATTATTTCTTTTTCAAGATGCTACAAATCAAGATCCAAAGTTTGTGTATCTCTTCCAACATTCAGTGCCCCACCAGAATAAAAAATTTGAGGAATGAACGAAAAAACGGAACTATTCTATACATACATATCATTATGCAGATAAAGAGTGATTTGTTAATTTTATATAAAAAATGCCTCGAAATATTAAGGGATCTCTAGCTACGAAGAAGTAATGATAACCTGACCAGATTGAAGACAAACCGAAGACAAATTTGAGGAGTATTTTTGGAAAATGAGTTTCTTCAGATCTCGGCGAGATAGAATTGATTATGGCAGAATATTACATCAGTATGATTTGATAAGGCCAGGCAAGTTCGATGCATGCATCAAAAGTTAATAATTACATCATCAGGTCCTTCGAAGTTGACGACCGAATTGGCAGAGATGAGCCAAAATTCTTTCTGAGCTCTGGAACTATGTTTAAAGGTTCGCTCTCAAAAGAAATCGGAGATCTTTTTTGGAGTTGCTACCTATAAAAGCTTCTATTCATCCTACGTTCTTCGCCTCCTGTTGTTCATTCAATTCAAAATGTTGCTCATCTGTCGTTGCAATATTATTGATATTTCAACAACAGGTCGATTCCAGAATCGACAAATATTGCAGAGGGAAAATTATTGTACCTGTATTTGCGACAATGTGAGAAGATGTCTACTATGATGTTCATTCTCAAGAATTGAATAACAAATGAAAATATAGGAAAGACAGTTAATATGAAGCTACCCAAATAAATCATGAATTGAATACGATTGAATCGGATAAATGTCTATATATCAATCTGCTTGTTACGCAACTTCTTCCTATTCAAATGAATCTACATCTCTTATGATGGAGAACCCTCATTCCATTGGAGTAGAAATTTTGAGTTGGAACAGTTGAAAAATCAAAAATGCTATATTAACACAACTTACTCGATTTCTTTATTCGAACTAGGAACTAGAACACACTGAGTTTGTGTCACAGTATTCTTATAAGCTGGAAGCCAAATGATAGCAACAAGTAGTGCATTCTCTGCCTTGCGAAGTCTTATATACGGCTTCCCTCCACTCATCCCCAGACACCCCTCTGTTTCTGGAATGGAAATTATCGCTGGCATTTTACTTTGTTTCGCGTTGTTTATTGCCTATATAAATTGATCAGCAACAGAAATGCCTGAATCAAGATGGAAACACTTTCTTCTTTCGATTCCGGAAGAATAACTGGATTTGCATCTTTAGTAGACGTGACAAAGAACTACATAGGGTATCCCATATCATCCTGCCGAACTGCACCAACGTCTTTTTCGACCAAAAAGAGTTCCAACGATCATGGGTCGCAATATATGAATCCTGAGGCAGCTACACGGTATCCTTGGCTCATGATGAAAGGATGCAATTCGCTACAAGAACTAAAGTTTCTATGCATAGTGCAGTGAACGATGAATAATTCCATGTTCCATATTGATTCATCAACTGCAGCAGCAGCAGATTTTCTGACGATCTGGTTTCGGATGATGGATAATTGAAAAATTGAAAATGCTATTGTTCTGTAATCATCAGAATCGCCATTCCTTCGAAAGAAATACGGTTTGAAAATTATTTTTTTTTTATCTTCGGCAACACGAGGAGAAATCCTAAATGAAGAAGGAATCACAGTAGCAATAGAAAAATCAACTTCCTTTGTAATTCAATTACTCTAACTTCTTGACTCTGAAATTTTATGCTCATCTCTAAGAGATTTTCCTTGCCCACGAGTTATTTCAGGCATGTCCATCTCTCCTGTTGGCAAACTATATGATATTGATATAAAGGGTAGCCCAATGAAAACGAAACAAGGTATGCATTTCACTGAGAGATCAAGGAACTGACATTAAAATGAATGATTCTTTATGTAATGTTGGAAAGGACAGGATTAAAAAAAAACACATGAGGCACTCCTAAGATGAACATTGTTCTAACTACAGAATGAGAAATAGTGATAAAAGGAAGAAAATCGTTACTTTCCATCACTAGCCGATTATTTTCATGAACGTGTTTTCTCGAGAACTACTGCATTGAATTCCAAAAACAAGGGAGCGTTTGTAAGAGATTTCGATTACCTTCAAAATGATGTATCACTAGACCCCTTGGAGTGAAAAAGTTGAGAACATGTGCAAAATATTTCCTCCTCGGAATAAAAATCGACCGGTTCGAGCGTTTTATTCTTCTGAGAACGATAGCTATGTCAAATCGGTCTTGTTTCGTTTTCATTGGGCCACCCAGTATATATCGATTCGAGTTATGGAGAAATAATGAATAATTTTTTGTGTGTGTTTTTTTGAATCGTGAGGTTAGCAGTTACTGCAGAAAATTTCTGGTCGTTGGAATGTAACTGTGACTTTTTTGTGATTCACAGGCCTCAAAATCGTTGAGAAATAAGCAGAAAAATCATCAAATTGGCAAAGATTTGTGTATTAATTATAAAGCTCAATCTGAGTTTTTTCCTGATGCGTAATGTCGAAGTTACTATTCGGAGACAGTGGTTGAATTCTCAAATACAAAAGGAATAAATACTCATAAACCATGATGATATTTGAATAAGCTCAAATACGTATTTCGGTCAATAAGTTGCCATCTTCAGTGGACCTGAAAAATGAAAAGGAATGATGTCATATTGGAAATTCACCTCTGGATGTTTTTTGACTTCTTGGCAATTCACAACTAGATGCAAAATATTCATTAGGTATATGAATTCGTACACATTTTTTTCCAAAAATGAGGTGTATGAACTCTGGACAAGAATTCTTCCGACTCGACATCACATGTGGAAGTCAATGTGAGACAGGAAAAGTTCTACTTAAAGGGTGAAAGAAGAATTTGAGAACTCAATTAATTCCTTTCAGATCGTTTTCTTTTGGGATATCCGTGCATAATTGCCATATGGAATTGAGTTCTCCATTTTCAACTCGTTTCTCGTTGTCAATGATTATTGTCAATATTTCGAATCTGTGGATTCATGTCGTCCAGTTTGCATATACACATTGATCATGCACTCATATAGTGAAGAGATACATTGATAAAAAAAATATCGAATCAGTGCATTAACAGGGGGGGAGACTGAGCCTTTGAGTCGGCCTGATGAGCGATTTGAACCTCTACGGCCCTCTATACCTCTAATCTCTACTATATAGCCTAATCTATACCTCTAATCTAATCTCTATAACTCCAATTATAATGCACTCATATAATTTCTAACAGAAATGGATTTGGTGAAGCTGAATTCGTCTCTTCTACATAGACATCGGTTTCATTATCCAAGATACGCTTATCTGATAAGTTATATGGATATCTGTCAGTTCCATTTACAAATTAGCAAAGCTTATTTCATCGACAACATGATTATTTTCATTCCATATCGAGTTCTCAGGTTATTGTTTGCCATCGAGTATTCTTAATGGATGAAAAAGTTCGGAATCGTGAATACTAGGTGTGTTGACGAATCTGGATTCCATGTGCAATGCCGTAAATCTCTTTTTCATTTATTTCGATTTTTCATTTATTTCATTTATTTCGAACCTCTACGGCCCTCTATACCTCTAATCTCTACTATATAGCCTAATCTATACCTCTAATCTAATCTCTATAACTCCAATTATAATGCACTCATATAATTTCTAACAGAAATGGATTTGGTGAAGCTGAATTCGTCTCTTCTACATAGACATCGGTTTCATTATCCAAGATACGCTTATCTGATAAGTTATATGGATATCTGTCAGTTCCATTTACAAATTAGCAAAGCTTATTTCATCGACAACATGATTATTTTCATTCCATATCGAGTTCTCAGGTTATTGTTTGCCATCGAGTATTCTTAATGGATGAAAAAGTTCGGAATCGTGAATACTAGGTGTGTTGACGAATCTGGATTCCATATGCAATGCCGTAAATCTCTTTTTCATTTATTTCGATGTGATTTTTAGGTACTTCATCGACTCCTCCATCGAAAAACTTTCTTCTATTTCCCTGTTGAACAGAAAAATGTTCTTATTCGCTCAAGAGATTCCTTCCTCTACAAATTATTCACTCATCTTTTCGATGAATTCATCTGTATCATTCACAGCTGCAACAAATTCTCTCGATGCTTTCTCGAGATTTCATGTTTTTCTCAACCAATAGATATATTGAGGAAATATCCAATTGTTAGTAACTATCTAGTTCGAAAGATGAGTGGTAAAATAAGTGTCCAACATTGCATTTATAATTCAGTTTCGGAAAAAAATCCCATATCAACATTGTTCAGTGCTCACACCAGTGGCTGTCAAGTCTACCTTTTTGACAATCATTGTTATCAAAGTCAGTTTGACGATAATTGAAAATATCCTCAGGTTATTCTTGGTTCCTGAAATGGCTTTCGTTAAGTTGATGTTTAAAGCCTCCAAGGTGAAAAAACTGAAGGGTGAATTGGTAGAAGAGAAAACCGAGGCACTCGGCCTGTCAGAAACACCAACGATGAAGAGAAGATTCAGATTCCGACATATCGGAATACGAATCCGAGTCAAGTTCAGAAGGGCTCTGAGGAAAATTCTGTACTGTTTCTGCTGCCGAAAATTCTGCTTCAAGCTTCGACATGAAGGCAGTTGCGAGAACTATGTGGTGAAAAGTTTTCTGGGGTTCATGGGAGGGCTGGTGTTGACTTATATATTTTTTATGTTCTTCGTGTTTCAACTGAATTTCAAAATCGGGACGGCTACTGTCGTTTGTTCAGTGTTCGGGTGCTTTTTAGTGAATGGATTGGCTTTCAGCTCCAAAGTGAGGTGAGTTCAACAGGAGAAGAGAGATATAATGGCAGATACAAGTATAAATATATTGCAAGCACTTTGTTTCATGCAGTTCTAGCCATCAGACAATAATTGGCGAATGCAACACGTCACGATCAATCATTTTCTTGCGCCACCATGTATTGTTATGCTTGTACCAAATAGTAAGTTAATGTAAACACAATCTCAGATGATTTCCTTATTGAAGCAATGCTCAATCATCATAACTACAATTCATATGGTCATCATAAAAATATGCTGACCAAAATAATTTCATCTCAGGTACATAGTTTCCATCATTTTACATTCAATATACACTAGTTTTCATATTACCCTCCGAACAACAAACCCAATGTTCAATGATCGAAGATATTACCTATCTATACTAAGTTTTATCAGCACAACGAATTTTGAAATCTGTGTGTGCTGATTATTTATTGAATAACTGAGCTTACTTGATGGAACTCGACACTTCTATACAACATAGATGTACTTGATATTAATATTGATATTAATATTAATATTGATATTAATATTGAGTCTGATAATTGATAATTGCAGCAATGCATTAATAGTGTACCTCACAAAAATAACATCCATTCCAATAATTCACAATATAATATATTTGATCATTTATACAAACGATAAGAATTTTGAAATGAGCGGAGCGGAAAATATGTAAGTGAATCGATGATACCATATCAGTGGATTTCGAAGTAGGTCCAGTCGTATAACATTGAAAATGGAAATGGTCTGATTTGTGCATAAAACAACTAGGCCCAACACGCTCATGCCCTAGTTCATAAATATAGGGTTGCCGACTTGTGACAATGATTTTAAAATCCTGTGAAATCATTGAAAAAGTACCCTTTCCTATTCAGAGTTGAGTACAGGCTAAGGAATAAGGCTATGGAATAAGCTATGGAATAAGGCTCATGTAACTAATGTTGAGTTGAGTGAGCATTGAGTATCAACTGATAAAAAATCATCTGTCGTCAATAAACGTAATGATTGCTTGAAGATATTATTTCATGGAGCTCTTCTCGTTTTGAATGTTATCAAAACAGACAATGTAGTGCTCTATTCACTCTGCTTTCGGATCAGGCCGGAGTATTTTCCTTATGGATATTTTGAATTTCCTCAAATATTCAAGATTCTATGGAATGGAGCAACTATTCCAAATTCAATCAATTCTGTCAGGCTCGAGACCTGTCTTTCCTGATGCTTACAACCTCCAAACTTCCGAGAAAAAAATTCCAACACCTTCCTTCTCTTCCGAAATTCCACTGCTGGCTAACACGATATTTCTCGAGCATTATAGGTTTCCCTTTCGTGTTGTCCACAGATAAGAAAAAAGATACCTCGTATAAAATCATTCCGAAGAATACATCAATTCGAAAGCAACCCGAATAATCTAAATGATTTTTGAAATATTCTAATGATTATTTGAAATATTCAAGTGCTTTGAACAATAAAGTGAGCTAGGATGTACCGTTATCTGAGTTACTGCGAGTTATCAGTGGTTTCTATATAATACTCGATTGTAAACTCATATTTCTACCACTTGCAACAGGCGGAAGACAATTATTGAATAGAATCCATGGACAATTAATTTTCCGAATGAATTTTCTCAAGGAGTTCCAGTTTTCTGGCACAATATTAATGGACCGCTATATGCGCATAATTAATATATAGTGAATGGCTTGTCGGCGTTTCCATCTGGGTATTCCATTTCCTCTCTTTTCTTAATTGGGATTCTCATTGATTCGTGTCTCTTTTTGTTTGTTGCTGGAACCACGTGAGCGAAATAATTTTTTAATTACCTACTCCCAACCACGTTGTCAAAATCAGATAGATTCCAGTGACATGAAATAACTATCGATTGAAAATTTGAATCCCATCGATCAGATTACCGATATTATGGTGATGATATTTCAGTAAGTATGCAGATTTTGTGCTATTATGTTAGGTCTCTGGTTCGTCTCATGAATTCGGCCCTTTCAGTTTTACGCGTTGATACTTTTGATACTGCTTTAAGAATTTCTTCATTGGGTGCTCTAATATTGGTCAAATCAAATTGAAATGAATTTTTTTTTTATCTGTGGACAACACGATAGGGAAACCTATGATGTTCGAGGAACATCGTGCGGTGGAATTTTGGGAGAGTAGGAAGGTGTTGGAATTTTTCTTGAAAGTTTGGAGGTTGTAAGCATCAGGAAAGACTTCACTAGGCGAAGAATTCCATAACTTTGCCGTTCTATTGAGGAATGATGCTTGGTATAGCGATGTTCGACAGGTCTCGAGCCTGACAGTGTAGGGGTGACCAGCTTGAGCTCGTCTGGTTTGTCTACTAGGAATCGCGCGTGGTGGCATAATAGATGATATCTCCGTTGAGCACCGACCATGAAAGTACCTATAATTGCAGATTTATACTCAGATTATTCAACCATTTTAATCACATGCCTTCATAGTTAAGTGAATTTTGTATTCATGTATTAGGTATATCGAAACAAAGTGTGGAATATTTTCCATTGACTGAGTGATGGGATGATTCAGATTATCTTACGATACATCATATCTGTTCTTGACTAGTTCTAATAATTTGCTCCTAATCATAAAATAGGTGGCGCTATTGGTCATCATGAAATCAGTGTCGTTTTATCGCTGCTGATCGAACAAGTCCAAGTCTGAAGCTGATTTTCTGTGTGTTCTCAAGGAGCCTTTATCAAAGCAGCTCCTCTGGTTATTAGAGCTAAATAACCAAAGGAATGAGAATCTTAGTTGGCTCTATCCACATATCCAAATCTATTCTGATGTGTTTGATGCCAGAATTTCAACACTGAATTTTGTATTTACTCATCATCTTCATATAATAGATTTTTGCATTTGCAAGTCAAATCCCTGATTACATCGATGTATTTCACGATATGATCGAATCTCACATACTGATCGAAATTGGCGAAAAAAGTTTCTGCGAAAGAGTGATTTGGAGAAGAATGCCAATAATTTGGATAGAAAATGATTTTGACAATTCAACTGAATTTGGATCTTTAACGTTCACATTTCCTTCAATCTCAACTACTTTACTACTGGTGATTCGAATTCCAGGAATGATACGATCAGCTAGAAGTTCGTTCATTCGCCAAACAAAGCGAAATGAAAATATAAAATATGCTCGGATAGTCTACCTCACTTCTGAATATAATCGCACCATTCGATTGATCACACCGTGGGACACATCGTTGAGACAAACAGGAAAATATAACAATTCAAAAATGCGAAAACTCAATATGGCGCCCATAGGAAATACCAAAGTTTAGTGTTGTTACTCTGGTGTCGACCCTTGGAAAATACGATAACAGATGTAAGACGTGCCCCAATAACGTACTTGTTGAAAACGCATAGATCTCAACATTTCAGTAGTAGCAACCGTATTAAAGAATTTTTGTTTTTTATTCCAGGTGTATTGTGTTGCTCACTCTTCCTCATTTTTTCTCGGAGAAGGGAAGACAGGCACTTCTTGCCTACGCTTTGATCCTTGTCATCTCTGGTCCAGCAAAGAATACGTTGAATAATATCGGAATTTTGAGCGAATCGTTAGCGTGCGGACAGGTAGGGACTCGTTTTTTATGTGTTCCATTCATTGATAGGCATGCCTTTTCTCTCCACAGGAACAATTGAAGAATGCCGTTAAGCAGATCATAGATGTGATAAAAAAGCCGTTTTATGCTCTCAAAGATGCCATCAAGAAAGTTGTGGAAACAGTGAAAAAGATTGTGAAGAAAATCAAGGAAATTCTTATGAAAATCAAAAGAATTATAATGGGAATAAGTACGTAGGTAAAAACTCCTCGACACTCACAGTTACACCAAACGTAGTTTGATACCTAGTAATTTCGTACATTTGATTATCGAATAACAATAATTGGTACTGTTATTATATCCACATCAGTGTTCAAATTCTAGTGATCTGAACTAAATGAACTCATTTCATCTTGTGTATACCTCATTCAATTAAATCCGTAGGTAAAGAGACGGTTCAATCACGAAATTTGCAATACATTTAATGTTCATTCAGAATCAGTTGAGGAATCTGTGATACTCCACAATAGCTTGCAAAAGAAAAAATAAAATACAGTCATAATCTCTGAGGAAAGAAATAGAACAACTGATATCGCTTGGAAGATGTCAAATGAGTTGTATTTTCAAATAATCGATAATTTTTGAGGTATTATCTTGTTATTGAATGTATTTCTAGTTCTGTCTAGTTAGGTATATGAGTAGAGAACAGGATAGTTCATCTGATTATGTTATTTCATCACATGTGAAGCAACTCACAGTGAAAATAGAGCATACAATTTCATATTAATTTTTATTTTCTCTCTGTTTGTATTACTTCCATTGAGTCATTAACTGTCTCCTACTCTATCTTCTCCACCCTCAGGACTATTCGTATCAGGGAAAGTGGCCTCTCGATACTAGATTATCAGCTCAATAAATTCCACACTTTCAGATATCATCATTCAAGTAACTCGATAAATATTGAAATTTTCCAAAAAGCAATTTTGTCTGGATGATGATGATGACAAATTTCCTAGTATGATTTTGGAAATGAATTTTCCATATCTTCATACACCGAAACTTTTCCTGACAAAATGACGTCTTCAATCAATAGTCTGTGTGCCACTAAAAAACACCCTTGTGAATATTTCTTATATTTTCAGTTAAAATCATAAAGGCTGCTTTCCAGTTCCTGGCAAAAATCATCAGCATATGCAACAAAGAACTGGGCACACCTTTCGAAAGATGTTCGAGAGTGTTCGAAAACGCCATAGCAGATTGCAACGCAAAATTGGGGTCGATGTTCAGTTGGTTGTGTTCCATAGCATACATCGTCCAATCCGTTTGCTATCTGGTGAAAATTTTCGATCTTGTCTGCCTCGTCGTCGATTTCATCAGTGATTCTATAATTGGAGTGGTGATCAGAAGTAAGGAGACACTCTGTTCATGCTTTGAGAAAAATGGATTCATAGTAATTTGGAATAATAATAATAATAGTGGAGGGTTGAGCTACAGGCCTCTCTCTCATTGGCTATTCTTTATTATAGTTATCCTCAAAAAAAACATCGGAAATATAATTGTGAAAAATTGAGCTATTATAGGTTTTTGAGAAGTATCAGTGTCATTTATTGACTCTTTTATTGGATATTAACAATAATTATGATGATAGGCAAGACACATATTTCTGAAAAATATACGACAAACTCCAGTAAGATGAACATCCAAACTGGCTTTACGCATTTGTGATCTTCCTTTTGCTTGTAAGTGGGATCCTATTGCCGATCAATGTTTGTTGGGGAAGTGAGTTTGGAAGTGAATATTCTTTATATTCACTCACTAAGTCACTAATCAGTGTATTGAGAAAAATCTAATGCCCTGAGGCATTTTAGTTCCCTGTGCTTCCTCAGTGAACTGCAGTTACTAGTATATTTCCAGGAGATGTATCACATATCATATTTTTTTGATTCAATCGCTTTGTATAAGAACTGATGAGGAAAAATTGTCATTGTTGAACGGACCATAATATGGAACGAATTTATATATTCTTCACATCCTTCCTCCTTCAAATAAGAATTAAATGAAGAAAGAATTACTTTCGGAATCTTCATCTTGCTAGAGATGAGCTAGTGAGACGCTAGTGAAGAATAATCAATCTAATTTCTGATCGCCCTTTATTATTGGCGTAGAATGAGAAATTTGCTGAACATATCAGCTATAAATTCCTCGAAGCTTATGCTTATATATTGAAAACAACAGAAATGATTTGCAAGGACCGTTGATACATATTTTGAAAAATAATGGATCATGACCGATGAAACCTAGATGGAAATGATTCCTTTCACACTAGTTTATTTTTATTCCAAGATGAAGTAGGTTAATTGCGTTAGGATGCTTGAAAATTTTATTATTTTTTTCAGAGGTTAAAGGATTCGTGAGGCACATCCGAACCATGTTCTACGTCAGGATAAAATTTTCCCATTCTTTTCATTTCGAAACAAGCTCTTCGAAAAGCATAGCAGAAATTTCGAAGAGCATCGTTCATGAAATCAAAGACAGAACAAGAACAATCACAGCAGTTTTTCAATTTTTCACTTCCGGTGCCGTATTGTTTTTCGTTTTCATGATAGTCAGGTAAACAATACCAAACTTTTGTAGTGTTGTGATATTGGGAGAAGTAACTCATAGGAACCTCAAGACTTCGTGGGACAAATATATTTCGTCTGAAGCATATTTGGAAGGGGCATTTGATGATAATGATAGAATCTGAAAGTTGATTTAGAGATTGAATGTTTTTTTCACGATGACATCATCGACTATATATTGACATTTCCTCTGTAGCCATCATATTGTGATTCTCACATAGTTGTCAGATACTAGTTGTCAGATAATTGATTAAAAATGGTCGCTCAAGTATTTTCACAATAACATCCTATTTCTCCTAACGAAAATTGAAGTTTCTACTGGAAGTCAAGTGTGCAAATTCGATAAATGAGAGCATATTAACAACAATAAAATAACAAATCCAATCAAGATTGAACTCGCTTGATCGACTACAAACGGATGAAAATACAAAAATATCATTCAATGATATCTAGAACATATTATCATGAGTGATAATGATGAAAGAAAAATCGAAGGTGAACGGAAAATGATTCAAATTTGTGATCAAAGTGAATTCTGACTCTAAAGTGGGAACTTCCTCTCATTACATAGGGAAATCTTATGACAACCATATCACAACACTGCAATTTTTCTGATCTGACACAGGCTCATCTAATAACCTGGTGATGTTCTTCATAGGGTCACTTTATATAGATACAAATACCTCACGAAAAACAGCTTCGACAACAAGTTTTTGAGTAAAGATTTCCACGAGATCGACATGAGGAGAGTCAAAATCGACAAGGAGACAGTTCTACCTCTCAACGATAGAGAAGCCAAAATCTACGTGAAGGTAGACCTATAAACTTTGATAAACTGTGTTGAATCCTACAGAAGTGTAGATAGACTACATTATGTGTTACGTGCTCCATTGTTATTCTGTATATTCAAACGATCCATCGATTCCTTCCTGCTTTTTTTTTCAATTCAATCAGTTTGATTGATAGGGAGAATATCTGCATACAAACAGAGAACCTTGATTTCAAGAATAAGAATATAACACACAACAGTAGCCTCTACAAACTTCCATACGATCGCTCCTGTTCATCGCCAATGTCGTAGTTTTATTTGAACGTAGTTTCCAGATTTCTTCGTCGAAACTGGCACTGCAGGAGAAGAAGGCTCTATCGAAAGCCGTCATGAAGTTAGCCACGATTAATTTGAAAGCGCTCCTGTACATGGGTATAGATTACGCCCTATATTGGATTTTGAATCTCATACAGTATTACGGTAGATTCCAGTCTAAAGTTCAAGGTATTCATATTGTATTATACAGCCACACAAATACACTTGATATTGCTCTCAGAGATCAATCAGAACTTTGAATTTCGGGAATCAAATCATGAGAATCCTTGAAGAGGCAAAATAATCAGTAAAAAAGATTCTCAAGACGAGTAACTATATATTCTGTCTTTGATTTTTGACTTATTCACATGAAACACATGTATTTTTGATATTGAAAACTCGATGATTTGAAATGGTTTCAATTAATATAACCTCATGCATTTGATGACCTATAGTCGAATATGAATTCGCCATCTCAAATAAGTATAATTGAGTGATTCTCTTCATATTTCAGCTCCTAATATGCCTTCTCCCCATATCAGTGGTAACGGAATTTTGGCAGACTTGTTGAAAAGTATCGTTAAGGCGTTTCAACCAACGGGTCTACAATTGGAGATTGATACGGTTCCTTGTCTTCCTACCCCCATACCTCCTGATTACGACAGATATCTGCAGATTGGTGAGGCTTCGAAAGACAGACTAGAAAATTTTATATATTTATTTTTTTACTTGAAATCGCACATGCAAAGTGGTCAAATGAAGTGGTTTCGATCGATTCTCAAGTTTACGGCGTTGTTGAACAAACAACTAGTCTTCATCTTCAAGATTTACTTTTTTCCTTTCTTTAACGGCTTTACGAAACTTCTTGCTGTTTAATCATCTTTGTGTTTCTTTCGTTCAACAAGTAGCGATTTACTGTCTCTTTTTCCAAAACCAATTTAAATACCTACAATGCAATTTTTACCATAAAGTGAAATTCTTGATCAGGTACCTTATTGATATTATGCTGGGTGTTGACTCTTCTGGAACCGTACGGTCTCCGAATGCGAAACGTCATAATGAGCTACTACCACCCCACCAGAGCCAAGCAAAGGTCCATCTGGCTCTACAACCACATTTTGAGATCGAGAAGTTCTTTTCTGAAATTCGCCAGACGCCAATTGAGGAGAAAAGCTTTCGGCAGCAAAGATATCGAGAAGGTCACGTGTAAAGAATTTCTCTCGGCACATTTCAGGTTGATATTTTATTCATTATTTCATTTATTTGATTGTGCGGCTATGTTCGAGTTATATGGATGTCCACTAATAATTTAAATGTTCTCAATAGGTGTAAATCTTTGGGATTTTATAGATCAACAGTTGGTTCCGAGGAACTAGATTTGAAAATTCATTTTGATACAGTATTTTATATTCACATCAATTACATCATACATGAAATATTTGTACTTTCCCAAATATAGAGGTTGTAACTTGAATGATAGGAATTTCAGGTGTTTATTCCTTGTCATATTTCATGAAAGATTGTTCATATAAACGGGTGTCCTAACTTCCTCCGTTCTCGAGTAACGGGGTGTCCAAAGAGTTACTCAAAAATCTTTTTGCTGATTTTAATTGAACTTCGTGTGTGTTTGCTTCGTGATACGATGCTTCTTGTCATGGAATTAGATTTTGAATTTTGTTTCCAGTGGTGTTGGAGAATGTAACTTGTTTGATATTCAAGATAATAAAAATCGTACGCTAATGATTCCGCTCAGTTTGATATTATTTGAAATCAATGGCTGAACAGTGGCGTGAAAATGAGTGGTCACAAACATATCTAGTCTCATCGGCGTGAAGACTTTCGAGTTAATAATGAAAAATCTATTTTATGGTAACACTTTGACTTTTTTACATGGAATCATCGCCTGAAATCATAGACACCATTCAAGTTACACCCTGTATATCCCATATCGGAAATGTGAGTAGATAAGTCTGGAATAATTGCTTCTAATTTATTTTGAATAGAATGTTTATGATGGAATTGTATCCGCAAGTGATCCATGTTCGGTCCAAAACAATTGTTCATCATTAAACAGGCCCAAAAATGTCGTTGCAAATGTAGTTGCATCTTCAATAAATTCGTTGTTCTTGAAACATAGTTAAGATTCAATCAATATTCAATACATTTGATGTTCTTCTTGAGGAGTACATACGATATGAATATTTAGAGTTCAGTTCAGTTTATAAATTTTGTTAATGGATTTCCAGGATTTTCGCTGTCTGTTTGGACAAACCCCAGATGGCTTGTCTACTGTGCGGAACGGTTTTCCGCGAAAATGATTCCCAGAAACCGATCAGATGTCACACTCCTGACTGTGCAGGCGTTTATTGCAAACAGTGCTTCATCGATTTGAAAAATTTATGCACCGTGTGTCTTTCCCCCATAGAATATGGAGACCTGTCGGATCTGAGTGAAGAAAAGTTGAGTATCGTATCTCTCTGAGAAACATCTTTAAGTTATGTCTTTCGAACATTTTCAAATCATGGACTTGTGTTGCCTGACAATATAATTCAACAATTTATTGAACAACAAATCAACAGAATAATCTCGAATATATACATAGGCGAGGTGTGGAACATTTTTTCAAAAATTGCAATTATTATTCGTTGAATCGTACATTCAAAGTCATAACCCTGATTTGAGTGAGCCGTTGAGTACAAACAATAGGGTGCTTTTTAATATCGAAATGTAATCGTTTATCTGTGGGGTAGAGATGATCTTTCGATGTTCACTTTAAT
Source organism: Gastrophysa polygoni (assembly GCA_963576655.1). Lineage (NCBI taxonomy): Eukaryota > Metazoa > Arthropoda > Insecta > Coleoptera > Chrysomelidae > Gastrophysa > Gastrophysa polygoni. The sequence continues at coordinate 11,833,173 of OY755090.1, forward strand.
CACTTCAATTCACCTAAATCCTACCTATTATGAACATATCATACTACATACATATGTTACATTTACAAGCATCCTTTCTTCTTCTGAGATACAATTCTTTGATTTCGAATGATATCTTATTCGAAGTATGTTAGAAAAGTTCGCCAATCGATTTTACTATAGTTATACAGGGTGAGTCAAAAATGTGTACCGAGCTTTCTGGGGGTGATAGACCATTGAAAAATAAGTGTAGTTTGATGATTAAACTCATGGCCCAAAATGCATATTAAGAGAGATATATCCTTCCAAAGTTGATAAAATTAAAATAATTTCTCCGCATAACTTCTGAACGATGAAAGCCACCCGATTGAAATTTTGTGCATGAATGTATGTTGTCAAAATACATTTTTTCGTCACACTTCCACATTTCTGATATTGTTATAAAGGGTGTTGTCAGAGGGCGAGTCATGATTTTTTGTAGAAAACTTTTTTCCCTGTATTATTTTCGATGAAAAAACAGGAGCATTCGATGAAGCGAAGAAAATTACATGAAAAAGGTACTCTTATTCAAATACAAAAAATTGAGCCGTTCGTGGGATATTTGAGTTTTTGTAGTTACATGATATCAGCAGATTGATTTTATTCATCGGGAGATTCATCGGTAAAAATATTTTAGCAGGCCATGATGGATAATTTTGTTCTCAATTTTGACGTTCATTTTTCAATGGTCTATCACCCCCAGAAAGCTCGGTACACATTTTTGACTCACCCTGTATATGGATTTCCATTCTTCAAGTCACATGAAGTTTTGTACGCGGAAATATATGACATCGTGCATTGTGACTCATAGTTTGAAAGTTACAACGTTTGGAATCAATTCAGATGTGAATTAGTCGTACACTCATACGCATACGTCGACGTATACCTACATCACATATCCGTTTGTCAAGCCCCCGCAAAGTAAATGTTTCCCAAAAAGTATTATATTCATTTTGTGCGGACAACACACTGAATGAATCTTTGCATTCTTATGTTAATCACCTGTGTTATAGATTACCATATCATCTTTGTTGATTGAAATTCTGTAGTAAGATACCAGTTCCAAAGGTTTTTTAAGGTACCGTTGATGTGTTTTCAGGGATTCATCAGAAGACGAACAACAAATTACCCGGGAAAAGAAATTCACCAAACGGGGAAAGACAAAGAAAACAAAGTTGACCGATGAATCAAGCAAGAAAAAATCCTTGAAGTGGTCATTGTTCAATAGATGTTCGAAATCTACCAGGGAAAAAGAATCCCACTTGCCATTACATAAGAAAAACTTGACAGGAAAACGCGGAAAATTGTGGAAAATTTTCTCAAAATGTACAAAAAAACCCGTTACAGACATAACGGAGATACCCAGTGCACATGATTCCAGGGAAATTTTTGACACCGTCGGACCAACAGAGACCGTTCCACTTCTCCCCGATAAAGATATCTCTTCAGATTCTGAATCTGGTCATATCTCGGACTTTGTCAGTTCTAGCGATGACACATCCACGTCGACCGACTACTCCTACTCTTACCAGTTCGACAAAAGTCAGGAGGAACAACCGCTGCCTTTGGAAATATCCTCCAGAGACGTCGAAAAGCAAGCAAGCATTGACTACGCCAGCATGGACAGCTTCAGGGAAGAATCGCCAACAGATCCGGGCGATACACAACCACAACAACCCCCAAGCTTAGAAGCGACGCAGCTCCAACAGTCAACTGACACAGAGGAAACTCCACCTCACCAATCCATAGGCACGGTTGTTTCTGGCCAAACATTATTTCATTCGAAACCAGACAGACATGTGGAGTTTATAGGTGCCAAAATGGATGACGCTGTTAGGACAAAACGAAGGAAAAAGAAGAAGAAGAAGCAAGTGCCGGACTCGATATTATGTCATTGTTTCGATTCCGAAGAAGACGACATACAATATTTCGAAGAAACATCACTAATATCTTTACCAAGAGCTACTACGTCACATGTCAAAAGATTTCCAGACGGAAATAATGTATTTTGTACCTGTAATCGTGCCAGAAAAAGAAGAGAGTCAAGCGATAGCAGTGACTCTTCTTTTCCGGCTAGTTCGCTAGAATCGAATGAATATTTGTCTTCTTCTAGTGAAGTTTCATTGTTGAAAGGTTCGAATGATTTTGCCACGATGCAGGAGGAAGATATGAGGGAGGAAATAGCGTTGATCGACAATGGTGGAATTGAGAGGGATAAAAATAAAGAGCCAAAGAAGACGGGGAGGCTGAAAATGTTGGTGAAAAGAGTGATACCAAAGGTCAGATGCATTTTATACCTATTTTTCTATCATGTAGAATCAGTCTCTGCGTGATATAGAGTGGGAATCCCCAAACTCAAGCATGGGTATACCATATATGTATTAACTACAATATTGACCAAACGCCATAAGAGCAATGTTAGAAAAGTGATGCTTCATTATATACGTCTTTCCTTGTCTGATTGGCAACGATGATCGAGGGCGCATGCGCAAAATTCAAATTTTATTCAGAATTCATTTTGGCGCATGCGCATAAATAAATCCTTGCCAATTGCACTCTTTTATTTTGACATCAGGTAGGCTGTCCTTATTATCAATATTCGTAGTTGATACATATATGGGGTATACCCATAAAAGTGGATATAGGATGGTGAAACAACTCTTTATTTCCTTCCCGTAACATGTAGACCTGTCATCCTGTCAAACAACCTCACTATATGAAGCTGCACCGCTTGAGTATAGATGGCGATACGAGCGTTGATCTTGTGAAGTCGAATTCGCCTTCAGTGATAATGAATAAGGATACCTGGATATAATTTCGAATTCAAATCGTGTTTTTCATGCCCTCCCAGTCTCGATTTTGGAAAGCCTTAGTAATGTATTGAAATATGAAATATTCAAGTAGGCAGAATGAGTCTACAACTCTCTCTAGTGGCTGGGGATAGGGAGTTGGAGCACTAGTCTATTTACACTATGGGCATACCCACTGAACTGTCTACACCTTTCTGGGCTCGTGTCTGACCAAAGTCTCCGATGATATTCAGGCCTCTTCGTTCATTGAATATTTCACACCAGCCGGGTGACACAGACTCATGGAACACACCCTTCTCTCTTTTATTCTCTCACCTACATTTCTGGAATTTGGAACATCGAATATGCTTACTAGAAGGCACTTTTTGACACATTCAGAAATGTTTTCAGTTACGGTTTCTCAGAAAATGACAACTTTCGATTTTCAAATGGATGATCCTCTATATTTTACAATTTCGAAAACTCCATAATTTTGGGAATCCAGTGTACCCAATAGTTGATATTTCATCTGGGCGAGCAATCCGAAGTTACATTTCATGTTTTCATCTAGAGATGATAATAAACTTCTGAAAATTATTTCAAATGATTGAAATGATGCTACACTAGGTACATGCTGCGCTACGCAATTTTGAAGTTGCTGCATAGTCTTATTATCTCTTGAGTTGCTACTAAGCAGTAGCAACACCCCGCATCGTCATAAGGTATTCGGATTGATCATGAGTAGCAATATACAGGGTCGCTGATATGTATGGAAACGGTCGATTATTTCCTAAAGTAAGATAGCTAGCGAAAAATGTTAGGATACAAAAGTTGTAGGGTTTTTCAAAATCCATTGAGCTAATGACAAATTAAGTATACAGGATGAGTCAAAAAGTCAGGACGAAACAAAGTTGCTTCTTCTCTAATGGGACACCCTGTATATTATTCCACATTTCAATTCTGCTCGAAATTCTGAACAAAATTGATAAAGCGCATCATTTCCTAAATTCAACCGATTTCGAGATATCGAATTTTGAAAATAACTTTTTACTACTCTCAAATTCATTAAAGAAAAAGCACGAAATGATGCATATTTATTATGAAAGTCACAAAAGGTGGAGTATGTGGATATTATGATTACAATTTAATTATAATTTTTTTACAGAAAATAAAAAAAGCATAATTGTTCAGGGTTGATTAAAATGCAATTAAAACAATAAAATGTATTTTTAATGAATGTCCAGGATATTTAGAATTTTATGAAAACAATAGTTAAGACAGGAGGAAA